>NW_004624771.1:2288130-2302478 GCF_000247695.1 Heterocephalus glaber
GTGTGTGTGTGTGTTCCCTCCTTTCCTGGTTGGCCGGGAAGCTGATCTGTCAGGACGGGGAGGGTGTGTGTGTGTGTGTGTGTGTGTGTGTGGTGTCCCTGCTTTCCGTGAGGGGGTGGGCAGAATAAGACGGTTGCTAGGCATCGCTGCAAAGCCTCTGAGACTGCGCTGCTGGGTGGAAGCCTGCGCTGCCTCTGAAGCATGAGCAGGTAGCGCTCTCCGCTGGTGGCTCAGGCGTCGCCGTGGGTATCCGCAGGCAGCCCTGGAAGAGAGTGGGACACCGCCCTGAGAAAGCCAGGCGCGAGATCATTCCTGGCAAGATCCGGAAGGTGGTCAGAATATTCCACACAGATCACAAAGCGCAGCCTGCTTCTGCCCTGGATTTTTAGGTTACATTATGTTCCCTACTTGACCTAGCGGTGTTGCAGGCATTTTCAGGCAGGGACCAGGTAGGATGCTCCTTGAGTAGCAAACTTAGTGGAGTCAGTGCAGGGATAGGAGGAAGGGTACATAAGCGGGGAGAATAAATCCTTTCAGAAGCCAAGGCGCCATGTTTGCCCTTAACTTTTTTTTTTTCTCATTGTTTATTGGTAATTTTACTTATCTTTTCCCTCCTTCCACCTCAGCTGCAGCTCTCACTGTCTTGACTTACTCAAATGATAGTAGCCTCCTAAACAACTTAGAAGCCTTCTACTAGTGCCAGAGAATGATAGACCACAGCTGAGCTTCTAATTTCCTCACGAAGAGTTCGAACTAGAGACTTTTTCCCCTTTGCAGAGGCACGAATAGTTACTACTAAATTCATAGTATGTAAGAGCAAAAGCTGGAGAAAGATTTGGATATGTACCTGACAATTTACCTAGTATTCTTTTTTCTTTGAAGTAACTAACGATCCCTGCCTCTTTTTGCCTTGAATATTTTACTTAGGAAGCTTTTTTTGTTGTTGTTGTTGCAGAACCGGGGATCAAACGCAGGACCTTGCGCTTGCCAGGCAGGCGCTGGCGCCACTGAGCTAAACCTGCAGCCCTACTTAGGAAGCTTTTAAAAATTATTTTAAATCCTCAAAATAAATCTGAGAAGTCATCACATCCACAGTTGAAAGTTGGAGAAAGCAGAAGGAATAGAGCATACTTTGAGAAAAGTACATGTAACTAGAATAATTTAAAGTATGTAAGTGAATAGAAATTGAGTGGCCCTCTTCATAGGAGTTGAAACCAGAACTATAGGAAAAACCATCTGTCACCTCGTCTTTGTTCACCTCTTCAGAATGATCTGATTATTCATTCTACCTTCTAATCAGGTTAAGTTACAGTTTCTCCAGACACATTTTGCTTTTTTATATCTGTTTGTCTTGTGTCTGCTATTCCTATACCTTATATTTTTCCTTCAAAACTAAATCTTTTTTCCAAGTATAGGTCTTTCCCTTGTACTACCACAGTGCTCTGTGTTGTTTAACTTTGGTAGCACTTTCAATATTAATACATTTTTGGGGGGTTTACTTGTTTCTGTACCAAGAATTGGTGTAGTGTCTTTATCTCAGTGCTCTTATTTCTAGTTCAGTACCAATACATATTCTGTAAATGTTGGCTGTGTGGATAGATGATGGATGAATAAACATGTGGTTAAGGAGATAACTAGAAAGAGAGACATATAAGTGGGAGGGCATATTAATAGATGGATGTTTGGACTCAAGGTTGGAAAAGTGAGTAATGGAAATAAAGTTTATTTGATGAGTGCATCTTAATGAAGATGCATGTTGGGAAAAAATCTTGATATGAGCTCACGGAAGGTGATGGAAAGGGATGAGGGATATTTGGAAGTGGTTTTCTTTTGGAAAAATATGGACAAAACCTGTACTAATGTTAATAAATGCCACTTTGCAAGGAGAAGATAATGTTGGTTTGATATTGTTCATATTTAAGATGCAAAATGCTAATGTTTCCCTCTTAGTCTCCATTTATTTCTTAATCTCTAGTGGTGTCAGCAGCAAGTTTACATAATTTTGGGGAAAAATCCTTTGATTAGGCCTAGTTCTCCTCCCTACAGGCCTCCAACAAGTGGAGACTTAACTCCATTTTGGCCTCCGGTCACAGCTAAGACCTCAATGGTCCAGTGATGCTGTGATGCTCCAGGACAAGATTATACCAGCTGAAGATATCCTGGGAGGAACAAAATATTCATCTGCATAGTTCCTCATTGTTCTAGGATTTTCATAGGGGCTTCCACTGCTACTGCTGTCCTCTGAGTGACCTTTACATTTGTTACCCTCCGGGTGTACTGAACTCTCTGCCCTGAGTCATCTGTTACATTTGTTTCTCCTGTTGTACTGAATAGAGATGTGACAAGCTTGGGGGCTTTTGTCTTTGCCGCCCAGAGCAGCATTGATCAGGCCCAGAAGCTCACCTTCTTCTCTAAATCTCATTTTTTCAATCTTTCCTATATAATAAGTTAATTCCCCTTGTACCGTCATGGCTCGCAGGAGACTAGGACTTACTGCAGAGGTTCTACTAACATTCCCTTTCCCTGTTCCCTACATAGTGGAAATATTATTTTAAAAGTTAATAATTATAGTAAACACTATAAAGAAATTCTCATCCATGTGATTTTTCTTGAAAGTTGTCTAAAATGTTGTCATCAACTAAACTAACAGACTTCTGTGCTTATGCACAGAAAACAACCACCTTAATAGTAACAAATCTTCTGTAATAATGCCTTACATGTGTTAAAAGAATAACTTCAGACGAAGTAAACTTGGCAGAGTTTATTTGAGCAAAAGACAATTATTAATCAGGCAGCACTCAAAACCAGATGAAGTTCAGAGTTCTGTGCAGTATTGTGAGCAGACTGCTCCCAGTGCAGAAGAGGCTTCTGGGCCACCATACCACAGCTCCCAGTGCAGAGGAGGCCTTCAGGCTGCAGTACCACCACTCCCAGTGCAGAGGAGGCAAGCTGCGTGGGCACCAGCAGCGTGCGCACGCACGCACGCACACACACACACACACACATGCACCCATCAAAATGAGAAGACATGTAAACAAGTCTCAAAACCAGACTTCCAGGTCACCTACAGCAACCCCAAAGGGAAACAAGATGGAACACTCTGGTGCTCAACCACCTGGACTCCCTGAATTGGCAGCAAAAGAGGATCTGGAAAAAATGAAATCAGAAATAATTTCTCAGATAACAGCAAAGATTGTGCTCATAGTGCAAGACATGATTAATAAATCTAGAGAGAAGCTCAGGAACAGGATGGAATCCCAACATAAGAAACAAATGGAATCCATAAAACAGATGCAAACAGACTTCCAGGACATTAAAAACTCCACTGAAAGTCTACACAGCAGAATGAGCCAATGTGAGGACAGAATTTCAGGTATAGAAGATAAGATTGCAATTAGTGAACAGGAAAAGAAAAATTACTTTAAAATTATAAGGGACCATGAGAAATCAATCCAGCAGCTGCTAGATGATGCAGTATTGTGAGCAGTGAACTTTCAAAGGCTGAACATGGAAACAGAGTAGAGAATTCACCTGACTGGTACAGTGAGGCATTTGCTTTATTTGGGCCTGGTCTAATGAGTTCACTATCTGGAATTCCCTGAAGCTTGGCTTTTTGTGATTGCTGAAGGCAGCCATTTGTTACAAATATATATCCTAAGTTAGGTGTTGGTTTGCTTATGTACTATGTTAGGTTGCAGTTTGTTCCATGGGAACTCTAACAAGAAAGCCTCAGGCTAATGGCTTTCTGCTTATTTGTGTGGAAGTTGAGTTGGGGAGTGAATAGGAATGAAATTTGTTTGAAGAGCGAGTCTAAGTGATAATTCTGGATGGGAAACACGAGATAATTTTGATATGAGCTCAAAGAGATTGATGGAGGATAAAACTTTTGAAATTAGGAAATGTATAGAGTTTTATAAAACATGTAAATCTTTTTTTGGGGGGGAAACCGGGGATCAAACTCCAGTCCTTCCACTTGGGAGGTAGGCAGCAGTACCACTAAGCTAAATCCCTGGCCCTATAAAACATGTAAATCTTGTGCGTACACAATCTCATTTGATTTTCATAATAATTTTCCAAGGTTACTTGAAATTCTTCTCATTTTGCACATTAAAAAACACAGAAATTTAAAGAAACTATATGATATCCTTATAGTTACACAGGCCAGTATAGTATATTGGATTATTGTTCCCAATTTCTTACTCCTTTTCTTCTTCTCTCTGCAAAATGCATTTACAGTTTCTGCCAGTACAATAAGGAGAGTATTCATCTGTGACTTATTTATTGACTTTGGTCTTGGCCCTATATTTCCTGGCCCATGGATTGTAGATGGTCATGTTGATATAGGGGGAAAAGATGTAACTCCCAAACCTGTTAGATATACAAAACACAAGTTCGTGTTCTCTAAAATTGAAGAATGAATTCTAGGAACAATGGAGGTTAAGAGTAGGTAAAATTTATTGGGAGAAAGAAAGCTTCTGCCTAAGAGAGATAGAAAGGGGGCCGGAAAGTAGGTTGCCTGCCCACCCCACTTTTCAAAGATGTTTTATACAGAAAAGCCATGTGGTGAGGCAGGTACAAAGTGGGACAAAACTCTAAGACCCAATGGAAATTTACAAGGTGGGCATGAGGTGGGACAAAACCATGACCAACCAATAAGATTATAAGTACAGTCACCAAGGTAATACTGATTAAATGGGGGTCAAATGGGGGAGCAAGTCACATAGCAAGCATTCAAGGATTTTCAGTAAGAGTGGGTCAGGGATATTTCCTGGAGAGGCTAGGTTAAGACATTGGCCCCCCACCCAGGTGATTGATACCTGTTTGGAATATCAATCACTGCTATTTATCCCCAGGGGAAGCACAAGGGTAGGTAGTTTTTCTGCTTTTACAATTCTGGCCTTCAATGAATGTGTCTTGATTGTTCTCCATGTTGTCTCCTTGACTGTCCACATTGGTTCCTCTTGAGCTGGCCCTGTCTGACTGCCTACAAGATATCTAATTAAGTTACCTATCTGCAATAATGTCATAAATGCAGACATTAAGTCTTCATAATTTAGCTTTTTTTAAGGCTTTTATCATTCCTATGAGAAGAATATGTCTTGGAGTTGTGGGACTGTATGATTCAAAATTCATTTATTCCCCTAGCCTCTGTTATGTTTTAAAATTTAATGGTTAGAATGTGCTTGTTAGTCTTGAAGTAGTAGATAAAATCTGTAACAAAGCAAAGTTCCTAAGTAAATCATTCAACCCCTTGTTTGTCCGGAGAACGAAAATTCCCGGACCCACTATCAGTAGAACAATCCATCACTGTGTCTGCTGATCATCAGTACGTGACGGTCGTGACCATATGGTCGTGACCATTACTGTGTGTCTGCTGACCGTTAGTACGTGACAGTCGACCACCAACCTTTGTTCCTTTTTTTTTCCGTAAATCTACATGTTAACCTCCCCCTCAACCCCCTATAAAAACAGCCTCGGACTCTGAGCCAGTTGCCTCTCTTAGCTACTTTGCTTTGGGAGTGCCATCTGGCCAGACTAATAAAGGTCTGTTTTACTTTCCAACTTGTCCGGTGTGTTCCTTCCCGGGTGATCGTCGCTGTAGTCAGCTCCTCGGAGCGTTTGGTAAGGCCCTCAGTCTTACAGAGTGCTATAATCCTGAATAGTACACATTGCAGACATCAGCACAATTTATACCCAAAATATATACTCTTCAGCATGCACATCATTAACTAGAGTTAAATATTTACTGGCAATATTTCCTTTTGAGGTTAAAATTATACATCATGCATATATCTTATGTGTACCATTCAGTAAGTTTTGCTGAACACCTAATCTTTTACAACCCAAATCTCTAGCAATATACAGAGCATCATAATCACCCCATAAAGTGTTTACTATTTTCAACCCATAAATTTATGTGCTTCTAAATGTTGCATGTAGCTTTACTCTGAAGTATATGAACTTTATGATATAAAAAGAGATGTAAGTACTTAGAACTCACCTTGATATGCCATGTTTAGACTCTTTAGGCTTTAGGAATGATACAATTTATCAGGGATTGGTTTTTAAATCTAAAACATTTTACCATCTGATAATTTAAGATTTTATAGGCTTTTATTTTTCTTTATTTGCCCTAGGCATTTGAATAATTTTGTTTCTGTAGTAACCCTCCATTAGAATGAATATCTCTACCATATCAAGCAGTATCATCATTGTTGCCACATAATTGTAACCCTGGCAATTTCATGTACTAAAAGGACATTGATTATATTGGGATATATTTTTATGATGGTAATTACAACACAATTATGTTGGTTTAGACTGGTTGAGACTGAAAAGTAAAATAAGATAACTGCAAATAGAAGAAAGTGTGATGTATTCTTTGTAGCTATACACATGTGACAGACTGGAGAAATTAGCAGAAACAGCATCAGTAGATGAGCTGGGCCAGTGAGTATATAAAGGAATAAATATGGACATATTTAAAGATAAATGTCTCCTGGAATATGGCCTCTAGCAATCAAAGATAATATGTACCCATGCTGTGAAAAAAAGAAATGTACAGAATAGCATTCTGTTTATATCTTTAGTTTATAATATGAATGTAAAATTTTCATACCTAAAACATGGAGACTTAAGATTGAATCATATTGTGTGTATATAGGAAGAGATTGCTATTTTTGGAAATTAGAACAGTGAAAAATGATTACCTATTACCTACCTATTAAATTCACCTTCAAATACCAGTCTAGTCTTGTGACATTTATTTTTCAAGATTTGAACAGAAAAACTGTAAAAATTGAGATCAGAATTTATAGAATTAGCAAATAATGAAAACTCATATGCATACTATTTTCCCAGGAAGCTTCAATGAAAACAAGTATGAGTAGATTAGAATTGCTGGGTAATGTATAAATCTTGCTTATTTTACAGTGAAGGAAATATGATTGAATTAAAGTATCTCACTTCATTGTGGCTTTACTAATGTTTCAGCCTGATCTCCCTTCTGCGGAATAAGAATCAAGAATGGTTCTAAACAATCTGTAAAATCATTGAAGAGCTTTCTATATGTTCTCTTAAGTTTCCTGTTTTAGTCAGCTTTACATTACTACGGCAAGTACCTAAAATAAATCAACTTGGTAGAACATCTTAATAAGAGAAAGTGCTTATTTTGACTCATAGTTTCAGAGGTTTTATTCCATAGTCTGTCGACCCCATTGCGTTTGGGCCTGTGGTAAAGCAGTACATCAAGGTGAGAGGATATTGTAAAAGCAGGTGCTCACCGGCTGGCATCCAGGAAGCAAACAGAAAGAGGAGGAGCAAAGATCCCAATGTACCCTTCAAAGGCACACCTGCCTATGACTAAAAGACTTCTAACTACACCCACCTCTTGAAAGTTTCTACCACCTTCCAACAGTGCCATGGGCTGGAGACCAACCCTTTAATATGTGGACCTTTGAGGGATAGTCCAGATCTAAACCGTAACAGTTCCTTTCACCATAATTGGTTTGCCTCTTCTTCTCTGGGTACAGTACTTTCTTGGCTTCCTGTAGTGATATTCCTTGGTCTTGCTATATGCAAAAATTAGTTCAGACACAAGTTAGTAGACAAGTTATCACAGGCCTTCAGTGAAGGGTCAAAAATCCTTTTATAGAACTTGCTTGATAATTAAATCATTGCCCCAACCTCTATTTATTTTCATCTCTGTGATTGTAAATTAACAATATCCCTGGCATTTATTGAACTATAAAAATATGTTTATTTTGTGATTAGAAATAAGTAAATTCAGTTGGAGATATTTTTCTTTAGGTACTGAAGAGCTGTCATTTCTAAGATGAATTTCTTTCTGATATTTCCTAAAGACAAGTTGAGACTTATAAATAGATGCACCTACAGGACAGATTGACACTAACTTTAGGGAAAGCATTTTTAATAACTAGAGCAGTAAGATGGTGTAATAGAATGCCTAATGAGTACATGAGACTTTGATCAAATCGCTTCAGGTATAAAGGAACAGGTTAGGTGGCCATCTGTATGTGTTTCTCACATCCAGTTTATGATTGGAGAAGATGATTTCCAAGTTTTTTCATCTAATTTTAAGAATATGTGGCCTAACAAAGAATTAAGTGACCTTTTACCAAAGTTTTGACTTGGAGATATTTAAACCTGACTACTTTAATTCAGATTTTCATTTATCCAGCCAGTTGTATATACATCCATTATATCAGATTGGATGTCAGAATCAAGAATTCATAATTGATAGATGTGCTTCTAACTGCCAATAAGCTTGCTCTGGATTTATGAGATCCAATAAAGGTGGACTCACAGCAACTTGTCTCATTTATCAGTTAATCATATCCCAGGCACCACTTTGTACATTTAAAACAAGAGCTTCAAAATGCTCACAATCTCAGAGAAGGTTACAAAGGAACAGCCTTTTGCTAACAAGAAAACCTACGTATGTAATTGCAGAATTATACAGGTGGTCTTAAAGAAGTTCTTTCTTGGGACACATTCATATTCTATGCTTTATTCAACTTTATATTTTTCTTTAGCAAGGTATCATAAAGAATTTATAGCAAAGCATCATTATCCTTACTGACATGATCTTAAAACAGCTAAAATTATATATTATTGTGCCCCTATCTTTCCAATAACAAATGACCTTAAACTTAGCATGCTCCGAGATCTATGCTAAGAAATTAAACTTTAAAATTTGACTTCTCATAAGAACCAACATGGATTATGTAAAGGTGCAAATTTCCAATGATGAATGTCATTATATTGTATACCTTAAATGTACCAATAAAATTAATTTTAAAAAATTTAATGTATCTGTAGTATATTTGCAATTCATCCAGCTCTGGAGTTGAATTTGTGTTTATTCACTGAGTCTGTATTAAAATAATTCCCTAGTTATACTTATTATGCCCATGAGATCTGGTGATTTATTATTAAACATCTTAGAGTTAATTATGTTTATCTTCTCTGAAGGAAATTTGGGGATTCTCTTTCTCAGCCTTAATTAGGAAGTCATAGAACACAATTCTGAGGACATGGGAATTGTTTTCCTTTGCTCAGTAAGACTGACCTACTAGGTTTATTAAACAAAAGTCTCTTAGTGCCAGGTCAAAAAATTAAACCGTACTGTTAAGATAAGAAAGGACATCCTATTAAATAGCATATCAGCTTCTTGGCTTACATTTTTGAGCAAAGTTTTTCTTTTTCTTTGTTGAAAACATACCTTTTAAAAAATAACAGAGTTGTCTTTCAAATTATAAGTATTGTATCAGGGGTGCCATATGAACTACAACTAATGACTTCAACAATTTATTGTCTTGAAGTTGTTTCTGGAGGCCAGAAGTCTGAGATCCAGGTGTTACCAGGGTTGCTTCATTCTGATAGATGTACAAAATCTGTTTGAGGCTTCTTTCCTTGGCTTGCAGATGGTTGTCTCCTCTATGTATCTCTTCACATTGTGTTCCCTCTGTGCATGTTTCTCTCCAAGCGGAAATTTATGAAATGGACTGAATGTATTGATCCTGAAATTTGTATGTCGAAACCCTAATCCTGATATGTTTGTTGGTGGGACCTATGGGAAGTAATTACATCATGAAAGTGAAATCCTTGAGATTGAGATTAGTGGCTTTTATAAGAAGAGGCCATAGAATAACTTTCTTGCTGTCTCTGTCATGTGAGAGTGTGAGTCAGCAGGCCACAGCCTGGATGTGAGCCCTCACCAGAACCTGAACATGCTGGTACCCTGATTTTGAACTTTGAAACATGACTTCCGTTTGCTTATAAGCCACCCAGGCTATGGTACTTTTTTAGAGAAGGCTGAACTGACAGAAATAATGTATGTGAACATGTTAATTGTTCTGCACTTGGTTTTTTTACTCAACATTTTCTAAATCTAGCCATGTAGATACTGATGGCTCTATTTCATTTATTTTTAAGTGGTGTTTAGTATCTCATCATATAAATAAAACACAACTTATTCTTTTATTGATACACATTTAGATTGTTTGCAAATTTTTGTGAATGATATCCATATATAATATATATGTATATCTTTAAGGACATTTGAATTTCTTTTTTTTTTTTTTAGAATACTTGGGAGATTTATTTGAGTTTTCACCAAATTGCTTTAGTCTTACCTCTAAATTTTTTTTTTTTAGTTCTTTTATTGGTACATTTTAGGTATGAAATTCATTTACATTTATCATTGGGTGCTTGTACCTGTACATGATGTATCTTGGTTCTTTTTTCCCCCCCATTACCTGTGCACCCTTCACCCTCTCAGCCCTTCCCTATTTACATAGATTTCATTTCCATTTTATTTTTTTCTTTTCTCATAGTTTTTCCTTTCCCTCTTTTCCTTTCCCCTTCTCCTCCCTTCACTCCTTCATCTTTGGACCTTTTTTCCTATTTCAAATTATCAATTATTCATTTTAATCATTTTAACCCTTGTTTACACTACCAGTTTCTCACACTAGAGAAACTATTCGGTATTTACACATGTGTGTCCTATTTATTTCACTTTAGAGTATGGCCTCGATATGCATCCATTTAGTATAAATGACTCTAGTTTTTCGTTCTTTATGGCTGAGCAGTACTCCATTTTATAAAAAAAACCACATTTTCTTTATCCAATTTCCTGTTGATGGGCACTTGGGCTGCTTCCAAGCTTTAGCTATTACAAACTGTGCTGCTATGAACATGGGTGCACATATATCACTGTGATATGATTCTTTTAATTCTTTTGGGAAGATCCCCAGCAGGGGAATAGCTGGATCAAATGGGACCTCTAGTCCTAGTTCTTTGAGGTATCTCCATACTGACTTCCAGAGTGGTTGCACCAGTCTGCGCTCCCACCAACAATGGAGAAGGGTTCCTTTCTCCCTACAACCCCGCCAGCATTTGTTATTTGTTGATTTCTTGGTAGTAGCCATTCTTTCTGGGGTGAGGTGCAATTTCAGTGTTGTTTTCATCTGCATCTCTTGAACAACCAGTGATGTTGCTATCATAAAATCAACCAATAACAAATGCTGGCGGGGCTGTGGGGAAAGAGGAACCCTGCCCCACTGCTGGTGGGAGTGTTGACTGGTGCAATGACTATGGAAATCAGTATGGAGATACCTCAAAGAACTAGGACTGGAAGTCCCATTTGACCCGCTATTCCCCTGCTGGGTATCTTCCCAAAAGAATTAAAAGAATCTTACCACAGTAATATATGTGCACCCATGTTCATAGCAGCACAGTTTGTAATAGCTAAAACTTGGAAACAGCCCAATTGCCCATCAACTGGAGACTGGATAAAGAAAATGTGGTTTTATTTTTTATAAAATGGAGTACTACTCAGCCATAAAAATGAGAAATTAGAGACTTTTATAGCTAAATGGATGCACATTGAGGTGATACTCTTAAGTGAAATAAATAGGACACATATGTGTAAATACCGAATAGTTTCTCTAGTGTGAGAAGCTAAAAGTGTAAATAAGGACTAAAAGGTGATACTATTAAGTGAAATAAATAGGACACACATGCAAAAAAAAAACCTGGAGACTGGATAAAGAAAATGTGGTTTTTTAATAAAATGAAATACTACTCGACCATAAAAAATGAGAAACTAGAGACATTTGTAGCTAAATGGACTCACACTGAGGCCATATTCTTAAGTGAAATAAATAGGACACATGTGCAAATACCAGTTTCTGTATTGTGAGAAATTGAAAGTGTAAATAAGGTCTAAAAGTTATAACAGATATTGTGAAATAGAGAGAAAAGGGGCAAAGGGGAAGGGGAAGTGGGAAGGGAGGGGGAAAGGAAAGAAGGGAATGGAATTAATATGAGAAAATGGAAACAAAGTCTTTGTAAATAGAGAGGGTTGAAGGGGTTGAAGGGAGGGCAGGGGAAGGGGGAAAAAATAAGAACCAAGAGAGATTATGTAAAGCTGCAAATTTCCAATGATGAATGTCATTATACTGTATACCTAAAATGTACCAATAAAATTAATTAAAATTTTTAAAATGTTAAAAATAATCTTCCCTGTCACCTTCAAACAGGCCCCTTTCCTGGTCTGATGACACAGTGAGTCACTGCATCTTTGGCAACATTTTCATGGATCATTAAATTTGTAATTCATATTCTCATTCTGAGTTTAGCAATGATATGGAGTTGAGCATTCTTGCAATTAAACTGATGCTTTACACAAAATTCCCATATAAGCAAGGTTTTTATAAGGTCTAGTTGGAACTCCTTGGTGATCAATTTTGTTCAGGGTAATAGAGCATTTCAATGTGCATGTACTGAGATTATGTGTGTAAATGTTTGGTTCCAAGATTCATTGCTGATGTATTTGTGGACAGCAGGGGCACAGAATACTTCTTCAGCCAACAAGTGAAAAAAATGATGGGCCTTCAAGGAACAATCAACTCCTTTGGCTCCAATCCCTTCTTGCTGGCCAGTTTATTAATAGGTCTACCCAGGAATGAATGATTAATAGCTGCCAACTCTGGTTCTCCACCTCGACTCATTCTTAAGTAACTTGCAGGATCTTTCCCTCTGATTATACCCTGATTTCTGCCACACTGTTACAGCTTTTACCAGCTCTTGTATTTATAACCACCCACTCTTAAAATGCAGTTCATCAACAATTGCAGAGGATTCTTCTGTTCCAAACAGAGGTCGTTGGTCCTGCGCTTAAGCTGAGATACAGTTACCAAGTTCCACTGGGCCTCTTTTTCAGATGCTGAGGCTGTTTTGAACTTCTGAAATAGCTGGTTTCTAAATATAGGACAAATGCCCCCTCCTCCTTTCTTTAAGGTGAAGGCCTTCTCAACTTCAAACCCAAGCCTCATAGAGACAGTTCTCCAAGGGCATTAAATCCAAGGGCAAGAAATCACTTCAGCATGCAAGTGAAATGATGGTGATGTGTTTCGCTGGGTTGGATTTACCCCTGGGTAGACTTTGTTCTTTGGAGGAGCCCATCCCAGGGACCATTTCTGGAAATTCCTTTATGTAAAAACCAAACACCTTTCTCTAATATCTTCTCAGTATTTGCACATGGCTTTGAAGGCAGAACAGGACAGCCTTTCCCCCACAGGACCCCTAGAACCAGAATATAATTTTATAAATAATTTCTGGTTGATTAGGGTACCCTGACCCAAGAAACTCAACTATCCACAAACTCCTACTCCTTTATCTTACTCTTTTCCAATTGCATACGACCAGGAGTTACAGCTGACTGGGCTGAAATCACGCACCTGAGTACTATCCTTGTGCTTGTTTCTGTTAACAACAGATCAAATATGTAAAGCAGATGGACTACCCTATGGAGGGAATCGCTGGAAGGAGTGGCTAATCAGAGAGGCTGGCTGGCAACAGCACGCAAGTGGGTCCGTGGGCGGGGATCCAACCAATGAGGTTGAGGGTGTCTTTCTCCCCTAGGAGTCCGCCGACCAGGCCCTCACTAGTCAGAGGAGGAAGGGAAGAGCTGCTTAAAGGCGTCGTGCTTGGCGCGGTGTCGCTAGAGGTGACTGGACCTGGTGACGGCCTGCCCGCAGTCCTCGCTCTGGTAGGGTCTCTCCCCGTTGTATATCCGGATGTGTTGGGTCAGCTCGGAGGCAATGTGGAATGCCCTGCCACACTCGGCACAGAGGAAGCCCTTCTCTCCTGAGTGGATCTATTGGTGCCGCTTCAGGGCGGAGGAGCGGGCAAAGGCCTGGCCACACTGTGTGCAAGGAAAGGGCCCCTCACCCATGTGGATACATTGGTGGCGCACGAGGCGCGAGGGCAGCGCGAAGGTCACTCCGCAGTCGGCCTGTGTGCAGCATCTGGTGCTCGTACAGGTTAGAGGATTTGGTGAAGCATTTGCAGCAGGTGGAGCAGGGGAAAGGCCGCTCGCCTGAGTGCGCTGGTGCTCCACCGTGCAACTAGCCACTGAGAACTCGCAGTCCCAGGCCGGGCAGTGAAAGGGATTCGCGCCTAGATGTGTGCGCTGGTGGCGCAGCAGCGACAGCGGCTTGTTGAAGATCAGGCCGCAGTGGCGCACGGGAAGGGTTTGTCGCTGCTACGCATGTTGCTCTGGTGTTTGTGCAGGTCGGAGGATCGCACGAGTTAGGCCTTCTGGCCGGTGTGGGTGTGGATGTGCTTTCGGTGATCAGAGGACCAGGTATAGGCCTTGTCTTAGAAGGGGCACGGGTGGAGCCGCTCGCCCGTGTGCAGGTGCCGATGCTGTTGCAGCGTGCCGCGGTGGGAGTAGGCCTTCCGGCACAGCTCGCAAGCGTAGGGCTTGGCAACCCGCTCTCCGCAGGGCCCAGCAGCCTGCCGGCCTTTTAGAAGCCCCC
>NW_004624771.1:2314905-2336400 GCF_000247695.1 Heterocephalus glaber
TTTATGTGTATCCTCTCTAGATTTATTAATCATGTCTTGCACTATGGGCACAATCTCTGCTGTTATCTGAGAAATTATTTGTGATTTCATTTTTTCCAGATTCTCTTTCGTTGCTAGTTCAGGGAGTCTAGGTGATTCAGTATCAGAGTGTTCCATCTTATTTACCTTTGGGGTTGCTGTAAGTGATCTGGAAGTCTGGTTTTGAGGCTTGTTTACATGTTTTCTCACTTTGACTGGTTGGTGGCCTGCCACTGACACCCACACGGCTCACCTCCTCTGTGCTGGGAGTGGTGGTACATTGGCCTGGAAGCCTCCTCCTCTGTGCTGGAGTGCTAGCACAATGACCTGGAAGCCTCTTCCTCTGCGCTGGGAACAGTGGCACATCAACCCAGAAGCTTCCTCCTCTGCTCTGGAAATGGTGGCACTTCTACCCCGAAGCCTCCTCCTCTGCACTGGGAGCTATAGCACATCAACCCAGAAGCCTCCTCCTCTGCACTGGGAGCAATGGTACATTGGCCCGGAAGCCTCCTCTCAGCACTGTTTTCATACAAGTTCATTTGGAAGAGAAGGGTTGACACAAGATACTCAAAATGTTTAAAATTTATGCCCACTCAAATATAATATGTATTTCTTAGGGGTAATACTTGGGATGTTAACATAGGAGATAGTTACCTGTTATGTTATTAGGTGACTAAAGATATAGTGATTGACAGCACAGTTCTGGGTCTGGATTTGGATCTCAACCACTTACTAGCTGTGTAACTTTGAGCAAGTTACTTAACCTGTGTGTGCCTTAGGTCCTCGTCTTCAAAATGCAGATTGGTGTAATATCACCATGTTGGAGGTCTTGGGAAAATTAAATAAGATGCTGCATATAAAGAACTTAGCACAGTGCCTAGAATATAGTGTCCAGAAAAAGATAGCTGGCTTCATTGCTATTATTATGCTCAGGGGGTTTTTTTTGGGGGGGGGTGGATAACATGGCTCCTTTTATATCCCCATGGACTTGTTAGGGCCACAACTCTAATAAGAATACTGACCTCCAACACATTGTTTTGAACAGCAGTTCTCCAGGTGTGATCCAGAGAAACAGATTTGCTCTGCCCCTTAGTATTTTTGCAGATATGACAGAGGGAGAAGGCATGTAGCAGACATGCTACTAGATCTCAACTAGGTCTAGATATCAGGAATAGGATTCAAATCATGATGTTCACAAAATCCCTGAAGTAAAGTGCAGAACACAGTAGATAGGTAGATTTGTACTGTTTGGGATCTTTAGCATGCATGATCCAAAAAAAAGGGTTAAGAACTACTGACATTGGGGTAAGATGTGAGATGAAGAAAGTAGGTACATAATTAAAATATCCCCTATAGCAATGTATGGGGTTGTTGCCAACCCATATCCTAACACTGTTTCAAAATGCTTCACGTGGCCATATCATAGAAGCTTTGGGCTTCATACGCCTTTATCGAAAATATACCTAATTTCTTGCTGATTGGTAAAGGGGCTTTTGAAGGTGAAAGCTGTAGCTAATGAGTGTGTGTGTGTGTGTGTGTGTGTGTGTGTGTGTATTCCTCTGCACTGCAGCTTCAGCAATGGTTTACATTTATCAAGCACTAACTAGCGCCAATACTATGCTAATACACCCCCGCAATGTCTCAATTATTACTCCATTCTGATGGAGTGGCCACTACCAGTATTAGCCCCCATTTTAGTGGAGGATACTGAGGCCTAGACCACTCAAGCACCTTATCCAAGGTCACAAACATAGAATTACTATGGAGAGGAAATATGACTCAAATCTAAGATATCAGAGTCTGTACTCTTAATCACAATTGTCAAGATTCCTAAACACTGTCCCTTTGGAGCCTGGAGGTTTGGCTTTTGCCTCATTCTACCCTCATTCCTTCATGGAAATCCTTAATCCCTCCACCCAAGGCTAAGTGACTGTTCATATGTGGTCCTGGCAGGCACTATCCTGGAAGACATTCTTGTTCCTCAGCTCAGCTGCCCAAGAGATAGTTCTCAAAAATCCTGTCCATTCTCATTAGCCTTGACAACCATTTGTTCAGCATCCTTTTTGTTTTCTGGAAACTGTAACCACTGACTAATTACCATATGCTATGGGGCCTCCATGTTAAACTGTTGACATGACTCCAGCTTGGTTTTCCAGACATGCTGTTGTTAGTATTACACTGGTGTGGGATAGGCCACCTTGTGGTGAATGGGATCTGGAATGGCCTGGATGCAGCCTACATGGAGAAGTACTATGAGCCCCTCCCTGAGTATGCCTCCCAGAACCATCATTAAAATACCATTTTGAAAGATGACATGGCTCTTAGGACTCCTTTTCTTGCAATAATTCTTCACCATGCTAATGAGTTGCACACAGAGGGTCTTAGAACTAAATCTTGGAATCTCTTTCATTTTCTGGGTCCTTTTCACTTTTGACAACACATGCATATTCACAGTCTCATTTAATATTTGCATCAGTCACTGTAAAGACCACCAACATGGAGAGCTCAAGGGCCTTTTCCTATGCCACATCTTTTTCCTTCTTTAAAGAACTTTTGAAGTCTGAATCCTTTGGTTCCATCCCTTAGGTATGGAAACAAGGGAGGTTTTGCTTTAGTTTATTCATTATATCCATGTCTGCCTTTGAAAACTGTCATTTCCTCTAACCTGGATGGCAGTGATGAAAACAAAGGTCTGCCTATCTGGTAAGGGGAAGGGGGAGATATTGATGGAGAAGCACAAGGCAGGAGTGGTGGGATTGACCTCCTGTTAGGCAAAGTCCTAGAGCCCAGTGGTGCGGGTCAACCACAGAGGCTGGATGGGTAGATCTGAGTGACATGGTAGAAAATGGGCCACACTGGCACTCCGTCCTGATGGATGCCTTGGGCTCCTTGCTGAGTGAACCATGATTATATCTGAACATTGGGTTGGATTTGGATTCTGAGGGAACTTAAGAAGTTTCTGAGTTTTGTCAGTAAGACTCTGAGGCCAGGAATCCCACCTGCCCTTCTCTGCTACCAGCAGTCAGAACAGGGTCCTGACTGAGCTGCTTTCAAAACTCGGAAACATTTGGAAAGGTACCATATCATCTGCTGTTTGCTTGGCCCTTCATCATCCTTGTGGATGATTCACTTCAGCGGCTCACTCATAGTGGAGACTCTAAATCATGTGTTTCTCTCAGACATTTAACTTTGTTGAGTAAGAGTATATGGCAAAATGGTAAGTGGAATAGGTCTTACACAATTTTGAGTTAAATCTAGCTGTAAATCCTAGTTCTTCTTTTATCTTGGTCTTGTTCAGTTTACTTAATTTCTCTGAGCCCTAGTTTCCCCAGCTGTAAAACAGGAATAAGAATGCTTTCATGGCAGGTTTCAGAGCCTGAAGCCATATTTTAAAGCACTTAGCTTAGTGTTAGCTTGTAGTGGTTTTTCAATAAGTCAGAATTTATACTTTTCTATCCTAGAGCTAGTGTGAGCTTGCTGATGTCTTTACCTCTTCCCTGCTCCTCCAGAATGCTTCCTCTTCATGACTCTACTTCCAGAAGGATGCCATTCCTCTGGTACTGATTCTTCTCTCCTTGCACCAAACATTCCAACCAATGGCTAGTAATGTTTCCAGAGCAGTGATGTCATAAACCTGAGCTCTTCATAGTGTGCTACACTTGGGATAGGTGGCAATAAATGACAGGGATGGGAGCCTTCATGCTCTATACATGATTGCAGGACATGTGACAACTCCACATGTCAGTACTTTCTGCACCTCATGCAGAACATTGCCGGGTGGAAGGTCTTTCTTTCACTAACTCAATAGTCCATGCCCCTGGTGAAGGCTACACAGCAGCATGATCACTCATGTGATCACTCTTGTGGAATCGGGCAACTGGGTTGATCTTGTTTCTTCCACTTGTTGCTCCCTGACAGTAGATGAGTTATTTAACCTTGTATACATACAATATACAAGGTAGGTTTACAGTGGCCACCTGCAGGATCAGGTATGGAAGAGTGCAATAGGGCTGTCTGGGCATTGGAGAGCCAAATGATCCAGTCAAAGGTAGAAGACCTGGAGCTCACTGAAGAGTCCCATTGGTAGCTGAAAGGTCTATGCTGGAAGGCTGAAGAGTCTGAGCTGGAAGCCTGAGGGAACTAGAGACTAACATTCAAAGGCAGTGTCCAAGAGGCAGCCCCTCCAAAGAAAGAGAAACACTTTTCTTTTTTATTCCATCCAGGATACAAGCCTGTTGGTGTTGCCACCTACATCCAAGATGGGTCTTCCCTCCTCAATTTTGGGTCTCATATCAACCATTCACACCCAGAACTTTGACATTTAGCAATTAACAATTACAAGGAACATTCATCCATTTGTCTGAATTAGAAATCTAGGAATTTCTACTCTGGTTCACATATAATAAATCATAGGAAAGTCTTTCGTAGCTTTTCTTCTCCTCCTCTTTTTTAGTACTTGCTTTAATCCAGGAAATTGGCACTTTTTTCCTTCCTAAAGCCATCTCATTCTTGGCCCATCATGAGTACATTCTCCTATATTCTATACATTGTACAGCGATCCTCATAAAAGAGCAATGTGACAATGTCTTCTAATACTTCAAAATCTCCTCCAGCTCTTTCCTATAAAGGTTAAATCAAGATTTCTTGTTTGTCCTACAAGGTCTCTAAGAAGTGAATTTACCTATCCCATTCCCAACATTCTACCAGTGCAGCACCTTGACCTTCATATTGCTCCTAAATAGAAGGTTCCTATCGTAATTGTTACCTCTGGATACACTCTTCCCAGAAATTCTTCTCCTCCACAGGGTCAATCTTCAGGGTCACATGAAGATTGTCACACAAATATCATATCCCTCTAGTATCTTCTACTACCACCAGATGCTGTATATTTTTAAATTAATGAACAAATTGAAACAGAACCCTCTTGTTGTCCTGTATCAGTAGGAATTCCTTTAACTGAAGATTACCAGAGCCCTGAGGCGTGCTGAAACTGTAGGAAATTGAATAAAAGGGGAAGATCAGATCTCAGAATTTAAATAAGGAAATCTTAAAAATTATCTAATATAGTTCCTCTATTTTTAAAGATGTTAACATACAATATATTTGTTCTGTGTTGGGGACCTAAAGACTGCACCTGTGGATGCCCAGTGAGTAATTAAAAACAGGATAAAGCTTGACATCTCTGACTTCAATTTTTTGTATATATCTCATTTATTACCTTCAATCTTTGTGTCAGATCCCTTGCTCTGTTCTGCATGTAGATGTGTTAGTCATTTAAGGAGTATCTATTATACTAGGTTTATTAGCCATAAATTTATCTATTGTATCTCATTCTCCTTCAAGACTGGAGACATCAAGATTAGAATAACTAATTTTCAGGATTTGCAGGGATGCCCACCTGCCAGCCTGTACAATGTGCAATTCCTGACCCCCTGGAGCGATATCTAGAGGCCTCCAATCATTGTCCTAAGCCTGCAGTTACCTCAGATTCCAGCAAAAGCAGAGCCTTGAAGACCACCCCAATATAAGGTCACCCCAAAAGCTGGAGAAATTAACCCATGAAGCAAGCAGAGGCTTGCAATTGCCAAGTTGAGCTCCCTGGCCTCCTATAGGGTTGAACTCTACAAGGCTCTACTGCAGGTTCCAGCTGCCCTTCCCCTGAAGATAGTCCAGGTCTTGATGGGAGGTGATGACCCCTCCAACTTAACAAGTACAGTGGTCTGTTGTGCCTTTATTGCAGAAATTCTCTTCACTTTTCCAGTGGGCTTCAGTTTTCATCAAGGAGCCTGATTGAGGCCCTCTATCTGTTGTTCACTTTTGCTCTATCTTTTGGAGATCAGGACAATGGCCTTTATGGCCCCCTGTGTCTTTGTAGTGTGGAACCACGTAGCAGCACAGCCAGGAGGCCAGAGGTGGGGGAGGGGGGGAGTGCTGCAGGCACTCGAATGGCTAAGCTGGTTGCTGTGGGCATGGCAAGGGGTCCTTACCATCCAGCTGGTCACTGGTAGGGATGGTGCGGGTTTGATGGAGCAGGGCTCCAGGTGGCCAGGGACCTGTTCACCTGCCTGGCCAAGCTGGTCACTGTCACCTCCTTTATGTTTTAGTTTTTTATTTAGTTGATGTCACCTTTCTTCCACGCACCCAACTGAAAAATGAGTCTCTGACTCTCTCATCATGTTAGTGCAGATGAGAAATGGCCAGGAAAAGTGGTGAAAAGAAGTAAACAAACGAGTTCAAAAGGGTCTGAGAGAAGAGACCTAGAATAACAAAAGCAATTCTAGGCAATAGAGACATGGTAGGGGGTATCACAATCCCCTACTTGAAACTATACTACAAAGCCACTGTGATAAAAACAGCATGGTACTGGCAAAGAAACAGACCTGAGGATCAGTGGAATAGATTAGAAGATGCAGAAACAATTCCAGACACACTCAGCCATCTCATCTTCAACAAAGGAGCCAACCATCCTCATTGGAGAAAAGATAGCTTCTTTAATAAATGGTGTTGGAAAAACTGAATTTCCATTTGACAAAGAGTAAAACTAGACCCCTATCTTTCACCGTGCACTAAACTAAAATCAAAGTGAATTAAATATCTAAATATTAAAACAGAAACACTAAACTTGCTGGAAGATAAGTTAGGTAGAACTCTCAAAGACATTGGCATAGGAAAAGACTTTATGAACAAATACTCAGTAGCATGGGAAGTAGCAGAAAGAATCAACAACTGGTATTTCATCTTATTAAAAAGCTTCTGCACTGCAAGAGAAACCACCAACAGAGCTAAGATACAACCTACAATGTGGGAAAAAAATTTTACCTGCTGTTCCTCAGACAAAGGTCTACTATCTAAAATATATAAAGAACTCAAAACATCATACCCCCAAATATAAAGACCCAATTCAAAAATGGGCATCTGAAATGAACAGACATTTCTCAGACAAAGAAGTAAAAGCAGCAAATAAACAGAAAAAATGTTCAACATCACTGGTCATTCGAGAGATGAAGATGAAAACAACACTGAGATTCTACCTCACCCCAGAAAGAGTGGTTGCTATCAAGAAATCAACCAACAACAAATGCTGGTGGGGTTGTGGGGAGAAAGGAACCCTTCCCCATTGTTGATGGGAGTGCAGACTTCCACCACTGTGGAAGTCAATATGGAGATACCTCAAAAAAGCTAGGATTAGAAGTCCCATTTGACCCAGGTATTCCTCTGCTGGGTAGCTTCCCAAAAGAATTAAAAGAATCATACCACAGCAATATATGTGCACCCATGTTTATAGCAGCACAGTTTGTAATAGCTAAAACTGGGAAGCAGCCCAATTGCCCATCAGCTGGAGACTGGATAAAGAAGATGTGGTTTTTTATAAAATGGAGTACTACTCAGCCATAAAGAATGAGAAACTGGCGACATTTATAGTTAAGTGGATGCACATTGAGGATATACTCTTAAATGAAATAAATAGGACACACATGTGTAAATAATGAATAGTTTCTCTGGGGTGAAAAACTAAAAATGTAAATAAGGATCAAAATGTATAATTGATATTGTGAAATAGGAAGAAAAGTTCTAAAGGGGTAGGGGCAATGGGAGGGATAGAGGAAAGGAAAGAAGGAAAAAGAAAAATTATGAGAAAAGGAAAAAAATGGAAACAAAGTCTTTGTAAATAGAGAGGGATGGAGGGGTTGTAGGGAGGGCAAGCAAATGGGGAAAAAATAAGAATCAAGATAGTCATGTAAAGGCATAAGATCCCAATGATGAATGTAACTGTATTGTATACCTAAAATGTACCAATAAAATTAATGGAGGAAAAAGGGTCTGAGAAAGACATGGTGTTGGGGAGATCAAGGAATGGAAGAAAATGGTTCAGGGAGAAGGGAGTGGACCATCATGTTAAATCCTGTGGAGAGTTTTGCTAATGAAGATTAAGAATTGACCATTTGATTAGGCCACATGGGGATCAAAGCCCAATTGGAGCAGATTTAATTAAGGGAGAAGAGAAATTGTAGGCAATGCATATAAACAAATGACTCAAGGAGTTTTACTGTAAAGACAAACAGAAATGAGATGGTGTCCTTGAGGAAGTTAGATAGGGTGGGATCCAACCTGAGCAACGTGGTGGCTGCTGTGAAGCAGTCCACCCACAGCAACAGAAGACAATGCAAGGACATGCACACAGGTGTAAGTGTGTAGGCAACAGTAGAGAGAGAGCTTGAGGAAGTTCTCTTGCTAGGGCTGCTGAGGTCACCATCTGAGATGGAGGGTGTGGGAGGAGGTGTGGGAGGTCTGAAGAGAAAAAAGATGTGAAATTTCATGTAGGAGAGTAAATGGGCCCCAAACTGCCAGGCAGCTTAAAGGCCCACTGGAGGTTAGGGATAAGTTAAGGATGGAGAAGCTTGGAATAGCACACTCTTGCCTCCAGCCACTCTAGCATTGGTGTGTGGGCACAAGCATGGAGGACACACAGAACTGGATTGACCAGGGACAGAGTTTTGCCAAACAAACACAAGGAAGCTAAAGAATAATGCTGAAGATGATGGTGTATGAGAAAGAAGTGATTAAAGTGATAAACCACAGAATATAGGCCCACTCTGATAAGGAGAGAAAACATGTGGGGAATAGAATGAGTTAAAAGGAGGAGAGTAAGGGATACTCCTGGGCTGAAGGAGTGGTAGTGGTGGGACTTCAGAGGCAGTGAGGGGTAGTTAGGAGGTACTGGTTAAAGAAAGAGATGGAAACTGAGATTAGGGAGGGGATGCAGTTGTTATGGAAACAGCCTTTATACTTCGGCCAATTGAGTATTTGATGTGTGGTAGACAAGATCATTGGAGGAGAGGTGCTGAGAAGCCAGCTGTATGCAGTTGCCATTCCAAGCATGGTGGCAAGGTGGGGCTGGTAAGAGTGGTGGTGTATTAGCTTTGTATCACTGTGATAGAAGCTGGAGATAACTTAGAAGGAAGGTTTATTTTTGGCTCACAGTTTTGAAAGTTTTAGTCCTTGGCTATTTGGTGCATTGCTTTGGGCCTATGGTGAGCCAGCACATCATGGTAGGGAGCACATGGCAAAGGAGCCTACTCACTTCATGACAGCCAGGAAGCAAAAAAGAGAGAGGAAGGGGCTGGGGCACCAATATCCCTTTCAGTAGCACAGTCCCAATGACCTAACTTTGTCCCAGTGGGACCCAGCTCTTAAGGCTCCCCACCACCCCAATCCTTGAGCACATGGGCTTTTGGGGGACAATTGTTCCATAAATAGCAGGTGGTGATCCAGATGCTGAAATCCATGTAAGGAATGAAGGGAAGTAATCTGGGGTTTGTGGGAGGCTACACTGAGGGGTGGTGGGTGCTGCCAGCCGATAACTTGATATTCAAATCTGGGCAGTTTAGGGAAGAGGAAGAATAGTCTGAAACAGCATGGAGGGGTGAGGAAGACACCTGCCCTGATAGTGGGAGGAAGGATGTGGAAGAGAAAAGGAAGTCACCACTTGAGAAGGCTATAGAAGAAAGCCAAGATCAATGAAAGAAAAAAAGGGAAAGAAACTATGTGGAACATATAGGATGTTTCTGTCCAGCTGAACATGTTTCAATTACTTCCCACCATGCTTTGAACCATCAAACCAAATCTATGCCACCTGCTTGCCACCTTTCTATATTCCAGCAACATGTTCCTTAGCATATTCCTTGGAAATGCCAAGTTCTTTCCAACCCCAGGACCTTTGTGTATGTTGCCACGTTCTTTCCTTTCTTGTAATTGCACCTCTTCCCTAAACCTATCCTTTTGGTCTTCTGAGTGTTGTTTCCTCTTGCTAAACACCTCCTTAAATCAGAGTGCTATGTGTGGTGCTAACAGCAGCAATAGTAATCTGCACAAACTATCTGCCCTCAAGTATCTCACAGTCTGGTAAGCAAATGAAGAGGTAAGCAGGTAGTTTGAGAGTGTGCTAAGGGCCTTGTGGAAAAACAGCCAGAGCATGTGGGAGTGCACAGGAGAAACTCATAAAAGAGCCGTGATGGTGGTTGAGGTGCAGGAGCAGGCAGGGAGCCACAAGCCCCTCTGGGAGGTTGGAAAGTGGGGGACCCAGGGGATGATGCTCTATTGGCAGTGCTAAGGCAGGATCTATGGGACACACTAAGGGATTTGGGCTCTGTCCTGAGGACTGTAGGAGCCCTTGAAGAATGGTTTCCCATTTGTAGAAAGTGCATAACTCTGCTGAAGATTTATGAACAGAAGCAGAACATTATTTAAATTTCTCCCATTTTAGGTTTGGCCCCTGATGCCCACAGCCTTCTGGGGCACAAAACAAGGCCTAATGCTGTCTGGTGTGGCATGGAGGTTGGGACTTTGGCCGGGATCCTGGAACAAGCAGAGCTACAGAATGTCCTGGACCACTGGCTTCCCACCCACCACCAGGTCAGTGTCATTAAACAGCTTTGCAATTGGTACACCTCCGCTTTTATTCTAGTGCCGAAGAGTCAACTAACAAGAAAATAACTGACTGGAATTATTACAACACTTTCTCAGTCCTGTCCCAGACAATGGGCTTTCGTATTTCCTCTCTGATTTTACCCCACAGAATAGTACTTTTAGGCTTTTCCAGGTGAATGTTACTTACATTTATTGGGTGCTTTCCAAGTGCTAGACTTGCATTGCAGTACAAAGAGGTCCTAGCTTTCATCTCCATTTCATACAAGAGGAAACAGGCACAGAAAATTAAGTAATTTCCCTTTGCCACAAAGCTAATAAGTGGCAGAGCAGAAAGTGGAACCCATGTCAACTGATTCCAAAGCCCATGGTCTAACCAATACTTTTACCATCTCTAAGTGTGGTACTGTCTGAGTTGTCAGAGTTAGATTGAGTCAGGTTCAAATTGGGAAGATGTGAAGTGTATTTCACATAGGACACACCACTGACCGCAGAGTTTCACTGCTAGGACACTTGTTCCTGACCAGACCAGGGGCCTCTGGAGCAAAGCTCTGCAGGTGGTGGGATGCAGATGGCTAGCTGCCTACCTTTGGCTTCCATTGGCCTGGTCAGCTGAGGTCTGAGGAAATGTTTTTTTGTCCACTAGCAAAGGCTTCACAACCCACAGCACATAGTACCACATAGCTATGAGTCCCTTCCTTTGCTTTCCTGGGGGCATATGCACATACTGTCACTGAAAACACACTTATCACATGTTACATGTCCCTGCCATTCAGCACTGGAAACACTTGCATTGAAGCGTTGTTTAAGAGGACCTGTGGGGAGTGTGTGTGACTCGAGGTGATACTCCCTGGAAACACACTTGTGACTCTCAGGGGCAATCTTTCCTATTCCCTTCCCCGGGAACTCTGCTGTTACCTTTTTCCTCCATAAAAATGGAGCTCTGCCTGCACCACCCACCTGCCTTGCCCCTGCTGTTCCTCTATCCTGGGCCTGGCCTAGCCAGGCAGGTCTGCTCTGTGTTCTAGGCATACCTTGCCCACCTCTACCCTAGAACCCTGCTGCACTATTCCTGCCACCGAAAATCTTTTGCCTTTATCATATCACTCCTTTGCTTTTTTTCTACATTTGAAAATCACTCTCCAGAAGGTTTTTCTGTTCACTCCAATAGCCCCAGGTGTCTCTCTTAGGACTCCTATAGCACTTGTCTGTATTCCTACTGACTTACAGATTATACAGCTCACCTTCATCATCCTATCACCAAGACTAGACTGAAGTCCAGAAGGCAAGTGATTCACCCAGGTCACCTCAGGAACTTATTGCTCTCACTGGAATTGTCTCAAGAACAGGGGCCCTGCCTTGACCTTTATATCCATGAACTACACAAATGTACTTCAAATCCTCATGTGCAAGGACATTGAGTTCCTATATTTTGTTGTCATGATTTGAACTTGAATTCCTCTACTTCTGGGGATAAGCCAAGGTTCCTGAATTCTTCATAGAGCCAAGGCATCTTGTCCTTGGGCATCTGTCCATATGAGGTGGTTGGGTGATATCTGGGCTCTCTTGGCACAGTGGTTGGCAGGTCTGTTGGCCCCAGGATATCTCTGCCATCTTTGGGACCTGGAAATTCATTGTCAGGCTGGGTCTCCAGAGCATCCTGGCATTATGCAGCCACTTCTTTGGGGACCCTGATACTTCTCTGGAGTGCCACAGGGAGTAGTGTGGTGGCAGTGGCCTAGAATATTCTCCCTATAATGGCTCCACAGAACTCTCTACTGGGGGCAGGCCTTCTCTTCCTCTTGATTCCCCAAATCACACTGCTTCTCCCCTCGACCCAGACATCCTTCTGGCTTTTTCACAGTAGAACTGCAAGACCCCTAAAATTCAGAACCTAAAGCAATAGAAAAATGTGTTTCCCTTTCTCTTAATCTTTTTGTCTGCCCAGAAATTGAGAAGAAACATTTGTATTACATCCTTTGGGGGCATCTAAGGAGTGGATTATAAATAAAGCAATGAAGTTTAAAACCAACAGCCAGAACCTTATGAGACTAGATCTTTTACCTTGCATCTTCTTTCTCATTAATCAGCTGGCTGACTCTGGATTACCCTGTAGGACTCAGCTCGGACAACACCTCAGATAGAAATTATCCATATTCATGAATCATTCTCTTGTCTCACTCTCTTCTGCAGAAGTAGGGCCTTGCATTATTGTATCAGCAGCCCTTGCTACTTCCTATCAGGTGCTCTACAGATGCATGCTGAACTGAACCAAGTTCAAGCCAAGGTGATGGGTAAGCAAGATCTACCTGTTGACTGGTGGCTGCCCAAGAAATACAGGCTCCAGTGAGAGGTGGCAAAAGAGGCCCGTGATTAAGGAGACACTGTATCACTCAGAATAGGACATTCAAAGGCAGAGCAAGAGAGGCATGGTGGTGCACACATGTAATCCCAGCACTCTTGGGAGCTGAGGTAGGAGTTGCAAGTTTGAGCCCAGCCTGAGCTATTTAGTGACAGTGAAGCCCTGTCTCAAAATAAAAAATAAAAAAGGACTGAGGATGTAGTTCAGTGTGAAGCCCCTAGCCTCAATCCCCAGTGTTGAAAAAGAAGATGGAGGAAGAAGAAGAGTAGGAAGGAGAGACCAGGGAAGATTAGGGGAAGACATAAGAGGAAAGAGCAGGAGAGGGGAGGAAGGGAAAAGGCAGAGACAGGCCTCCTAACTCCAGACCTCTATTTCTAACACGTGTTGAAAGAACCTGGGATGTTTCTAAGACTAATCAGCAGGTGGCAGCATTGGCCTCTGGATGAGGGACTCCCTTAGGCAGGAAGAAGCATTGGAGACCTTTCCTGCCCTGGGAGGCAGCCAACAGGAGGCCTTCTCCAAGCCAGTCTCAGTGTGATGTGAGGCCCAGACTAGTCCAGGATGCCAGCTGCCTGGCACAGAATATAGGGAAATAACCAATATAACTGGAATATAACCGTTTATGGTTCCAATGTTTTTCTTACTTCAAACCTTTTAGGGGTGTTTTATGCTTCTTGAAGGAAGAAGATAAGGGAGAGGAAAGAGGAAAAAAGCAAATTCACAGTTCTTAACCTGGAACCCCTGAATCAGAATCATCATGGGAATCCCAAAAGGCAGGCAAAACTCCTCTGTGTGATAAGTGTTCGAAGGCCCTACCTTGCAATCCCTAAACCACATTGTGTATTCATAGGAAACCCAAGCACAAGCCACAGCCCTCTTCTGGGAGGCTGAGTAGGCTCTCTTGGAGTGTAGCAGGAGAGGTGCTGGCTGAAAAGATCAATAGAGCCTTCTTGGGCACCACCCAAGGTCCCAGGAGACACTCCCCTCTCTCTTCTTTTATCTTCTTTTCAGCCTTGCTGGGTGGCATCCCTGACATGCAACTCCACCTCCTGATGTTTTTCTCTAGGCTGAGCTTTCACCCACCTCTTTGATGAGTTTGCAGAGGAAAACAGCTCTGTCACCTGTCAGGCAGACAGTATTTCCAGGAGTTCCTCGTGAGACTAAGGTTCACACAAGACATCTTGGTGTTGAGCTGGGCACAAGGTGACAGGGCCACCTGTGCATGGGAAATCTAGGGTGGCTGACTTTTGGCTTAGTAACGGGTGATTACATCTCCGCATCTACGTCTTGTGCCCTCCCCAGGCTATCATCTACAGATGGCCCTGGGCGGACAGCTGCCAAAGCCAGAAGAGCTGGGAGCAGGGAAGCGCAGGTGTCCATAGCACCAACTCAAAGTTGTGTCCCACACAGGGGACACGCCCTGGTGGTGCCAGCTCCTGGAGTTCTCTGCACATCCATCCACCATTTCCATCTCCATGCCAGTCGTTTTCTACAGCGGCCTCCTAACCCCCCACCATCCAATTTTTGTGCATTTAAGGAAGTCATTTTCAGGATGCCATCTAGGGCTTTCCCTATGACCCCCTTAGGGTAAATGCAGTGTTTTCTCCTCCAGCCCCGACTACTTATTTTTAGTCTCTCAGGGAACCATATGTGAATCCATTTGTGTATATACGTAGGTCTTCTCGACTGCACTAGAGGCAACTCTGAGGGATAGAAGGTGCTGTGTTATGCTCCCCACTGCCAGCCTCTGGTGAGAGCATGATGAGGGGCATGCAGGAAGTCACAGACAAGGTTCATTAACTACTGTGAACATATTGGGGGAGGGAGAAGATGATGGTAAGTGGGGGTTAACAGAGAAGGTTTCATTATGGAGGGAGGAATTGATCTGCGCCCTGAAGGATGGATTCCACGATTAGGGGGAAAGTCAATGATGTGTTAGTAAGAACTTCTCAAGCAAGAAGTGCTGTAAGTGGTTCTGGGGTTTTCTGGGTGGACTGAAAGGATCCATGAGTGTGGCAGGCCAACTGTCATCCATAGTCAATCTTGCTGATGCTCCTGGTAAATCCCAAGACAACTTCCTGGTGTGTGTGGAACTCCTAGGTGGTGGGGAGGACATAGGTAGCAAGGCCTGTGCTTTTGTCCAGGCCTGGTTCACAGCAAAAAGGGCCACAAAACACAAAGGCAGAGGGCTAGAGGCAGAAATCCTTTCAGAAAGGACACAGAACCCCAAGTTAATGCTTGTGCCTGAGGCAGTGTTGCTCTGGCGTTGATGCCCCACACCAGCACAGGAAAGTGACCCCCTCACATCAACAAGGGACCACCTGACAGGTGGGACCCCTGGGTGGGAGTTTGAAAACTTTGCACTCTTGTGAACTTCCCTCCTTTCTCCTCCCCTGCCCTTGAGATTAATGTTATCTCTGGACGCTAGGGTTATAACAAGCCTTCACAGAAAAAACTTTAGATCTTTTTCAAGGAGGGGGTAAGGGCAGTGGGAGAAGTTACCAGGTAGTGCAGAACAAAAAGGGGGTCACAGGGGGCATAAAAACCTTGTGCCTACCTTTTCCAACCCCTCCCTGAGTGCACTCCCCACTCCCCACACTTCTGAATTTGCCAAAGTCAAGGAAAAGTTCAATCAGGATTCCCCTCTTGGCCATTCTTGTTGACCCCTTGAGCATGGGCATATGTGCATGGGGACATGGTAGGGGTGGCAGGCTCATCACATAGCCTGTGTTCAGCCCTCCATGTTTATCTGGGCTCCCCCTGCTGTCTGGGAAAAATGGCACCTTAAGGAGAGAATGTACCTTGCTTTCCCCAAGGAGAATGTGCTCTTTATCAACTATCTAATGGAGACCTGCCCAAAAATATGTATCTCTCCTGCTTTTCCTTTCCTCCTCCTTGATGGCCTTTCTGTGGCCTTTGTCAGATAAACAGAACAGTCCTAACACTGTGGGAGCAGCTCCTCCCTCCTTGCACTAGCAGGATCTGAACATCTGGAGTAGCCCTGAATCAGAGCCCCAGGCTGTCTACTACCTCCTGTGAGTCACTCAGGTAATCAGAGGGCAATCACAGGGGAACAACCAGCTTTGTTGTTCCAGGTGGTGGCTCCAGCCCAGGGCATAGCTGGGACACTACTTGAGGTCCACCAAAGCCAGACCTGTCCCAGGGTAGCAGGAGGAAGCTGCGGCAGGAACATCGGGAGGGGCATCAGGAAGCTTAGCTACAGCCTACTCCCCATTCCTGACGTCAGCACCTTCTGATGCCCTTGTGGTCAGAATGGTGCTGGTGAATTCCCAAGGAAGATGTTGAACCCATCAGTCCTTTTTGGTAAACAACCCACAGCTCTTCTCTCCTGGCTCGTCACACATGTGCACAACCCAGCAGTGTTCTGCTCTGCCTCTGAATACACATCACTGATTTGGTTCTTTCTTTTAAGGCATGAAGTTTGTTTATGGGACTGTTCTCCCCACCTTGGAGACTTGCAGTCCCCAGCTCTGACATGCAGTGTGCTGCCTGCCATCTGGTGGGCACTCCGTGAACATCATTTGAGTGAGTGAATTTGAATGAATGAATGAATGAACGGTCTCCAAAAGAATTACAGTGTTGTGGGAGCGTAGAGCAGCTACAGACTTCATTTGGAGACTTATGTGGCCTATTGAAGACAAAGACACTGTGATCATGGTAGCAGAAGGTGGCCTCTGCTGAGCTGTTGACCTTAAAAAGAATAACAGCCCTTCCCCAGGCATGCGTCCTGCCTGCCGGGTGGGGTGAACAAGTCAATGTCTTCACATCTACTTAGGTACCTGCTTCCTCCTCTGACTTGTGCCTCCACAATAGCAAGTCCAGGTCTTATTTAGCTTTGAATTTTATCCGAGGTACCCAGAAAATGTCTGTTAGATGGAGTGCCTGTGCCTCGGTCTATGTCCCATTGCTATCCAGATTTGCTGTGAAGCAGCTGCTTGTGCAGTGTGCTGACCGGCAACTTTCCTACACATCCCTGGGACAGGAGCCCCTAGGATGGATCCTCCTCCTCACTCCCTCCCAACATCTACCCAAGAGCCTGGGATGGTTCCCTGGTTTCCTTCAGCACGGCAAGCTTTTAGCACAGATACAAAATTTGTAAGATGTTCTGATGGGTGGAGAAAAGGGAATTTCTATTTTTTAGAAGGCTTGAGAAATTCTTAGGAAAAAACAAATGAGCTGGCTTCTCATATTCAATCCCTACAGTGCCTGGAATATTATCCTACTGTCCTCTCCCTAACTTTCTTTCACCAAGCCACCTAGCTAGACCAGCACCATCTCAGGTCATATGTAAGATAAATGCCTCTTCTTCCTTCCTCCCCTCTCTCAGAGAAGGCGCTGGCTCAGCACATTCTAAATTCTGAACTTGCATCTTATAATCCAGCTGAAGCAGCAGGAACCACCACTGACTCAAGGACAGACCCATGGAAAGAAAGAGGAAATCAGGCTTAGAATGTAGCTTAGTGGTGGAGCATTTGAATAGCATGTGCAAGTTTCTGGGTTCAATCCCCAGCATGGAAAAAAATTAAACTGGGCAAACCTGTAATCTTAGATACTCAGGGTGAGGTAAAAGAATCACAAATTTAAGGCCAGAGTGGGCAACTTAAAATGATCCTGCTCAAATAAAAAAATAAAAAAGGGCTGGGGATTGGGGATATAGGTCAGTGGTATGAATATACGTGGGTTTGATCCTCAGGAAAGGAAGGAAGGAAGGAGGAAGGAAGGAAGGAAGAAAGGAAGGAGGGAAGGAGGGAAGGAGGAAGTGTTCACATCAACCACAGGGGCTCATGGTTTCATGCTTTCATGGTTTAAGAGATCCTTAGGTTGTTGTGGCAGGGCTTAGAGTGATTCAAGTGGGATTCTGAGTTAGTGCTGGAGAGAAGGTTTCTATAAAGAGAGCAAGCCCAACCCCACGCAGCTCTCTGGCTTCTGATATCAAGATGTAATCTTTTGCTCCTGCCATTGCTGTACACCATGATGGGACACAGCCAAGAGGGCCCTCACCAGAGCTGTGCATGCACCATGACCTTGGCCTTCCATACTGTGAGCTAAATAAACTTTCTTCTTCCCAAGTAGCCTACCTCAGGTAGCCAAAAATTAACACACTGCTCCATCTGCTCCTGGTGTTTATGTAAATGAGCACTGGTTAAATTGACTGAAACATCTACATTTGTCACAGACTCCACACTTGCCAAGGACATGGCTCCTCCTCAAAGCCCTGAGATCTTTGCTACCCTTGGTGTAAACTGCAGCACAGATGAACCAGAGAGCAGGGAGCAGGGCCCTGCAGAGCATGAACTATGGGCAGAGAGTAAGGACCCTGAGGTGGGGTGGATGTTGGTAGGACTAGGGACAAGTCACCCTTAGACACTGAACAGACATGTGAGCATGGACTCTGAGGAAACTCCACATAGAGGCCCCGTGATTAACTAGACTTCTGTCTCCAGAGGTCCAGGCCAGGGCCTGTGGTCCAGTTCCTCGTAGCAAATAACAGAAGTATTGCCAATTGCAGAAAAAAAAAAAAGGAAAAAGAAGAAGAAAAAGCTAGGCCTATTGGTGCACTTCAGCACTTTGGGAGGAGGAGGAAGAAAGATTGCAAGTTTGAGCCCAGCCTGGGCAATTTAGCAACTTAGTGAAACCCTGTCTCAAAATAAAAAATGTTTTAAAAGATCTGGAGATATAACTCAATGAGAAGGCCCTGGGTTTAATCCTCAGTGAGAGAGAGAGAGAGAGAGAGAGAGAGAGAGAGAGAGAGAGAGAGAGAAAGTGATTCAGCTCTAAATTAGGCATTTGACTCTGGACCCTGGGGAGTAGCCAGGGTAGGAAGAGCAGCTTGAGGGCTAGGTTCAGTCATGTGGCAATAATTACTCACTGACTCAACTATGTGCACTTGAGGAAGTCCCTGCAGATTCAGAATCACCTTCTGAGGAACAGGCTTGTCCTGAGCCCCCAGTTGAGAAGGTGAGGACTGGTTCTATTTGGTGAGTCTGTACCCCACTGATTATTTTTATGGCCTTGCTTGCAGCTGCTCAGAAATGGTAAAAGTTTTATTTCTCTGGACTGGAGATGAAGCACACTGGCCTGTGTGGATCCGACACTGAAATCAACATTAGCACAGTGTGTGTTCCACAGTGCCTTATCCACTGGAATTGAATCCTGGGCCAGTTTCACACCCTCCTTACTCACCAAAGTGTCCCTAGGTGATAGGAGTGGGAATAGATCTCCTTGGGTATGCCTCATTACTGCCTGACCAGGGGTGCATTTTTTTTTACGTAGTTTATTGGTACATTTTAGGTATAAAATACAATTACATACCTCATTGGGATCTTGTACCTTTTTTTTTTGGGTATTGGGGATCGAACTTGGGTCCTTGCATTTTCGAGTCAGGCGGCAGAACCACTGAGCTAGATCCCCGGCCTGGGATCTTGTACCTTTACATGGTATATCTTAGTTCTTATTTTTTCCCCATTTCCCTGCTCTTCCTTCACCTCCACCACCCTTCCTTAGTTACAGAGACCTTTTTTCCTTTTCTCATATTTTTTTCTTTTCCTTTCTTTCCTTTCCCCTACCCTTCCCACTTCCCCCACTCCTTTAGACCTTTACTTCCTATTTCCCATTATCAATTATACCATTTGAACCTTATTTACACTTTCAGTCTTTCACATCAGAGAAACTATTTGGTATTTACACATGTGTATCCCATCTATCCCACTCAAGAGTATGGCCTCAATGTGCATCCATACAGCTATAAACATTGCCAGCTTCTCATTCTTTATGGCTGAGTAGTGCTCCATTTTACAAATAAAACCACATCCTCTGTATGCAGTCTCCAGTTGACAGGCATTTGGGATGCCTCCAAGTTCCAGCTATCACAAACTGTGCCGCCATAAACATGGGTGCGCATACATCACTGCAGTACGATTCTCCCAATTCTTTCAGAAAGATCCCCAGCAGAGGGACAGCTGGGTCAAATGGGACCTCCAATTCTAGTTCTTTGAGGTATCTCCACATTGACTTCCACAGTGGTTGCACCAGTCCGCACCCCCACCAACAATGGAGAAGGGTCCCCTTCTCCCCACAGCCCCGCCAACATTTATTATTGGTTGATTTCCCGATAGCAGTCATTCCCTCTGGGGTGAGGTGGAGACCCAGAGCTGCTCTCATCTGCAGAGGGGTGCATTTTTATAAAAGTGCAGGAATGAAAGCTGAGCCACTTGCCCAAGATCACAAAGATAACTAAGACATACATTCTTAACTCAGTGTTTTGCCACCACACAAAGCCTGCCTCCTTCCAAACCTGAAAGAGTGCTCTTTAACTTCTTTGAGTCCCCATGGGGGGCCAAGCAGAGGAGAAGAGCAAGGTGCAGGAGCCTACTATATGTTGTCCCTCCTGGTGACCAGCTTGGCAAGCACTAACCAGCCACTAATCTCTGGCAGCCTAATGGCTAAAAACATGGACTCAGAAGTCAGTTGGGTTTAAATCCTATGCACTGCCACAGACTACCTGTGTGATTTCAGACAAGAAATGTAACCTCTGTGGAACTCAGTTTTCCTCATTTGTGAAATGGAATTAGAAGAATGGCCACCTCAGAGAGTTTGGAATTAACTGAGTTAATTTGTGTAAAGCACATAGAATAGTTGCTGGCCATAAATGCTCCTTAAGTATTTATTATTGTTGTTAATATCAGTTATTTTTTATATTTAGTATTATTTCCAAATGAGGCAAACTGATTGCTTAGTTCTCAAGTTATGCAGAAAAGAAAAACAATGCCAAGCCACCAATAGGTTCTCTGGGCTTCTGCAGGGCCCCAGGCCACACCACCCGGCCTAGGAAGCACCTAGCTGTGATTTCCTTCTGCTGGAAAGGTGCAGCACACCCAAACTGGGCCTTCTCAGGAGCAGTTTCTATGACTGAGGAGTCCAGCCAGCCAGTTTTTACTTCCAGCCTCCCATCAGGATCTGCCTTTATTTGCCCATCTGTCCACAGTGACATGTGTCACTGTGGCATAAAGGTACACAAAGTGCAATTCACTGGCCCGGTAGCCAGACCTCCTTGCTGCCTCAGATGCAAAATGGACCAGCACCTGCTTCTTGGCTTGGCTCTGAGGGGAGAATGAAAAGTTTCTCACACAGCCTTGTGCCTGTTCCAGGTTTTCCCACAGGAAGCCAAACACTAGTCCCCTCCCTCAGCCCTTCTGCCTGACTTTCCTGTCCCTCCTAACAGGATCCAGTTGGCTCCTTTACCAGCCCAGCTCCATAGAGAGCTGCCTCTACCTTTCTTCTTTGTTTGCTAGTAATCTCCTCACCTTCAAAGGCAGAAAGTATGATGAGGAAAACTGTAAGGTGGATCTCATTGGATCAAAAATTGCTTATGATGTGGGAACAGTGAGGCTATTGGGAAAATGTGCCCCTTTCCTGACAGCTCATGATGGTTGAAGGAGAAAGCTTTGCTGAATGCACTTCTCCAGAGAGAAGAGTTCAATAGGGTCATGGAAGAAGTTACATGTGGTTTGTATTAGTTAGGTTATCCTGGCTATTGTAATAAGCAAATTCTCAATTCTCAATGGCTTCACACAATAGAAGTTTACTTCTTTTTTTTTTGTATTAAATTCTTTTATTGGTACATTGTAGGTATACAACACAATTACATTTCTCATTGGGAATTGTACCTT
>NW_004624771.1:2341532-2352529 GCF_000247695.1 Heterocephalus glaber
GTGTTTTCTCATTTCGACTGGGGTGGGGGTCTGTTAGCGCCTGCACGGATTACCTCCTCTGAGTTGGGTGAGGTGGGACAGGGGCCGCAAGCAGCGGTAGGGATGGTGACACAAAAACCCTTTCCTGTGGGCTGGGAGCAGCCGGAAGGATGGTGGCCGGGAAACCCCTTCCTCTGGACCAGGAGCAGTGGGATGGTGGCTCAGAAGCCCCTTCCTCTGGGCCGGGAGCAGTGGGATAGAAGGTGGCCCAAAAGCCCTTTCCTCTGGGCTGGGAGCAGCGGGAGGGATGGTGACTTTGAAGCCCCTTCCTCTGGATCGGTAGCAGTGGGATGACGGCTCAGAAGCCCCTAAGTCTGGGCCGGGAACAGTGGGACTCAATACCTTGGTCTGGTGGTCTGGTGTCCTCTGCATCTTTTTATTGTGGAATCAGGTGGCTGCCTGTCTGCAGCGGGGTGATTCGGTGTCTTCTGCACGACCCAGGACCTCGGTAGGGCGTGCACAGACCTGCCTGTCTGCAGCGGGCTGATTCACATGTGTTCAGTGCGACTGGGGACCTCGGTAGGGTGTGGGCAGACCTGCCTGTCTGCAGTGGGCTGATTCGGCGTGTTCTGTGAGACTCAGGACCTCTGTAGGGCATGGGCAGACCTGCCTGTCTGCAGTGGGGTGATTAGGCATCTTCTGCATGATTCAGCAGAAGTTTACTTCTTACTCTTGCAAAATGCAACTCGGGAAAGTATCCCTGAGGCATCCTGGCTGGCCGACACACTACCACATTCAATAGCCCTTCCAAAATCAGCTGGACTGTAGTCATGTGGCCACAAATGGAGATGAGGTATGATCAGGAAGGCTTTTTTGGTTACTCCTGAACTCAACGATGAGACTCCACAGTCCTAAGTGATACTGGAAAGTATAGATCCTGCTGGAAAGCCACTCCTGGCAATGGCTCCACACCATGGACATATTTCCTATTTAGAACATATTTTACCACGAGACAGATACCCAATAAATATTAGCTGAATGAATGAGGTAATAAATGAACCTGAACTAGCTCCTTGCCTAGAATGCCCCACATCCTGTTTGTCTTCCCAGTGCACTTCATTTGTCTCTTTCAGCACCCAACTTCGACGTCAGGACCCAGAGAATCCTCTTACTGCTGCAGACTGTGCCTTTACCACAGCACTTGGCACATGGCTCTGTAGAGCACCCAGGGTACTGTATTCATTTCTCTATGAGATTATTTTGTCTGAGTCATCTTTGTATAGCCAGACCCTGGCCGACCACATAGCATGTTGGGTGTCATGTCTTATGAAGATTGATTAGTGTATCTGAGAATGTGTGACCCAGAGAACAGAGAAACATGATTCTTTTACTCAGAAGGGAATAAATGATGTTTCCTCATCCTTGATGTTACAGGGCTAACTTGTATCTAGGAGCAGTCTTTTTTAAGGTAAATAGCCCTAGGAAATGCCTGAGAATAAGTATGGCCCCCTTTGCTACATGTAGATTATGACTAAAGATAAGATGGTCACCTTCTTAGGCATCAGAGAGGTCAAGGAAGAATCTTCTAATCTCTCCTCTATCCATTGGGTAAGAAGTTATCCCTGGCTGTACCTCTTCACAGGGGCTGGGATGGGGATGCCTCTTCACATCCTTCCCTGGCAGGGTCTTTGGTCCTGGATCTCTCTAGAGCTATTCTAATTCAAGGATCCATGGACACTATCCCATAAGACCTTTGTCTTCTTGCCTTTGGACCATAGAGATTCCACTTAGTGCCAAGGCCACAACTCATTCTGCTTCATAGCAGGTCTGAATTCTCACGGAAGTCTGACAGCAGATTGGCAGGCTGGGCAAAAAAGGGTAATAGCAAATAATGAATGTCTCATAACTTTCAACTTTATGGCCACTCTACCCTGGGATATAGATAAAAAGAGAGAACTAGGAGGCTAGAGGGGAACTAGTCCCAGCACTGTGCTGCAGGCATCCTGCAGGCAGGACAACACTTTTCAGTGAAATGTGTGAGTCTGTATGTTAAGAACCCGGACTGGCCTCAGCTTTACAGAATGTTGATGAAGGTTCAGAGGACACTCTGTTCTGTCCCTGCATTCCTGGTTTCCTGGGAAGAAAGTACAGAAGACTGTTCTGCCTGCATTACACCTGGCTGGGTCTGCACTTTGGCTGAAGAGCAAGAATCAGGCTGGTCATCATGGAGTAATTCTAGGCTTGTTTCCTAAGGATAGACTTGATAAGATAAGAGCACTCAGATTTTCGGTTCCATTTTATCAAAGATTGATGTTTGTAAATGCTGCTCTCACTTTTGCAACCAGGCAAGAAGACACTTGACATGGTTGCATTGTCACTTTGAAGTACTCCCTTTGCTTTACAATCCGTACCTGTTTTCCTAACATCCCTATCTCCAGTGCACTTTTTCTCTTAGATTTCCATTATCAGAATTCCAGAAAGCAATTCAATTCACAGTAATTTGTGGAAATGGGATCTGTCTTTTGAGTGATGTAGTGATGTTGGGGCCCTTCTGGTCCATACATCTTTTAACAGGAACTTCCTTCTGGGCTGTCCAGCTTAGCAGCAGATCACAGATCACTTGGACAAAGACTAGCCCAGCCTGCATTCCTCATTGGGCTGGAGCTGGCCTGTATGAAGGCAGAAAAGGATGCTCCCTGCCTTGTCACTTCAAGACTGCCAACTATTCAGGCATAAACATTGATCAAATTGGGCCATTTTTTAAAAGCAGTTGACAACAATGTTGTAATAGTACCTATTTGGAAAGTTCCTGGACCTTTAAAAACAACATCTGTTTATTTTAGCCTATCCTGTAAGAACCATCTAGTAGACACTTGGTGGATGTCTGTTGGGTATGTTGTTTAATGGACAAGAATTTTACAAACAGCCGGCATTAGTTCTAGGTACCAAGGGAGAAATAAAGAGGAATAATGATAAGATGCTGTCCTTGATGATCCTACAATCCAGGGTGGAGAAAAGACTTATGTATTATCTCACTACTCAGCAGGGCACATCTGTATACTAGTCTTTCCAGGAATGAGTGGTAAGAAAAACTCACTTTGCTAGGCTCTCCAAGCTGGCTGGGATCCTGCCCAAGGCGCCCTTGGGCCATCTGTAAGAACCTATGCAGGGGCCATGACTTTGACTCATGAAAGGAAATGGCCACGTCTTGCTTCTTCTTGATGTTAAAGTACAGTTCTTCCTGTGTCAATGCTGTATCTGGAAAATACTTTATAAACACTTGAGATGATATTCTATAGGAAAATTCCAGAGGACGCATTGATGTTATATTTGATTTTGGCAGTGAGCATGAGGAAGGAAACAAAACTGGAATTGCTGCAATTTTTTGCAAATGAGGAGATTGTTGATTAAAGAAACCCACTGAGGGGCATGCAGAATCAGAACTACAGAGTGCTGTCTCTCTGCTGCCTTCACATCAGTCCATTCTGGAAATCCTACTGTGACCTGATCAGCAGGCAAGGCTCATTCCTGCCCCAGATGGATGGTGGCCTCATGCCTTCAGGTCTCCACCCATGCGCAGACTGGCAGTGTAGGCCTTTCTTTGGTACCCTCTGGGTCATTAGCCAAGCATCTGATTTTCTGCTCCTTCTAGTTCTGTACTTTCTGGAAGAAGATGCTCAGATAGTTGTATGTGGTGTTACTCTAACAATTTCAGTTTTACAAAGCTTTCCTCTAGCATTTAGGTAATCTCCCATGTTCTTGAGATATTTTCTTTTTTGTAGGTGACCAATATTTCCAACTCTATTTCTAGTTTCCTCTTTTCCCTTGCCCATTTTGACCATATACAGGTAGAATCTGTGTAGATAGAGGGGTTCTGTGGCAACCTTTTCCCCTGTTTTTCCACCTTCTGCCCCTCCTGTCGTATTTCTGCACTAGAAATGGAGACTCTGGAGATGTCCTGGTCTGCATTTCTCTGGCCCAGTCGGAGCATGCTTTGTGTCCCATTGCCCTCTGTCCTTAGGCTTTGTTGGAGGAGGGGCATAACTTCTCTGCTTTTCCTAACTCCTGCATCTAAGAAAGCATATGTACTGTAGGTCCTCAACCATTCTGTGCTGAGCTATTCAGTGAACAATCTAGGTTGTAGAGATTCCCATTTCTACCAAACCAGCAGAATGTTTCTTGCTTAATTCTACAGGTTCAAGAAAGTGGGGTTCTGATGTCACTTCCTGACTCCCATTCCCTTTCCCACCTCCTTGCCAGACCATAAAAATCCTAGTCTCAAACCTCTTGCTGAACAAATTTTCTGCTAAAGGAGGAATTTCCTTTGTGGTCACAGGAGGAATTTCAACATCAGCTAAAAGCTCAGCCCCTGAGATCCTTTGTGATGTCAGTTTTTGGCCTTTTGGACTTGTTATTCATTTGCAGTCCTAGAAATCTCTATTTTTCATCTCTTTCCCAGGTTGATATTTCTTAGGTAAATTGGTTATGTGGGGGTTGAAGGTTGTGAGGGATGAGTGTGCTGGGAGATATATTTTTTTTATTCATTAAGTTTATTGGTACATTTTAGGTCTACAATATGATGACATTCATTATTGGGAAATGGTAAAACTTCAAAGAAAAAAAATACATGATATATATATTTTATATGATATATTTTAAAAGAAAATATGTATACATGATATATCTTGGTTCTTATTTGGGAGAGATATTTTGAAGTGGTCTTTGGCACTGTATTCTTAGACATCTTTGATTTCTCATCTGAAAGAGTTGAACTATTTTCCACAAGTAGCATTAGCTTTTCTCCCAGTTCTAAACATGTCCAGTGGCTGGGTATAAGGAGCTGAAGCATGAGAGTCCATACAGACACCAGGGCCAGGGTGCAGGCCAGAACACGGCTGCTGGAGCAGAGGGGCAGCTCCTGCATCCCACAGCCCACTCTGCCCCGCCACCCAGCCCCATCGTCCTCTCAGTGCCATGGTTTACAGGACAATGCCTCCACTGCCAGCTTCTCGCTTCTGTGATGCACAAAGAATGTCTGGCTTGGTAAATATTCACCCAGTGATTATAGGATTAACTGCAACCTACAGCAAAAGGAAGACTTTAAACAAAGGCGTTGCTTTGTTTTTATGGAAGGGAAAATAAAATATAAAACTAATATGTTATCTGTTAATGGGCATTTTAGGCTTGCTCAGTTATTAGTGAGGCTTTCCTTAGGTAAGGAGGTAATCAAGTTCAGGCAGTCATACCCACCTCCCTCCTTCTCTCCACAGGCTCTACCTTTGATCTCAGTTGTCATGGCAATGAGAGCACTGTGAGACAGTGAAAAAGATCATGCCTGTACTTGGAAAGTGAGATGTTTATGAATATTCTTTCTCTTTCCTCTCTGCTTGAAAGAAAGAAAGAATTGGGGGGGGCGGAACAATCTCATGTTCTTTAAGCACCTATTGTGTGGCAGGCATGAGGATGGATGCTTAATATATGTCTTATGTAAAATGAATGTGTATAAAACCTTTTTATATTGTGAACTATAACTCACCTACTGAAGTGTGCACAAACAAAAAATTCAGCTCACTTATTTATTACAAAGCAAATGTCCATGTAAAATAAAAAAACAGACATTGCCAGAATCCCAGAAAGGACCTTATGATCCCTTTTTAATTATTTTCTCCTCCTTTTCCTTCAAAGGAAAAATTGTTCTAACTTCGTAGAAAACACTTACTTTCTTTTCTTTGAAGCTCTACCATTTATACATTAATCCCTAAATACTACTGTTTAGTTTTATCTTTAAATAAACATTATAGGTGGAATTACATAGGATGTGTGTTTTTTTTGTGTATTGCTTAAAATTATGTTCATATATTTTATTCATGTTATGATTTGTGGGTATAGTAGTACATTTCTTTGTGGTACTTCGTCATATAAATAGAATCTATTTTTAATACATTCTATTTTCTGTGGATTTTCAAGTCATTTCCAGTTTGGAGTTCTTATAAACAATTCTATAATGAATATTTTTATACATGTCTTTTTGTGTCCATGTGTCCACATTTCTGCGGGTTTGTACCCAGGAGTGGAATTCCTAGATCATGAGATACTTCAGTAGATAATGCCAAACAATGTTCTTATGTAGTTATAATCCTATCAACCATGATGGGTTTCTGTTTCTCCACATTCTCATCAATATTTAATATTCTCAATCTTTTAAATTTTGTCCACTCTGTGGATGTGTAATGGAATTTTAATGTTTACTTGCCCTTTGTATAATTCCGTGATGTGACTGTCCCACTTTTACATTAGGTTGGATTTTTTCTGATTTATGGTAATTTGTTGTGTTGGTTACAAACAGATGATCAGTTATATATACTACAAATATCTTATATTTTGTGACTTTTCACGCTTAATAATGTTTTTTAGTGAACAGAAGTTATTAATTTTAATGTGGTTCAATTTATCATGTTTTCTTTTGTGATTACAGTTATTTGTGTCCTATTTAAAAAGTATTTTCTTTATTCCAAGTTCATAGTGGTGTTCTCCTGTAATTATGTTTTAGAAGATTTGCTGTTTTACCTTTGACAGTCAGATCCAACTTATACCAGAAATTAATTTTTATGATGGTGTGAGGTAAAGGTTAAATTGCTTTCTTTTCTTTTTTTTCAACATAGAAATGTCTTAGTACATTTGTTCAAAAGGTCATCCTTTCTCACTATTCAGTACTGTCACCTTCATAATAAATGAGGTGTCCGTATTGGCTTTTCCTCCTATGTCACTGATTTGTTTGTCTATCTTTGGTCCAGTTTCATACTACATTTGATCTTAGCCAAAAGGCTGAGAAGCAATTGAACCAATTTCATAATGTTTATTACTGTAGCTTTATGATAATTCTCTAATTATTCAGTTGGAAATTACATGTTTTTACTAATTCTTTTAAATGTTAATTTTATTGATTCCTACAATGTTGTTGGGAATTTTAATTTTCTGCATATTTGAAATACCTTACACTTTGCTATTGTTTTATATGACTGATATTTATTTAGATTCAATAATATATTTATTCTTTAGCTTTTTGTTCTTTCCTGGTCCTTCCACTTTCCATATGAAATCCTACTCATTTTGTCTGATGAACACTTTTTAATATTTCCTTCAATTGGGAGCCTGCTGGTAACAATTCTCTTGTTTTTTGTTTGTATTTAGTTTTTCTGAAAATTTCTTTTTTTTAAACCTTTGTTTCTGATTAAATTTTTTTCTGTACATAGTATTCCAGATGAACAATTGTTTTCTTTCAGCTTCTTAAAGATGTCATTCCACTGTTCCCTGGCTTCCCCTGTTTTTGTTATAAGTATGCTATAAGTCTTGCTATTGCTCTTTTGAGGATACTGTTATTCTCTGGCTGTCTTTCAGTGGGTCTACAAAATTTTCAGCCATGAGTTCTTCAGATATCACTTCTTTTCTCACTTCTTTTTATTCTCTTTCTGATATTCTAAATATAAGTATGTTAGGATTTTTTACTGTATCTTCTATGTCTCCTTATAGTTCTTGGGTATTTTCTATTCTTTCCATACTTCATTTTATATATTGTTTTGTGACCTATATTCCACTTTACAAATTTTGTCTTCAGTTGGATCTCAAAGTTGGTGAAGTTATTTATTGCGATCTTAATTTTGATTGCTTTTTTTATAATTCTAGAATTTCTTTTTGTATCTCATGCAGTTTCCAGTTCTCTGCCTAAGCCCTCAGTTATTTCTTTTATTTCATTGAAAATATAACTGCATACATTATATGCCTTCTGTTTGCCTCTCTAGATGTATCTTCACTCTCCTCTATCCTACTTTTTACCCAGGACTCTGCTCTGCTTTGCATGGACTATGTCAATGGACTTTCCTATCCTCCGGCTTCTAGCTGTGTTTGACTAATGGTAGGTATTTGGCCAACAGGACCAGAGAATGAGATTTGGTGCTGATTTACCTGTTCTCTCTCTGAGTGTGGGGCACTGTGGGCTGGGCATATTCCCTTATGGAGACTCTGTGCCTCTGTGTTCTGATACTTCTGATCTCCATCCTCCCCTGGACTTTTCAGGCCCCAGAGTTTGCAAAGGCTCCTTCTTGTTGGTAGCTCCAAAGTTCTGGGTCATTCTCCCCTTTTACTACTCACACTTTTGTAAATTATTCGTTTATAAATTCTCCCCCATGTTATAATAATTTGGTGGTGCCATCTGTTTCTGGTTGGAAACCTGACTGATATGTTTATATTAGAGAATATTTTTGATCATTTGAATAGTTAGATATGGATCTATTTCTACTGTCTTTTCAGTCTACTGTTGTTTATAATTTCTTGTTTCATGTGACTGTTTTTGAATTATGTGTTAATAATTATATGGGCAAATTTGTTTTTGGAAATGTATTCTTTATTTATACAGGATTTATGTTTTCTCTTGCCAAATAGTTGCGATTGTTCTAGTTCTGGGAGGCCTTATCTAGTTCTAGTATATTATTATTTCTTCAGCATTTCAACTCAAAATGGGAGGATTTACAAATAATCTTCTTTACCTTGGAAGGCCCTGGACTACAGTCCATTCCTTTAATTCAACCTCTTAACTTCTTTCAACCCCTCATGAACTCCCAAATGAACCCAGAGTAAAGAAGTCTTACCTTCCAGTTTACTTCTTTGAGCCTCCAAACCAGGTCAGTAATGCTTCACTATCTTATTATCTAGCATTTAAAAGAATAGCATTCCTAATTATCTAGTTATCTGAAATAAGAAAATTGTTTTGAATTACCTAGTTTGCTTTTTTTCAAACATGAATGATAGTCAACTAATTAACCTATGAAAACATCTAGAATAACTCAGATAAACATATTCTCTTTTATTTCACAGTAAAATGTCTTTTCCCCTAATTGAAAAAAAATGGTCTTTTAAAGTTGAACCAGTTTTCCATCGTTAGCTACTACCAAAGTCAAAGTAATTTAATATTTGAATTTTGAGTTCCTTAAGGATATTATCCTTGTCTCATTCACCTTTATATCCTGAGTACCTCGCACAGTAATTGTTTAGATAGTATTTGTTAAGTGAAACAAAGAATAGGTAGAAGGATGAAATACACAAATTCCAATGAAGAAAATTTCTTATGGATTACATTTCTCCACCTAAAAAGTTCCCATCTAATATATTACAGAGTATCTTCCCTGTTCAAATGTCCTTTACAAGATACAATTTTTTTAATGGTACGAGTGGAACATATTAATAAACTAGGGCCTTCAGGCTTAGCTTTCCTCTCCCAAATATCATAAGAGATTCACAAGTTCAAAACAGGTCTAGTTTCTTTCTAGGATTCTCTAGGGCTATGGAAAACTGTCAGGTGGTGGTCTGAAACAAAATACTACATGGATCTGCTTACAGTCAATCTAGCTTCAACATGCTTCAAACTGGAGCCAGCATCTCCCCTTTCCTTAATAAGTTTCTTCCCTTCTCTGGGTTTTCTGCCTCATTTGATGCCACTACGTCCCCTACTTGCCTATACCAGAATCCTAGGGGTCATTTTTTATTGTGCCCTACCCCAAATTACCGACTTTGAGGATTCTGCCTACTAAATATTTCTCATGTTTGTCTCTGCCTCCACTCTGTCAGTTCTAATGGTCTCTAATCTCCAGGAACCTAGAGTTCAGTGCTGGCCTCCTAACTGGTCTCATCTCCCTTCTCTCTAAACATTCTCCATGAAGTGAACAAACATTGACACAGCATTGTTTAAAGCCCTTTAGTGTTTTCCTATCACCCATTGACAGGCGGGGCTATTTGTCAATTTGTAAAACTCTCCATAATCTGGTCCTTACCTACCCCTTAAACCTCATTTCCCACTGTTCTCTTTTGTGAGTTTTATGGTCTAAAATACCAAACATATTATATTTCCAAGCATTCTTGTTCTACCTCTGCATGACTCTTTCAGGCCTCAGTTCTTCACTTGTTTAACTTATTTACTTTCCAAGAATCATCTTCCCCAGCTCCTCAGTCTGGTCCATTTGATCCCTCAATGTTCTTCCATAGCAAAGCTCAGTCAAAACACATACTTCATCATCATATTGAAATGATGCTTTTATGTCTGTCATCTTCATTGAAAGCACTCCAGTTTAGTGGCAGCATTTAATAAGCTCTCAATAATAGTTGCAAAACTGAATTGAATAGTAATTTGTAAAATGAATCAAAATTACAATATATATTATCTAGGTGTCTTGGTCATTTCAATTTGTTTTGTTGCTCCTTGAGTGTAGGGAACAGGGAAAGGGGACATTACTAGAACCTCTGCAGTAAGTCTTAGTCTCCTGCAAGCCACGGCAGCACACGGAGAATTACAGGAAAGGTAGAAAAATGAGACTTTGAGAAGAAGCTGAGCTTTGAGTCTGATCAGTGCTGCTCTGGGCAGCAAAGACAAAGATCCCCTATCTTGCAGCATCTTTAATCAGTACATGGGGAAACAGATGTAACAAGTGAAATGCAGAGTTCAGTACTTCACATTGGGATAAACAAGGTGTAACAAAAGACTGGGGTGGGGGCGTGGAAATCTAAGAACAATGAGGAACTATGCAGATGAAGATTTGGTTCCTCCCAGGGTGTCTCCCACAGATGTGGTCTTGCCCTAGTGCATCACAGCATCAAGGGATCACTGAGGTCTCAGTTGTGACCGGAGGCCAAAATGAAACTATGTCTCGGAATTCCATAGCTGGGCTGTAGGCAGGAGAACTAGGCTAACCAAATGATTTTTCCCTAAAATTATGTAGCATTGCTCCTGATACTTGAGTTTTATGTTTGTCTCAATTCTTAGTAAAATCTATATCTATGAATATTGTGTTTTAAGAGTTTTTATATTTTCCAACTTATAAATATGTTTATCATATTATTTTAAAAGCTGATTTTGCTGGGCCTGGTGAAGCATGCTGTAATCTCAGCACTCAGGAGGCTGGAGCAGGAGGATCTCAGTGAGTTTGAGGCCAGCCTGGACTACATAGCTAGATCCTGTATAAATAAATAAA
>NW_004624771.1:2371913-2388437 GCF_000247695.1 Heterocephalus glaber
GGACCCACTGAACTGGCAACAAAAGGGGATCTGGAAAAAATGAAATCAGAAATAATTTCTCAGATAACAGGAGAGATTGTGCTCCTAGTGCAAGACATGATTGATAAATGGAGCTCTATATAGTCTTTGCGATGTTTCCATAAATCTAAAGCTCTTATAAAAAGTAAGTTTTATTTTTAAAATTCATTCTACAAAGCCACAAACATACTCGAGAATTTATTTTTAAAGACTTCCAGAAACCATTTAGTATGCATATGATGATAATCTAGGTTAAATTGAGCAGTAATTGCAGTGGTAGCTCAGAATTTGTCATTAATTGGTTCTGAGAGGTGGGATGACTACCAAAAACAATGAGTACCAGGACAAATTTTGCATCACAATGCATCAGGTAAGAAATCGGACGAGTTTCAAAGCAGTGGATCACCGAGATACAACTTGTACTAATGATTAAAGCTAGTATAGAGGTTCCAAAGCTGTATGCTGGAATGTTTGACTATCTCTGAATATTAAGATATACAGATATAGACACATAACTCAGTATGCTTATTTTTAAATTTTACACATAATGCATAATTGACAAAAATTTTGTGTCCTCTGTCCCTCTAAAGAGTTGTTGAATTGCAGTAATGCCTGGAGTTGAAAAAGGCTGATGTCATGAATTCAGGCTGATAGGTGGCCAGTCCTTTTCTCCTTCATTCTCAGGCATGTGAAAGTGTTTTCTGATGTGAAACTTCCCATTCTAGTTATGTCCTATACTGGGAGTCAGTGTAGCCTCTGTATTTTAACTGGGCTACTTTTTCCTGTTATCTGCCTGCTCCAACTTGCCCTCCACCACCCAGATTAATGGGAACATGCTTCATGAAGGATCCACTTCCTTTAATTAAAATTACTCAACTTCATTTTACTCTCATCTGCTTTCTCCAGGAGGCCTGAGACCCAAGAAGGGAGACCCATGTCTGAGGCTGTATAGCCAGGCAGGAGGCCAGAGACCCTTAAAAGGCAGAGGGGAAACATGCTCAAAAAGATTTGGTTTCCAGGGTCCCATCCCAATCATTCCTCTTTTTTAGATACCAGTGTAGAAAGGCTGATCAGTATGAGTGGTATTATTGTTATTATTATTGTTGTTGTTGTTGTTGTTATCAGGGATCAAACTTGGGACGTTGCCCTTGTGAGGCAGACAGCAGAACCACTGAGCTAAATCCCCGGTCCACGAGTGGTATTATTATCCAGAAAGCTAGCAGGAGCTAGTTGAGCTTCCTCACAGAGGCTACTGAAATCCAGGAGCTGGAATTTTTATCCCTCTATACCCGGAGTGCTAGGAAGAATCAAAGAACCCAAGTTTTACCGAATTCAGCTCTACATTTTGTTTCCCAGCCAAAGGTCACTTTGAAGCATAATGGGAAGCAAACTTTCCTTGAAACAGAAGGGGGTTGGGGCTTGAGGTTAGTTCTCCAGGCTAGATGCAGACCATGGAGGGCAATCACTTGCTTCTATGAAGTGGTTACAGTGCATACAGCACTCAGTAAAAATAGTTCACAGGGTATGGAGAGTTTGTTCTCTTTCTCTGCCATGTTGCTTTTCTTATCTTGATGTAGGGGCCTCTTGGTCAGTTATTCCATATATTAGAATCTAGAAGAGGCACTTCCCTTTTTGCTTTTTCATAATGCCTGTACAAAGAATGTGAACTTGCAGACATCTATCCAGGCGAATGTGTCTGCATCAGTTACAAGTTTTGGCACTTTGGTCCTCAAGAATGCGAGAAAGGGGCCAGAGATTTAGCTCAGTGGCACTGCTGCGTGCCTTGAAAGTACAAGGTCCTGAGTTCGATCCCCAGTATCAAAAAACAAAAAGTGAGAAAAAAATTCAACAACCGCCCAAATGTCTTGGCTTGTGAGGACCCCTCTCCTTTGTTAATGGGAAAAAGTAAAGATCAGGGGAGGGGATGAGTTCTGAGATTTAAATTAAACTCCTCATTCCTGGGCAATCTTACCAACCAGGGAAGGGTTTCATGCTCACACTTTCCAAGATGGAACAAAAGAAAGGTGGAGATGGCCAGACATTCTCAAGGCTTTTTTTATATATCTAAAGTGATGTAGGAAGATCGGGAGGTTTCAAGGACTTTGCAAGGTTCCTACTGCACAAGATCACATGGTGTATAAGCTATAGTTACAATTCAGGTTTCATCTGACTGCTAGATTCAGGCCACTGCCACTTGAAATCTGAGACCCTCAACAAGAGTATCCCCAGTGAAGACTGCAAAAGGAGTATTGGAAACCCAGTGTTGATTATATGTGCACACGTAAACTTCTGAGCATTGTCAACACTAGAAAGCCCAGACCTCACCTCAAATATAGTCCTAAGAGTGGCAAAATGATGGTATTAAAATCTGAACCCTCTAGGGCACCTGTTGTAGGAGCCACTGTGCATTCCTACCCCTGTGATGCCAAAAGAAAAACTAAAGCCCTCAGAATCCAGCTCATTTACCCAAATCCCTAACACACCAGAAGAAAAGCACTTATAAGTCTGAGATAGTTTTAGAGCTAAGGGACATGCCCAGAATCCTAAACAGAAATAAGTATTGGTTAATAGAGCAGTATGGGAAGGCCCTTCCTGGCCAGGAGGTCACCTGGGGCTCCAGGAATTACTTGTTCAGCTCTGGTATCTAAACAGCTGAAGTGAATTATTCACTTAGGGTGAAAAACAACTATCTCCCCTGGATTGTCAAATGGAGTTTTTCAGCATTAAATGCCTAAGTCACTTGGAATCCAACCAAAGTAAACTCCTGGTACTGACCCACCCATATCTCTGCTGAAAAGGAATGGAGAGAGAGAAATCCCACAACTAATGGAAAAGCAGCTGTTGGCTGCATGCAGCCCTCCACAGCAGGTCTGTTCCAGGTGAGGCAGAGTTTCAGGAAAGCTGCAGGTAATGAGCAGGTTGCAGAAAGGCTGTCAATGGCATCTCTGTTTGGGCCTGGTCCTGATGGGGCTATGGCTTACATAACAGTTTGGCAGGGAGCCGTGGCCAGGCGGAAGCACGCGGGCTGCCAGCAGTACATAATCATCTTTGATTTCTCTGTTTGCTCAGCAGCTTTCATTCAGTGGGGGAGGTACCGGTGCGGGAGGAGGGGTGGGATTCCAACACACTGCAGCCTTCTGTTTCCTTCTGCAGGATAAACAGCCCTCAACAGATTCCTGTGGCCAGGGAATTAGCAACAGCCACACAGGTCAGGTCGTGGCAGTCTGAGGGAGGAGCTGCCCTGGAGCCTGATCCAGACCTAAAAGGGCCAGAAATTAGCCTAAAGGTGGACAGAGGCCTGCTGCTGGGAGGTAGGGTTCTGGCTGCTGGCAGCACCTGATACTGTTTGCCTTCTTATCTAGGAGGGCTGTGCTGTCCCCTTTGATTATAGAGGTCACTGAGTCCCATGCCGTGTTCACTCTAAAAGGAAGCTTTTCAGGCCTTGTGGTTTAGCAAAAAATGTACCCTCTATGCCATGCCTTCTGTGTTGGTGCCAGGCTGATCAAGCATGCTGAAGTCTTGGGGATATGACAGCAATGCATTTAGACAGTGACATTTTTACTTCATGCAAAGTACACATTTCCAGCTTCTTTTTTGAGCCTGATTTGCTTACAGTTGACTAGCAGTTGTTCCTTCCCTTAGAATGGATACACTTGTAGTCTCTACGACTCTGATTGTCTTACACCTGAAGATGTCTTCATGTATTTATTCCACTTTCCTGGCTCTTGCAGGCATTTTTAGAATGAATTCTCTTTTTCATCCTAATGATAACCATTCAAGATTATAATAACCCACCTACTCTCTGAGTTTCTCACTAGACTATACGCTCCTTCAACAGGAGCTCAAATTGATCATTTACTTGTTCATTCAACAGTTAACTACAGAGGGTTCACCTGGAACACTATTGTGCTCACCAAGGGGCTTCCAGTGCCTAGCACTCAGTGCTTACTCTCTATATGAATTTAAATTAAATCAACAAAATTCTTACTGCATGTAAACTGCTGATCTTGGCAGTGTGTTTCTGTTGCTAAATATGCCCATTCTTGTAGCTCTATGAACAGGTTTAGTGATAGGATACACCTTGTTTTGTAAGTGGCATGTGTGAACTTGTGTAATGTTGTGCTCAAACATTCCTCTATGTGCAGATATTTTCTAATCCTCAGCCTGCATCTCTGGCCTCAGTTTTTTGCTCCTCCTGCCCTATGCAGCTATGCTGAACTGCTTGTATGACTGTCCTGCATTTACTTCACTGTGGCCTTGCTTGCACTGCCCCTCCAGTCTGGAGTGCCCTTAACCTTATCTGTTACTTTGCTTCATTCCCTCCCCTCTCTTGTCCAGCTCTTAGCACCTCACAAGACCAGAGATTACCTTCTCAGAAGCCTCCTCCGGTCCCTCCAGGCTGGGTTAGGAGCCCCCACTCTCTGTTCTTATTTCCTTGTGGAACTCTTACAAGTCGAGTCAGTCTCTGCCACCATGCTGCAACCCCCTGAGGCAGGAACTGGGCTTTTCATCTCTGTATTCTTGGGGCCAAGCACATCTAGTGAGAACAATTTGGTTGTGCTTGTCAATGAAACCCAGGCTGAGCCCAGCACCTGTGTCAGGACCACATCAGTGTATCATCTCCCTACAACCACTTTTCCACATCCCAGGTAACTGGGATTCCATTCCAGAGTCCAGATAACTGGACAGAGCTCCCATTGGATTCTGGCTTTGTATACAGTTGGGCTCTCTGTTGACATATCATGCCATTTCCCCATTATAATTACTATGCAAGCTCTATGTGTTTCTTAAGCTTCCAGTGTTTGATACATAAACTTCATCTGCTCTCATGTGAAAACAATACCATCTGTTCACTAGGTGGAAATTATGGATAGGTTTTACTGCAGAGCAGCCCAGATATACTTCCATGGGATTCTAGAGACAAACAATATTAGGACTGGAAAAATTTAGGTGCTTACTTTTGTGTGATTTTTTGCCATTTCTTAGATTTTATATTTCAGAATTTTCCTCTCAGATTATGTCAGAGGAACTTATGTTCCTATCAAGATTCCAATGGAATTCTTCACAGAAAGAGTAAAAAACAATTCTAAAATTCATACAGAACCATGGAAGACTCCAAATAGCCAAGACAATTCTGAAAAAGAAAAAACAAAGCCAGAGGCATCAGACTACTTATTTAAAATATTATAAAGTTATAATAATAAAAAACACCATGACGTTGTCATAAAATCAGGGACATAAACCAATAAAAAAGAATAGAGATCTGAGAAGTAAACCTAATCTTATATGGGCAACTAATTTTCAACAAAAACACCAAAAAGATGCAATGGGGAAAAGGCAATCTCTTCAATTAATGGTGTTAGGAAAATTGGGTTTCACATGCATAAGATTGAAATTGGACCCTTAGGCCACACACAAAAAATAAAAATGATAATTCAAAATGGACAAAAGATCTAAACAATAAGAACTGAAACCATCAGACTCCTGGAAGAAAATATTGGCGGAAAAGCTCCTTGACGTTGGTCTTTAATTTTTTTGGTGGGGCGGGTACTGTGGATTGAATTCAGGACCTTTTGCTTGTCAGACAGGTCCACTGGCACTGAGCTATACCACTGGCCCTTAAGTTTTTTGTATATAACATCAAAAGTTAAGGCTGTAACAGCAAGAACACATAAACAAAACTACATCAAGTGTAAAATCTTCCCAACAAAGAAAACAAACAGGGCCGGGGATTTAGCTCAGTGGCACTGCGCCTGTCTTGTAAGCACAAGGTCCTGAGTTTGATTCCTGGTACCGACAAAAAGAAAACAAACAACAAATTTAAAATGAACTTTTCTCTACATGTCGGGAAAATATATTTGTGAACAATATATCTGATAAGGGGTTAATATCTAATATATGTAAAGAACTCACACAATTCAATGAAAGTAAAACAGCAAAGGACTTGAATAGATATTTCTCCAGAGAAGACATCAAAATGCCCAGTAGATATATGAAAAAGGTGCTCAATATCACTAATCATCTATGATGACTAATAAATTACAACTACAATGAGATATTATCACAGGCCTGTTAGGATGCTTATTATCAAAAAGATAAGTAATAACAAGTGTTGGAAAGCATATCTAGGAAAGGGAACTCTTGCACAGTGTTGATGAGAAGCAGCCATTGTGGGAATATAAATACAGAGGTTCCTTAAAAAATTAAAAATAGAACTACCATGTGATACAACAATCTCTCTTACAGGTTTACACCCAAATGAAATCAAATCACTACCTTATAAAGATATCTTCACTTTTATATCCTTTGTAGTATTATCACAGTAACTAAAATATGGAAACAACCTACACATAAAGACCCATCAATGAACAAAGAGGTAAAGAAATCATGATATGTGCATGCACACACACAAATATTACTCAACCTTAATGAAGAAGACCTGCCACTTGCAATGATTCGGTTGAACCTGGAGGACATTATACCAAGTGAAATAAGACAGACCCAGAAAGAAAAATACCACATAATCTCATATGTACAATCTAATAAAAAATAGTCAAATACACAAAGATAGAGAATAAAACAATGGTTTCCAGGACCAGGATGGGGGAAGGGAGGAAAAATGGGAAAATGTAGGGCAAAGGATGTAAAGTATCAGATACATAGGATTAATAAGTCTAGAGATCTAACATACATGAAGACTATAGTTAATAATATTGTATTTAAGAGTTTTACTAAAAGAGTTGATTTTAAATGCTCTTGCCACACACAAAAAAACTGGGTAGTTATGTGAGATGATGGGTATGTTAATTTACTTGACTGTAGTAACCATTTCACTATGTATATCAAATCATGATGTTGAGGTGGGGGCTGTGGTCAGTGGTAGAGCACTTGCCTTCTATGTATGAGGCCCTGGGATTGATCCCCAACACCACAAAGAAATACACAAAAACTTTAAATATATTTCTTTCTTTTTTTTGATACCAGGGATTGAACTCAGGACCCTGTGCTTGAGAGTCAGGCATGGTGCCACTGAGCTAAATCCCCAGCCCAAAAACTTTAAATATATGCAATAAACTGCAAAAAAATTAAAAATCATTTATTGAGTACCTATACATCCTTGACACCCATTTGGATACTGTTATAATAGCATTTCAGATATATCTAGGGAATATATTAGAGAACAAAGGAGACAAAACTTTCTACCTTGTCTGACGTTTATTCTTGCTGAAATTGTTGACCTCCTTCAAGGGCTTGTCAATGCCAGGACTGGAGGAGTGTTTAAACCCTGAAGGTGATTTGGACTGCCTTGCAATTTGATTAGTGGTACTTTGAAACATTCCAACAGTATTTGCCTAGGCTAGTGATAAGAAGATTCTTGGCAAAGAGAGTGGTGCACAAGTCACAAAGACATCCAGGACTATAGGAAAGAATGTTCTGGAAAGAAGCCCCCTCCCTGGGGCAAGCCCTATGATGGAAATGTAATATAACTCCAGTTTGGAAGAGGCAAGTGGAGAAGGCTGCTGTCCGGCTCTGCCGTAGAACAGGTGGAGGGTTGGCTGCATCCAGTGGTAGTTCTCACCAGTAGCCAAATTGAGTGACTGAAGGCAGAGTCCTTTAGCAAGACTCCTTTGTGGAAGAAAGGAGCTGTAGTACGAAACCAAAACTGCTAAAAGTAGCCCCAAGAAACTAATATGAAAATGACCATTTTTCATAGATTCAATTCACTTAGATTAGGATGATAAAATTGATTAATTTTTTTGTTTGGTTTGGTTTATTGTCTAGTTAGACACTTAGTATCAGAAATTTTGGAATATTAAAAGACCAAACAAACATTGTAACTGCCTGTGATTTAGGCACTAGTAGTAAACTGCCATTGTTGAACATGTTGGGGAAAAAACAAAACAAAAAAGCTTTGAGGAATATGGAATATAACCCATGTCATTTCAGGAAGTCATTATGCTCATAAGCTTGATAGCCAAGGAATGGTGAAGAAACCAATGATATTTATTTAATCTTAACAAAGGGAATGTACTCTAGTCACTTATACCCATGCCAATTCCCAAGGACTATGGTCATATCTCTCTCATGTTTTGTCACCCCTCCCTTCCTTTGTTTATTAATCCATATCTCAGCCAGCCTTGAAGACCCAGGGGTGGGGGCCATGGGTCAGGGAACTCAGGACAAATCACATGGAATTCCTGACCCATCTATAATTTCTGTTCTCTAGTGAAGATCAACATAGAAGGGAAAAATAAATGCAGGAAGGGCAACTTAGGGAGTTCAGGGAAACCAATGGTGTCAATTGCATGCTCTATGTGCTGTTGTTTTCTCACACCAGTCATAGCAGGGCAATTTCCTCTTGCAATTCCACACTCTCTCCCTATTCCTTTAGTAACGAATACCTGAATGATTTATTTTCCCATCTAAAAAGGTGCTGTATATTTCTCTCAGACCTTAAAATGTTCAAATTATAGGAAAAATGGGGCTCACACATAAAGAAATGAGCCTCTGTTTTGCCATTGACTAGCTATGTAACTTTGGGGAAATCACTTCCCACTTGTCAAAGGAGAGTGTCTCTGTCTTCCAAACCCATCCATTCCCCAGGCAGAGAGCTCTAGGAGCCTGAGGTCATACACCAGTTGGTACCATTCTACAGCACTACCCCCACTGATGCATAAGGACAACCAATTACATGGCGAGTGGTGATGAGGGCTCTGGTGTTTGTAGGAAGCCATCATGTTTGCAGCTTTTCATTGAATAGCTTTCCATTGAATAGTTTTCTTTCCCCCATTGCACACAGATGCCAAAATAAAAATTTCTGACTTCCATCAACAAATTTCCCTGAATAGTATGGTGCAGAAGGCAGTGAGAATCACAGTAAAAAGGGAAAGAAAAGAAAAAGATCAGCACATGTAGAAGGAGAAACAGAGAAGTGACAAGGGGCAATGTGAAGTTCAGATGCCACTGGAAAGGAGAACACCAAGCCATGTCTGGGAAGTCAACTTCATAATCTGGAAGATACAGTATCTCTGTTTTGATGATAATGATATCAGGCTGTCTCTTAAAATGAGAGCCTCAGTTTAGGTCTTGTGAAAAAAAAAAAAAAAGTCTGATAAATTAGGCATGGTGGCACCCACCTGTAATCCCAGCACTCCGAGAGGCTAAGGTAGGAGGTCTGAAAATTCAAGCCCAGCCTCAGGAACTTTGTGACCTGTCTCAAAATAAATAATAAAGAAAAGGGCTTGGGATGTAGCTCAGTATAAAAGTCAAGGATTCAATTCCCAGCATTGAGGAAAAAAAGGGGCCTGGTAATTAGTGGTTCTTTGGCAAGCCCAGGTGTCCAAAACTTGTCTGCATTTCAAGAGTTACTCATAGTTGTAAATTTGATGTCCCTTCTCAATCTTAACATATTGGTTAGGTTGAGATCTTTCTAGAAGGTAAAATCTTGGGAAGAAGATGCCAGTTGGTCATAAATGTGGATTTCACAGTCAACTTTGGTAGTAATTGGCACATTACTTAAGTGCAGAAACTCATTTGTAAGATGGGAAGGTTAATAACACTAGACCTGCCTGCTTGGGTGGCAGTGAGGATGAGCTGAGGATCCAGCAGTTGAAGGCCAAAATTGTGCCACCAGAACCAGGTTAACATGTCTCTATCCACCGTCTGTAATGCTTTGTTTGGGTCAATGTGTTCACATGTCAGGTAACAAGCAGAGTGATCATATCAAAGGTGGTGCTGCTGTCTCTATATCTAACATCAAGAAACCAGGTTGCAAGGCAAGGATCTCATTTCAGTACTTGCTTCAAGTTTCAAGAAACCAGCCCTACAGCTTCCTTCTTCAGCATTGACCCTGGCACCCACCAGGCCTTGGGCTCACCCTACCTGGCACATACACAGCCCCCAGAAGAATCTCCACAGCCACTGACAATGTTCCTGCTGCACTTGTTCTGCTCCATATGTGAATACAACAATCAAGTGGTTTCTTGTGCTTGATGGGAAATTTTCCCAGCACCCAAGACTTATACGTACATGGGCTGGGAAAGACTCTTCTGGGTCTTAAGTGCTTATTATTTCAATATTTGGATCACGTGTGGCTCTTTCTGCCAAGTGTCCAAAGACAGGACAGTAAATCCTTGTAATTTGGTGCTGGTGGCCCAGGGAGTGAGCCCTTCTGGGGCTGGCGCTGGGGCTGGAGCTGAGTAGCTAGAGGTCACCCTGGGGCTATCACTTCCTTGTCCATGGTCATCAGGCTTGCATTTCCATGTGAATGAGCAAGGGAAGGTTTTCTGAATTTTACAGGCCTTTCATTCTCTTCTTTTCTTTAAAAACTGGACCAGAAACTCCAATCCTTTCAGCCTTTTTCCTCTCCCCAGAGTTCCCTGATGCACACTGCTGCTAATGGGGCTTTGGGCTCTGCCAACTCAAGAGGAGAAACAGGCCAGTGCATCTGTGCCTAATGAGGAGCTCTGAATAGAAATGAGAATTGAACATGCATTGAAAATGCTCAGTCCTCAGTCAATTGTCCTTCCTCCTCCCCTTGCATCTCAAGGTCCTTGAGCCCAGTGCCAACAGAAGGTGACCTGCCAAACTGATACCCTGTGTTGATTGGGGAAAGGCACTCAAATAGGATCCAGAAGCACATTCTGAACTTATTTTCTCTCTGTGCATTCTCTGCCAAAGCAGGGACTGAAGAGTGAGGCAAGTGGGAATGGGAACAGACTCTGCATGACTGAGCAGAATAAAAATTCTGGGTGACAGCCTGAAGACCTGTCATTATGAAGTTCACTTTACTCTGGGAAGAGATTGGGAACTTTTATCAGCATTTTTAGTGAAGAAAAGGGAACGGGAAGGGAGAAGATAGTAGAGAAAACATGAACTGCCAAGTCAGGAGGCAAGGAGCAGCCTCACTACAGGAGCTTGGATAAAGTTCTGAGCTTTAGCTCCCTTGAAGGATATAAAATGGGGGTAATGATACATGCTTTACTAGATCCCAAACCCACTGGGACACTTCATGAGATGCTGTCTAGGAAGGGCTTTGTACACTAGAGGCCTATCAAATGTGAGGAAATAAATTAATGAAATTTTAGGTAAATAAATTAATGAAATTTTAGGTAAATAAATTAGTGAAATCTGGAAGTGGTAAGGCTAACCAAACAGCTAGTCTATGGACCACACAGGCAGAAGAGTGGGTTCAGCTAATCAAATCAACATTCAATAGTAACAGGCCACTACTTAGAACTGAATGAAGCAGTTCCAGTGCTGTTCAGGAGCATATAAACAAAGGAATATTGTACATTTTTAAACTATAATATTTTATACATCAGTCTCTTATGATTTTGATTCATATGAACATTTCCCTCTGAGTCCAATTTGGGGCACTGAGAGGACCAAAACTCAATATGATGAGATTCCCAAAGATCTGTTAATTTGTAAGACTGTTTCTGGGCATCCAATTAACTTCCCTGAGACTACATTACTTTTAAATGACAACATCTTCTTTGATAGTGTAAGGTTTGGCTTCAACCAGGCTTAGTGTAGAGGAATGGAAAGGGAGATAGATTTCAAAAAGCACACCACGCACCCCCCCACCCCCCCAACCCCGTTGAAATGAGAAGACACATAAACAAGTCTCAAAACCAGACTTCCAGATCACCTAAAACAACTCCAAAGGGAAACAAGGAGATGGAACAATCTGATACTCAACCACTTGGACTCCCTGAACTGGCAACAAAAGGATCTGGAAAAAATGAAATCAGAAATAATTTCTCATATAACAGCAGAGATTGTGCCCATAGTGCAAGATATGATTACCAAACCAGCACTCCAAAAAATTTTAGACAATATCCTAGGAAAAGACAATGAGGATCACAACCCCAGGAAGTCCAGCAGAATGAATCCATCAGGCACATTGTGTTTCAACTTGCCAAAGATTAAAACTAGATCTATATCTCTCACCATGCACTAAACTAAAATCAAAGTGGATTAAAGATTTAAATATTAAAACAGAAACACTCGGGGCAGGGGATTTAGCTCAGTGGTTCCACCGCCTGCCTTGCAAGCAGAAGGATCTGAGTTCGATCCCCGGTACCAAAAAAAAAAAAAACAGAAACACTCAACCAGCTAGAATAGAGGTTAGGTAGAACTCTGGAAGACATTGGTGTAGGAAAAGATTTTATGAACAAAACCTCAGTTGCTCATGAACTAACACAAACAATCAACAAGTGGGATCTCTTCTTATTAAAAAGCTTCTAAAAATAAAAATAATAATAAAAATAATAAAGCTTCTGCACAGCAAAAGAAACCACCAACAGTGTGAAGAGACAACCCACAATGTGGGAAAAAATCTTCACCTGTTGTTCCTCAGATAAAGGTCTACTATCTGGAATCTATAAAGAATTTTAAAAAATCAAACCTCCCAAATTTAAAGACCCAATCCAAAAATGGGCAGCTGAAATGAACAGACATTTCTCAGACAAAGAAGTAGAAATAGCAAAGAAACATATGAAAAAATGTTCACTATCACTGGTCATTCCAGAGATGGAAATGAAAACAATGCTGAGATTCTACCTCACCCCAGAAAGAATGGCTGCAATCATGGAATCAACCAACAACAAATGCTGGCTGGGCTGGGCTCCACTGCTGGTGGGAGTGTAGACTGGTACAACCACTGTGGAAATCAGTATGGAGATACCTCAAAGAACTAGGACTGGAAGTCGCATTTGACCCCACTATTGCACTGCTGGGGATCTTCCCCAAAGAGTTAAAAGAATCATACCACAGTGATATACATGCACCCATCTTCATAGCAGCACAATTTGTAATAGCTAAAACTTGGAAGCAGCCCAACTGACCATCAATTGGAAACTGGATAAAGAAAATGTGTTTTTTTTAATAAAATGAAGTACTACTTAGCCATAAAAAATGAGAAATTAGAGACATTTATTGAAAAATGCATGCACATTGAGGTGATACTCTTAAGTGAAATAAATAGCACACACATGTGTAAATACCAAATAGTTTCTCTAGTGTGAGAAACAAAGTCTAAGGACTAAAAGGTATAATAGATAATGTGAAATAGGAAGAAAAGGGGCAAAGGGGAAGAGGAAGGGGGAGGCGGAGGAGAAAGGAAAGGGGAATGGAATTAATATGAAAAAATGGAAACAAAGTCTTTGTAAATAGGGAGGGATGGAGGGATTAAAGGGAGGGCAGGGGAATGGGGAAAAAATAAGAACCAAGAGAGATTATGTAAAGGTGCAAATTTCCAATGATGAATGTCATTATATTGTATACCTAAAATGAATCAATAAAATTAATTTTTAAAAAATCTCCAAGTCCTAGTTCTAATGTTTTGGGCTGGGGGTGAGGAAGAATGTTCCTATTGACAATTATTTAAGGGGTATAAAGTTAGCATAAGATTGACAAGGACCATGTGCATGGTATGCTTCCTTTCTCCTGTACTCATGAAGATGTCACTAATAAATGTAAGCATTTTTTTTCTCTTTAGTCCACTTCTCAAACCAAAACATAAGAGGACCCACTTCAGTATGTCAGAGCAAGTATAGGAAATGTCACCTTGGATCTTATGACTAGAGGAAATAGTTCACTAAATCTTCATTGGCCAGTTGTTGGTTGTAACCTCAGGCAAGTTAGTTTAGACAAATCCTTGATGATGAGGAGAAAAAAAGGGCAACTGACCTTCTTTTGCATCTATTCTCCAATAACAACCACAGTAAAACAACAGTTTGTCACATTCCCTAGGTGACTACATTTCCTATCTCATCAATGGAAAAGAAGAAAGAAAATTTTAATTTTTGGTGTAAATAGAAGCTGGTGAGAATCTCAAATTATACAGGAATATTTACTTTCTTGACCCAATTGTTCTCCTAAGGTTGACACTCAGGAAGTTATTGCATGCTTCTGTATAGTAATGATAATTTTTCATCCTGTCTCTGTATACACATCTCTACCAGTGTTTATCAGCTAAACTAAACCAGAAGCTTGGAGGGTCTGCCATACACTCCTACTAAAAAAAGTGGCCCCAGACTTTTCTTTCTGTCTGAATTGCTAGTTTATATCATCAACACTGGCACAACAAATTACAACAGAAATTAAGCCCAGTCAAGGCAATTGAAAATAGGATGAGTGTAGAGTACACTGCCTTCTGTGTTGCCTTGGGAAAAACTTTCTGTAGGTGTAATCCTCCATGTGGGACTGTGACAATGCAATCACATCTCTGCCAGGAGCATGCAAGGTGCTCCCAAAGAAGGAGGGTCACAGAAGGCTTTGTAGTAACCTGAACCGTGTCAAAAGAGTCCATTGCTTCCTAGGGCCAACCTAAGCTTCCTTTCAACCCACTCTGAAAACCCCAGACTCGGATGTGGAACCCAGAGTGCATGAAACTGCTGAGCACTTGGTCCATCACCTTACTTCCCTGTGAATTCCAGCAATCAGCCTCCACCACTTAGCATAATCTGGGTGTGGCTCGCTCTTGTAGCCCAACAGAGCCTGATTAATATAATACTTGTTGAGAAATTCAGAGCAATCAAAGATTTCAAAAGTATTTGAAATGGCATTAGAAAGCTGTAAATGGTAATTCCACTCTACAAAAGGCATCCAAAATTGCAAATGTCATCTAAATTAAACATTTGGAAAATCAAGAAATATATATGTGGTTGGGGGGGATGTATTACACAATATTCCATAAATGAAACTATTTGGTGTTTCATCATGTGGAGTTAGAAGAATGAACAAAGGTATTTTAGGACAACATGAACATATGGCACATATAGTATTTTCTTTATATTGGGGCACCTTGGTTAGGCCTTTGATGATTTATGCCTTATCTTGCAATACAAATGAAATTCCTGGTTCACAGGATTCTAGTCTATATATCCTACATGCCAAAACAAATCCATCATCCTTTACAACTACTTTCATATCACTTCTTTGCCTAAAATCTCTGTGGCTCCTATTTCTTATGGTGTGTCCTTTGTAATTCTCTCTCTGAATTATCAAGAATTATATCATCCAGCACTATTCCCTTTCTGCCCTACTCTCTTCTATTGCAGTTTAACAATCCCTTTATGAAGATGTTCTGCTCATCACCACATCTCTGGCCTCACTCTGCTTGCTTCCTTCCCTTGGCATAGGGTTCCCATTCATCAGATGTAAAGAGTAACACACGTACCGCCTCCCACATGAAGCCTTCCCTGGTCACCTTCAGCTCTCACCAGTCTGTTCTCCAGGAACTTCACAGAGCTGATCATTTTACCTCACAACTCTACCCTGTCTCATAGAGTCACTGCTTCTGCTTGGGCCAATTTTTACTCCTGGGCTAGTAATTAATGCCTTTTCAGTACAAGAAAGCTATTTTCTTGTTGACATTTAATAAATATCCTGAATGTTACCTTTCTACTCCAGCGGTGGCTTCAGAATGCAGGACTACATTAGGAATATTTTTTTTACTAAACAGGAAATGAAAAGGTATGTATATTTTAATCTCCTGTGGTCAGTATCCAGTAAGAAAATTAAAAACTGGTAAGACAGTTCTTACAACCAGAAGGACTGTTAACACCACTGCTATTAACTATAAATGGGATTTGTTACAAAAGTACACAGCAAAAATGGTGCCATTAGAAAATAGGAATTTCAAGAAGCCACATACAGTATTAGGAATCAAACTGTGTACTAGAAAAAAACACATTAACTGAGAGTGGACAGCTGTTCTAGGCTTTCCTAGACCTGCAATTCAATAGCTGTCTGCCTTTGGTCAAAACCCTTCTGTAAACCTTAATTATTCTGTCTGGTAACAGCACATGAGCTCTAAGGATCTCTGAGGTTGGTTTTAGTATTGAAATTTTAGTGTTGCCATACCCGGGTGATTTCACACTAAGTTACAAGGAAACATGGAGAGCTCTTAGAGAAAGACTTAGCCTACTCAGTCTGCTTCAGAACGCTGCCAATCTTCTGTCCTCTGTTATGGCTCTCCCATCTGGCAAGAAAAAAAACAACGGCTTTCCTGGTAACCCAGGGAGAGGCCTGATGTTATCCCCATACTTAGCCATGGTATCATGTTTCCAAACTGTTGCCTACTTCCTATAAAACTTAGCAATTGATTTACTCACTTTTCTTTTTTTTTAAATTTTATTTTATCAGTACATTTTAGGTATACAATATAATGACATTCATCATTGGAAATCTGCACCTTTACATAATCTCTCTTGGTTCTTATTTATCTCCCTTCCCCTGCCCTCCCTTCAACCCTTCCATCCCTCCCTATTTACAAAGACTTTGTTTCCACTTTTTCATTTTACCATATTAATTACATTTCCTTCTTTCCTTTCCCCGACCTCTCCTACTTCCCCTCCCCCTTGCCCCTTTTCTTCCTATTTCACATTATCTATTATACCTTTTAATCCTTATTTACACTTTTAGTTTCTCACACCAGAGAAACTATTCGGTATTTACACATGTGTCCTATTTATTTCACTTAAGAGTATCACCTCA
>NW_004624771.1:2391236-2425766 GCF_000247695.1 Heterocephalus glaber
CTGCTCTTCTTTTTCTAGAAGCTTGAGGTTCAGCATCAGGTTGTTTAATTGGGCTCGCTCTCTTTTCCTAATATGCGTACTCACTGCTATGAATTTCCCTCATAAGACTGCATCCATTGTGTCCCATAGATTCCGACATGTTGTATTGTCATTGTCATTTAATTGAAGAAACTATCTGATTTCTTCTTGAATTTCATCTGTGACCCATTGGTTATTCAGTAGTGTGTTGTTCAATTTCCATGTGTTTGTGAAATTTTTGCAATTCCTTTTGCTAATGATCTCCAATTTCATCGCACTATGGTCTGATAATATACAGGGGATAACTTCAATTCGTTTGCCCTTACTTAAACATGTTCTATGAGTGAGTATGTGGTCTATTTTGGAGAACAACCCATGTGCAGCTGAAACGAATGTTTATTCTGATTTTGTGGGCTGGAACACTCTGTAAACATCTGTTAAGTTCATTTGTTCAAGAGTTTGATTGAGTTCTAGTATTTCATTACTTTTTTTTTCTAGTTGATCTATCCATTTGTGCCAGGGGGGTATTGAGGTCCCCCACTACTATTGTATTAGTGCATATACAACTTTTCATGTCTGCTAATATTTTTTTATATAGTTGGGCACAGTAGTGTATGGTGCATAGATATTTATGATTGTCATCTCTTTCTGTTGGATTGTTCCCTTTACAAGGATGTAGTGTCTTTCTCTCTTAATCAGTTTTGGTGTGAAATCCACTTGGTCTTCAAAGAGGATAGCTACTGTTGCTTTTTTTCAGGTTCCTGTCACATGGAGTATTGTTTTCCACCCTTTAACTTTCAGTCTATTAGTTTCTTTTTGAATTAAATGTGTTTCTTGTGTGCAGCATATTGTTGTATTTTGCTTCTTGACCCATTCTGCCAGTCTGTTTCTTTTGATTGGTGAGTTGAGACCTTTACCATTTATGGTTATAACTGATATGTATTGACTTTTCAATGTCATGACTTTTTCTTTTTGTTGGATTCTCCCCCTTTACTTTTAATTTCTTGTTGCTCCCAATGGATTCATTCTGCTGTGTGTGCTTATTGGGATTGTGTTCCTCATTATCTTTTCCTAGGACATTGTCTAAAATTTTTTGTAGTGCTGCTTTGGTATTCATGAAGTTCCTAAGGTGCTGTTTGTTATGAACGTATCTTATTTCTCCATCCATTTTGAAAGATAGTTTTGCAGGGTACATCAATCTGGGTTGGAGGCTGTTTTCCTTTAGGGCTTGGAATATGTCACTACAAGCTCTTCTTGCCTTGATGGTTTGTGTTGAGAAGTCTGTTGTGATTCTGATGGGCTTTCCTTTGTATGTGATTTGTTCCTTTTCTCTCACTGCTTATAGAACTTTGTTCTTCTGTTGGGTTTCTGGAATCTTGTTTGTTTGGTTTTTTTTGTTTTTGTTTTTGTTTGGTACTGGGGATCGAACTCGGGTCCTTGCACTTGTGCAGCAGGCATCAAAACCACTGAGCTAAATCCCTGGCCTGGGTTTCTGGAATCTTAACAATTATATGCCTATGTGTAGATTTTTTTTGATCAAGGCTAGTTAGAGTCCTATATGCCTCACTTATCTGTATGTCAAGTTCTTTTTCTCTGCTTGTGAAGTTTTCTGCCATTACTTCTGTGAACAGATTTTTTATGCCATCTGCACTCTCTCCTATTTCTTTGTTGACTCCGATCAGTCTTATGTTATTCTCTGCACTGTCTAGCAGCTGCTGGATTGATTTCTCATGGTCCCTTACAATTTTGAAGCAATTTTTCTTTTCCTGGTCACTAATTGCAATCTTATCTTCTATATCTGAAATTCTGTCCTCACATTGGCTCATTCTGCTGTGTAGACTTTCAATGGAGTTTTTAATCCTTGGAAATCTGTTTGTATCTGTTTTATGGATTCCATTTGTTTCCTATGTTGGGATTCCATCATGTTCCTCAGTTCCTCTCTAGATTAATTAATCACGTCTTACACTACTAGCACAATCTCTGCTGTTATCTGTGAAATTATTTCTGATTTCATTTTTTCCAGATCCTCTTTTGTTGCCATTTCAGGGAGTCTAGGTGGTTAAGTATTAGTGTTTCATCACATTTCCCTTTGGGGTTGCTGTAGGTGATCTGGAAGTCTGGTTTTGAGACTTGTTTATGTGTCTTCTCATTTCGACGGCAGGGGGGTTGCTGTTGGTGCCTGCGCAGCTCACCTCCTCTGGGCTGGGAATGGTGGTTCAGTGGCCCAGAAGCCCCTTCCTCTGCACTGGGAGTGGTGATACTTCACTTTTCTTATTTGTGTACTCATTTCTTTTCAATAGTTTAGCTTGAAGTTGAACTCAATTTTGAACTCAGGACCTTGCATCTGTGAGGCAGGTGCAGGGTCCACTGAGGTAAATCCCCAGCCCTCTACATGATAATTCCTAAATAAGGACTGACATTTGAGGCACCTTAATTTCAAACATATCAGGTCCATTCCTAATGAAGATTCACTGACCTACAGTCTAGGCTGACAGTGGGTGATTTGGAGCAATGCAGTTACAGGCCAGGAGTTTCTATGGTAATAACTCAGGAATAGTAAACTTGGGCTTGGGGAAATGGCTAGAAGAGTGTTTGGGCCTCAGGAAGGTACTGTCAATCAATGGACAGCCCTTGACTGATTCCTCTGACATAACAAGGGGCTTGTTTATTGGATAAGGTATTTTTCTTTACTAAAAAATAATAAATCAGGGGCATGAGTCGCTGGACTGGAGCTGAGTTGTGGCCCTGTTTGTGCTTGCTGGAGATCATAAGTAAATTGACAAGCCAATCCTCAAGTTCTTATGGAAATATATGGGCCCCAGAATAAACAAAACAATCTTAAAATAGAGGAAACAAATAAGATGATTTACACTCATTGACTTAAAAACTTACTGCAAAGCTACTGTAATCAAGACAGTGTGGTTCTGGCAAGAGGCTATACCTATGGATCTCTGGAATGGAACTGAGAGTCCAGACATAAAACCCTTCACTGATTGTACAGTCTATTCCACAAGTGGTCCTGGGACAACTGGACAGCGACAGGCAAAAGAATGAAGTTGGGCCCCTAACTGACATCATATGCAAAAATTAAAACACATTATAGATGCACATGTAAGAACCAAATGCAGAAGAAAGCATAAGTGTGAGCTATTTGCTCAGATTATGCAATGCTTTCTTAGATATGAAACCAAATGCATAAATGACAAAAGAAAAACATGATTTGGACTTCATCAAAATTAAAACTTTTATGCTTCAAATGACATCACCAACAAAATGTGAAAAGAACATCGCCAGAATGGGAGAAAATATTTGCAATATATATCCCAATATCCAAAATAAATATCTAAAATATATATATATAAAAAAAATAATAAATCAATTGGAACTAGACTTTCACAAGCAATGAGTCTATTTTCAGATAATTCTTATTGATAATAAAACTGAATGCAACCTTCCTCTCAAGGTGGTGTAGACTCTGCTACAAATTAAGGCCTGGGACCCTCTTCTCCCTCAGACTCTGGGCCTCTTTCCATCCAACAAAACCCTCTACTTCCATGTACCCCCACAGCAATGAATCAGACCTCCTGGGCCTGCTGATGCCATGTGTACAAGCCTGGAATCTGGGATTGATCAGCTGGAACTATTTTTCAAGACACTCTCTCCAGCATGATAGGCTTCTGTTTCTGTGCCGTTTTAGAGCATGATGTTGTGATTCCAGAAACCTAACTTTTCCAAGCTAGACCCGAGGCAAGAATTCTTGGGTTCCTCAAATATATATTTCCTTAAATCCAAGAGGATTTAAACTACAGGACAAAAAAAAATCCTTCATATCAGAACCTCTACTATGTTTTCTCTGTCCTACTCTTCAATAACAAGGAGAAATTTTCTTCCTTTTTAGGGATAGGAATCCCAAGTCATATCTTGCTTGCCAAAATACCATGCCTTAGAGTAACTCTCTGGTGTTGTACTCCTGAGCTGTATTTTTGACAAATGAAAGAAAATTTGGGGGAATTTAGAAAACCCTTAATCTCTCAATAAATCCTGGCTAAGGTAAATTTCTTTCCATGGACCCAAGGCACCTAACTTGAAACTGAAAACTCAGTAATTACTCCCTGCCACATCTACTCAGGCATGGGTTCCTGTCCCTGAACTGTTTGTTACTGTCTGAAACAATTAAGTGCAGGACTTGAGAGTGGTTAGAAACTTTTATGGACCTTTGACAGACTAATTTTTGTGTCTTCAACTTAATAAAAAAATTTTCCTCCATTATAAATGTCTGGTTTAAATGTATTTGTTTCTAATAATTCATTTCATGCTTTTATTGTATTCTATAAAATAGTGCATTATAATTTTTTTAATTGTCCTTAACTACAGATAATCTGAAAAGCACTGTTCTAGGTTGTATCTGAACTTCCCCCTTAAGAAAAGGCATGCCAATGTCTCCACAGATGGAGAAACCACAGGAAAACAGAACTAAGTGTTTCCTAGAATAAAAATGTAGTGGCTTCCTATCTTAAAATAGGTAACTATGCAGCCATCACCTTAATTCTCTCTTTTAAAAGGGTTTTTTTTTTCAATTTTGAGGTAGAGTCTTGCTAAGTTTCCCAGACTAGCCTTGAATTTGAGTCCTTCTGCCTCATGCTCCTGAGTACCTAAGATTACATGTATGTGCCACAGGGCCTGCCACATTAATTTTCTTGAAAAATAAAAATGTACCTTCTATTCTAAGGAAAAAAAGATAAAACTAAGCTTTATACAATAAAAAAAATTCTACCAGATACAATTGCCCTTTGACCTATCTCAGTTGAGTTAGACCTAAATCCTAGTGGATATAAGAGATCAGCACTAAAGTATTATTTGCAGTCTACCCATTATTAAGTGCATTAGCTAGGGATAGATTCAGTTGTAGCAAAATGCGTTTCAACAGTGCAATGGCTTAAATAAGATAATGATAACTTTTTTTTCTATGTATTCATCCTGAACTAAGTAGTCTAGGATCAGAGGATGGCTCTGAGATGTTTCAACATGTGGGTCCTGTCATAGGATCCAAAGAAAGTTATGCATTTTTCACAGTCTCTCAGTCAGTGAAAAGGAAAAGTTTATGAGGAGGTGCACACCCAAATAATTCCTCTAAGGGCAAGACAAGTAGTCTTCTGCTAGATGAAAAATTGTTCTGTTAAAATCCCATTTCTATTATTGATGGGAAAAAATAGTCTTCCAAGTACAGAATCTCAACAAGCTGAATTTTTTTACAAATCTTGAGATTTCCTGAACTAGTCAATGTGTGGCACTTAAAATTATATAGTTAGATACTTAAATAATTATCATTTTTCTGGAGGTTTCTAAATTAAGTGCATGTTTTTATTATATATATAATTTTATAACTTATTAAAAACTTTCACAAATATTGTGATCATGACAAATGGCAAGGTTGATGATTCATTTTGTAAAAAGAAAATAAAACTATAATTTATACATTGAAGCTTCAAGAGTATATATAAAATCTGAGCAATCTTTAACCAATAAATAAATTAAGTCTGTAATTAAAAAACCTTTCTACAAAGAAAATCCTAGTCAAAGATTGCTTCACTGGAAAGTTCAGCCAAATAGTCAAGGGATAAATAACTTCAATCTTACACAAACTATCTAGATATAATGTATAAACAGGCACTGTGAGGGAAAGGTATCCTAGGCAGAAACAGCATGTGTAGGGACACAAAGGTAGAAAAGAGTACAGTGATTTGGAGGAATGAATTGTGCAGTACAACTGGGGCTTAGGAGCTATATAGGAAGGTCAGAAGATGAGGCTAGAAAGTAAGGCGGAGGAGGCCAGGGAATTTATTTTTGTTCTATAAACAATTAGGATCCATTTATAAGGTCAAATAAGATCTGAATTTACCTATAATGAAGGTCTGTGGTGCTAGATGACCCTGAGATAGTATTTGCTTTTCATGAAGGAAATAAACATGTCTATAGAATAAAACTTAACAGTACCAACTGAAAATATTTTGCTAATATCCTAGAAAGTAGGAAATTTCAACTATCTCTACCAGTGCCTTTGAAAGGAGTCCTAATCACAAATCTCTTCAAAGACTCATAAGCCTGCACCTGAAATGGCAGGTATGCTGACCACAAGCTGCCTTACATCTGGGCCCAGGTGTTACTCTTTATGATAGTAATAGCTAATATTTATTGAGCAGTCTGTGCCAGATACAATGCTAAGCACTTGACATGAAATATCTTGATTAATCCTCACAGTAATTCTGGGGTGCTGTGATCTGCCTGCAGTTTACTGCTGAAAAACAAGCCTGAAATTGGTTAGCACCTTGCTCAATATCACTGTGCTACTAAGTAGTAGAAAGAAGACTTGAACTTTCATCCGACTACAGCATCCATGCTCTTGGCTACTGAGCTGTCAGACCCAGAGCAGATGTCATTACTGGTCAATACACTCTCATTCATGCAACCTGGGCTGGGCCCCCCAAATTCTTTTAGTACAGTGCTCTAAGAAGCTACTGTAGGTTGATTAGAATTGGTCATGAAACGAGACTAATTGCTGTCCTTGCAATGTTATACCCTAGTGAAGTCATCTCAGCTGCAGCCTTGGTTTCTGATTCAACATAAGTAATGTGCACGCTGACTTGCCACCATAGGTTGTATTCTAGCATCTTTACTTGGACTTTGTATATTAGAAGACTACTTCTAGCCTACTTTCCCAAGCTGACCCACATTGGTCATTTTGTTGGTGTGGAAAAACTACAGAAGTCATTCAAACCACCCATAAAAGCTGTCAGTATGAATTTAATGTCTATACTGAATGACTATAATGAATGACTTTGAGGAGAAAATTGCAGAATGATGCTATGCCCCTGTGCTACACCATCCACATATATGGATTGATTTAATTAATGCAGAAGCTAGAGGCATGGTTGAAGAATTAGAGTTGATCTGGATTTCAGGAAATATTAGATGAGTGTATTAGTAGGTATTTCCTATAACACATTAAAGACACTTCATCATTCTGTACAAAGAATGATGAGGAGCTCTTCTGGGCAGATTGTTCCATCTTAGAGCAACTGTTGTTCCTTTTATCTCCAAACTCTATGGCAAACACAGTTTGTCACTAAGTATTTACAATTCATGAACAGTGTGGCTAGAAATAATTCAGAATGGAAAATGGTGAGTTCAAGGTGGGGAAAGAGGAGGGGTCCCTTTGAAGTAAGGGAAAAGCTGGAATGACCCATGCAGCTTTGGATCCAGTCCTGGGTAGGGCAGCTGAGTGATCCAGGAACAGGGTAAGTACAGGTGTAAGTCAAATCCAGGAACTGAGGGGGTTGGGTAGGCAGAAGTTGGTACTGGAAGCTCTGCCAATAGGCTAGAAACAACCATGGCTGAAATGTGAACACCAGATGCTGGTCTTGGGGAGGAATAATGGCAGAGGTTAAGTGAGGTACCAGGTTAGATGCTCAAGATTGGTCTCCCTAGAGAAAGCGATGACTAGAGCAAATTCAGCAATTATCTCAGGTCAAAACCCAAGCATGAAAACTGGGACAATATGTGGGAGTACAGGGAGGCCAAGGGAAGTTAAAATAATTTAAAAGTAGCTTAGGCATCCAGATCCTGGGACACTGGCTCCTAGGAAGAGCTGATCAAGAAATAGGCCCCTTTTGGAGTGGTGACGGGAAAGAGAACAGACATATGTTCTAAATTTGTCAGATGCATGGTGCTTAAATACCCCATCTCTTGCATTCTCCAGATACCTTCAGAGACATTAAGACTGACCCAAGATCACAATTTCTAAGTGATATGGCCAAGATCCAAACTCATATATGGCTCAAAAACCTTAGCTGTCTCTACCTGTCAAATTGTTTCTAGAAGAATCTGGCCACCTGCAGCTGAGAAAGACGGAGGCAACAGACACTGAAGACCCAAGAAAGGGATCTGATTCTCTCATTATCTCAGTGGATTCAAATCTGTCCGGGATTAGAGTCTCTGAGAATGTTTTAAAAAGATATTGGGGCCAGCACAGGAGAAACTGACTTAATTGCCCTGTGATGGAGTTGGAGCACTGGTGTTTTTCTTTAAAAGTTCTTCTGGTGATTCCGATGTTTAACCAGCATTGAGAACCATTAATCTTCCTTGTTTTATAGCCCTTTAACTTAGTTGAAGACATTCAGGCCTACTGGTCAGGGGAGAGAAGCTGAATACTCCAACTGGTAAAGGCTACTATCACCCAGGATGCATTTCCTTTCTCATCTACTCCCAGGATGCATTTCCTTTCTCATCTACTCCTAACTTGTAATTTGGTCTTTCTTCTTTGGCTCTCAGGTCCTATGCTGCTGTGGATGGAAACATCAAGTTCTTGTTCAGACTGTGGAATCCAACCCTTAGCCTCCTTTCTAAATGAGCAGGAGCCCTGGGAGCTGCAAACAGACTGGGCACTGTGTCCAAGAAACCAGCTAACGTGGGCTGCAGTACATGGAGGTGAGAGAGGAGCTCCAGGGGGAAAAAAGGTTAAATTCAGGAGAAATTTCCAAAGAGTCTACATCAAAGCAGAGGATTGGGCAAGGAGATTCTAGCAATGAGAATGGGGGAAAACAGCACACAGAGGAAATGGATCATAGCAGATCTCAGGAAGTGGGGCCTGGAAAAATCCTCCAAGGTAGAAATGCTACCTGCAGCTGCTGTTCACCAGACACCTGTGACGTAGGGCTGGGTGAGATCACCACGTGGCATGGTCTGGACCTAGCTGTTTACCAGCTTGAGCTCAAGGAATTAGTGTGTGGTTATCCTTGTGCTGGCTCACCTTCAAACAAAAAGTTTGGCTTTTGAAAGCCTGGAGTAGAATTTTGGAGATCAGCCAAAGAGACTGGAAGATTTCCTCTTACTGTGTTGGCCTATGTTGTTGATTTTGCTGCATTGCTGACTTACCTAGATCAATTCCATGTATACTGGACTGAAAAATTAGAAATCAAATAAACACCTACTTCTCCTTATTTTTTTTAATAAGGACAGCAGCTGGGAGCTGACTAAGGAGGACTCTGTGACTGGACTGCTTAGATGGGCCCAGGATCAGAATTCAAGTCACTTTTGTGAGTTCTTTGTGTGTGTGTGTGTGTGTGTGTGTATGTGTGTTCTTAATTTCTTGCTAATTTCCCCCTCCTCGGTACCATTACTTTTCACTTTGAGCCATGGTTTGAATTAATTTGACCCATCCTTCCTAGACAAAACAGAACTAAAGAGGCCTTTGAGAATTATCTTGTCCAGTTCTTTATCAGCATCTCTATCTAAAAGACACAGATACCCGGAACTCAAGATGGTCTTACTGAATAAGAAATCCCACAGGTTCTGTCTTCTTGGATTGCTGTATTTTTCATCCAAACTGACACCTACTTTAATTATTCTGAACAGAGGAAAATCTACCTTGTGTATGTTGAATTTATGGCTACGTTTCATGACAATAAAAGTGCTATGTGCTTTTTGACTTAGGTACACTTTTGGTACATAGAATCATTGCTGTGGCTGATGTTTGCTGAGTCCACTTCCGTTTGCCTCTCTACCTTGTGCATCAGGATTCTGACAGAAACTCTACAGTGGAAAGTGATCAAAAGCATTTAATTAACCAGCTATTATTAACCTCTAAGACAAGATCTCTTCTCCTTTTTCTGCCCTCTTGTTCTCCCCCATGTCCTTGGCCTGACCCTGCCTCTTAATTCCCATTGTGGCTCCTCCTGCTTTGCAATGAACATTTATTCATCTGAATGCATTTGCAGCTTACATTATGAGCAAATTCTCTTCTCACTCAAACTTGGCCATTAAGCCAGGCATGGTGGTGCACGTCTGTGATCCTAGAACTCAGAAGGCTGAGCCAGAGGATCACTGTGAGTTCAAGGCTAGATTTAGCTACACAGTGAGTTCAAGGCCAGCCTGAACTGTGCAGTGAGACCATCTCAAAACAAACAAACAAACTTGGCCTCCATCTCCATTGGGCCTAAGGCCAACTTTCTGTCCATCCTTGGTAAGGTCCCATGGGTGAGAATAAGATACCAGGACTGAGCATCCTAATGAAAACCATAGCAGCTTTGTTCTCAGGGAGGGCTTGCAGGTGGGCAATCAACTTGTCTTGTAACTGGACTGAGCTGGTATGCCCAGAGCCAGTCCTTGGACATGGACACTGAGTATTGGAAGGAGGCACAAATTCCAATGGGGTACAGTACAACATTGTGACACTCACAAAGAGTCAAACCAAGTCCTCGGAAATATGTCCCAAATCCTTGGAGGATGAAGGGAGAAGGACCTTCTTCTCCCTGGAAGAAGCACTGAAAGCACTATAAGAAGCAAAGGAAGATGGGGGAAGGGGTTAAAAATAACACGGGAGGTGAATTAGTGAGCTGAAGCAGCCTAGAACTAACCAAGATTGTGGAAACATGGAAAGAGTGATGGTGATGTGGAGGTCAGTGTTAGCAAAGGCACAGGTGGCCTTCAGAATGCTAGGTGGGGTGATTTGACTAGCTGGGGTCAACCCAGAGATTTCCAGCCAAGTCAGCATGAATTAGCAGCCAGGACCACCAGGTGGTGCTAAAGTAGAGGCCACCAGGAGCCCACCAGGGAGAGCGTTTGAAAGGGCAGAGGGTCCCCCAGGTGTATTGGTGGTGGCCCAAAGCATAAAGAGTACTTTGGTCCTCCCACCCCTGAACGTCCTTGTCTGGGCTAGAAGCTAAAGTGCATGCTCTACGTTTTTGCTGGTGACAAAATTCCCTGCTGGCCTCTGGTTAACTTTTCAAACAAATGGTACTGGTGTGATATTGGGCAACTCTGGGTGTCACTGACCTACGGAGGGGGATGGGGGCTATTTGCTTCTCATTTTCCAATTCAGTAAGAATGTCATACTGGCACCCCAAACCTGATGAAGTATTTAAGAACCTAGCATAGTGCCTGACCCCCAGCAAGTGCCTAGTCTACATCAGTTCTCTTCCTCAGTAAACTTCCTTCCTCTCAGCCCCATAGCTGCTCCTTGTGCCCATCAGAGGTGAAGCTCTTGGCCCTCAAGCCGGCAGACACCCCTCTGGCCAGAGACCTTTTTGTCCCACTGCTTTTGATGTCCCAGATTTCTCACTGGGAGGCCTCAACAGCTGCCAGGGGCCACCCCGGGAGCTGGAATCTCAAAGCACAAACAGCAACACGCACAGTTCTTCTCTCCCTCTTGAAGCAGCTCCAGCCCCATGCCCAGCCTGTAGCTTTGCTGCCAAGCATACCCTTGCATGCCCCCCTGTCTCACAATGTGTTTCTAATCTGCCCGGGAACCATCCCCAGTTCTGCTTTCCTGACTGCTCTAATCAGCTTGGCCTCTGGGCCTTGGCAGGCTGGCGTCCCGGGGTGTGCAGCCCAGCGGCTTGCACAGAGGTGATCAGATTGCAGGGAACAGTATGTTTTCTGCCCTGCTTCAGCTTGTTTTCTTCAGGAGCTGAGCCAGCCAGCTGAGCTGTCTTCCTCTCCCTCCCCGCCCTTCCTTGAACCACATGTGCTCTGGCTTCAGTATGCAGGGCTGAGAGCAGAGCCGGTGGAGGCACAGGGCCTGCAGTGCCTCTTGCAGCAGAGTGGGCTGCAGGCATGTTTGCTGCAGGGCACAGGGTACTGCTGCGTAGGGGCCATGCCTGGGAGCCAGGCAGAGTGGAGGAAGAAGTCCAAATGGGAAATTTGTGCAGACTGGTTCTGGCCAGATCTCTTTAAATGTTTTATTCTTGCTTTGCTGCTATATATTGAATTGTCACCTCTCTCTTCACCTCACAGTGGTGACTTTACCTCTTCCTTTCAGGACCTGCATCCCTTTCATCTTCTCTAGTATTAAAACTTGCCTTCAGGAAAGGGCCTGAAACCAGCTATTCATATTTTGTGTTACTCAAGGAAAAAAAAATCACAGTAGTCACAAAGTGGACTTTGAAATGACCTAATAGCAGCCTCATTTGGTAGATGGGGAAACCAAAGCCTGAGAGATGATGTATCTCATTTAAGTTTCCATAGCAGATCTTGGAAAGGAACCTTTTCCTTGGGTCCTGCTAGAGGGTTCCATTGCTACTGATAGAAGAAAGGCCTGTTCTGTGTGACCAACTGTTGCTCAGGATAACCCAAGTGGGCCCTCTGCCAGATGTGGGAATCTGCATAAAGCTCTTGCCCGGGACCTGCATCTGGCAGAGCTCACTTGGAGTGTGTGGTGGGAACTATCCTAAGAATTCAGAGTGAAGAGACAGGAAGAGGAAGGACAGCAGAACTGTTGGGATTACTATGGTGCCTGCTCTTCTCCCAGGTGGGCCAAGCAGTCTCCATGTCAGGGACAGGAGGCAGCCCTCGGTCCCTCTGGAGTCTCTTTGGCTGAATAGCACACACTGCATCTGCCATGCAGTAGACTCCTTCGGTTTCTAATACTTGTTTTGCCTTTGGCCTACACCTTTGATCTTAGACTCCTTGCCCCAGTATGCTAGGGAAGTCATTATCATACTCTTTGCAGTCCTCTGAGATAAATTTGGAGGAAGTAGGGAAAGTTTTTTGAACCTGGAATCAGAAGAGCTGAGTCTGGTTCCTGCTTGACTCTATACTAGTGTCTGACCAAAAGCAAATCAGGGTTGAAAGAAAGAGCTCATTTTTTTATAGGTCAGGATTTTAAGGCAATGGTTGAGTCAATCATTTGTATGTTCATCACCACATTCAAAACCATTCATTCTAGTGCATCCACTTTTGTATCTAAAGCTGTGTTTTCTGTATTCTAAGAAACCACTGGCTGCAAGGCACAGCAGAGAATTAATAATGTGTCAAATAAAAGACATGGGATTTCTGCAAGGTCAGTCTGAAAATCGAGTTTTCTGAAATGAAAAAACAAAAAAAACCCCACTCCACTGGTATAATTACCATTTTGAAGTGGGACTGGCCTAGGTAAGGGCGGAGGAAGTCTGAGAGCACACAGCTATGTATAGGGTGGTAAAACACTGCCAAACTTCCTTCTTTTCTATATACCTTCTCTTTGTTGCCCCTGATCCTCCAATCTTCCATTTTTTCTATCATTTAGACTTTCTGCCAGTTTGGCCAATGACCTTTGAGTCATCTGCTGCTTAGTCTTCCAGGCAAACACCAGCTGACCGACCAGAGATAGTGGTTTGGCTCTGCAGTGATCAGCATGCCCCGGATCATAGCCACTTGCCATTTTGACGACACCTATGTGAACTCTTGGTCATATTTAGTATTTCATCACTTTCCTTCAAGCGTATTTTTTAATTTAAATCAGTATACTTCAGAAGTAAATGTTATAGCTTCATTTTAGTAAAAAATTGCTATCATTTTAGTAAGTAAAAAGTAAATACTGTATAAAAATAATGAAATAAATACAAGAAGTCATAAAACAGATCATTAATACCTTACAATAAATCTTTTAAAATTATGAATAAATTCTTCGATGAGAAAGATGAAATTTTATCACCTTTCCATGACAAAAAAGAAAGACATGGCTCAGTGTACTAAGATTAAGAGGACAGTAAGGAGCTATGTCTATGAGGGTCAGTTACTCACAGGAGCCACACGGCCCGTGTCTGAATACAAGCTTCCTGCTCAGCAGCTGTGTGGCCATGGGTCAGTTTCTCAATATCTGTATGCCTTAGCTCCTTGTTTGTAAAATAGAGCTAGCTAATAATAGCACTAATCACAGACTTGTCTCTGATGAAAAATGAGCTATTACATGCAAAACATGACAGTACCCGGCACTTAGTAAGCTTCCAGTGTTAGCCATAATAGTAATTTGCAGTCGTAGCATTATAATTAATAACATTCATAGACTTAAAATTCCTACTCACTAGAATATAGAGTCAGATTTGGGATGTAAACATCATGTACTGCAAACCTGTGTGAAATAAAGGAAGGGCATTAAAGGATGGATGGAGAGAAGGGAGAAAGGAGAAAGGGGATGTAAAAAAGAGTAAGATGTATTATCAATTTTACACAAGGAAAGTAAACATTATTTACTACAAACACGTGGTAATAAAAAATTTAAGAACTGTTTTTCTCAGTGAGACTGGTTATTGAGAGTTAATTCGTAACCTAAATGATGAAAGCAGCTTTTGCCAAAAGACTCCTTTTTTAATAAGTCATCTCTAGCATCTAGTCCTGGAATGTGTGAGTGTGCTGGTAATGTTTGGAAAGTAAAGGAAAACAGGTGCCTCATCAACTGACAGCTGCATGCTGGTTTAAAAAAAAAAAGACATTACATTTCATTATTCAAGAATCACTGTATATTTTTTTGTATCTACACCATTTTTTATTCCATTACATTCATTGGTACATTTTAGGTATATGTTATTATTCCCAATCACATTCTTGATTGGGAATTTGTACCTGTACATGATATATCTAGGTTCTTGTTTTTCCTAATTCCCCTTCCTTCCCTTCTACCCCTCCAACCCTCCCTATTTACAAAAACTTTGTTTCTGTTTTTTTTCCTCATATTTTTTCCTTCCCTTCTTTCCTTTCCCCCACATCCCTTCCTACTTCCCCTTCTCTTTTGTACCTTTCATTCCTATTTTACATTATTTATTATACATTTTGGTCCTCGTTTACTCTTTCAGTTTCTCACACCAGAGAAACTATTTGGTATTTACATATGTGTGTCCTATTTATTTCACTTAATAGTATCACCTCAATGTGCATCCATTTAGCTATAAATACCTCTAGTTTATCATTATTTATGGCTAAATAGTACTCTATTTTGTATTTTTTAAAAAAAAATTTTTCTTTATCCAGTCACCAGTTGCTGGGCATTTGGATTATTTCCAAGATTTAGCTATTACAATCTGTGCCACTATAAACATGGGTGCGCATATATCATTGTGGTGTGATGCTTTTAAATCTTTTGAGGAGCTACCCAGCAGGGGAGTAGCTGGGTCAAATGGGACCTCTAATTCTAGTTCTTTAAGGAATCTCCACACTGATTTCCACAGTGGTTGCACCAGTCTACACTCCCACCAGCAGTGGAGCAGGGTTCCTCTCTCCCCACAGCCCTGCCAGCATTTGTTATTGGTTGATTTCTTGATAGCAGCCATTCTTTCTGGTGTGAGGTGGAATCTCAGCATTGTTTTCATTTTCATCTCTGGAATGACCAATGATGTTGAACATTTTTTCATATGTTTATTTGCTATTTATACTTCCTTGTGTGAGAAATGTCTGTTCATTTCCAGTGCCCATTTTTGGATTGGGTCTTTAAATTTGGAAGGTCTAATTTTTTTAAGTTCTTTATATAGTCTAGATAGTAGACCTTTGTCAGAGGAACAGCTGGTAAAATTTTTTTCCCACATTATAGGCTGTCTCTTCACACTGTTGGTGGTTTCTCTTTCTGTGTAGAAGCTTTTTAATAAGATGAGATCCCAGTTAGTGAGGAATCGCTACATTTTTAAAAATCATTTTTTTAACAAGTTATTCAGATGAGTTTGGGACCATGTAATCTGATAATGACAGTATCTTTCAATACCAGAGTTTGGTTAAATCTTGGGTTACTGAAGACACATCGCAAGTCCCTGGGGAAGATGCCAGCCACCCCTTGCTGAGCATGAGCTATGAGCTATGCAGGATTTAATTGTTCAATTCTCATAATAACCACATGGCTTAGGCACTCATTGCACAGCTGAGAAAAACTGAGGTTCAGAGTGAGCCAGTGACTTAAGATTATACCAAAGTCTTTGTAATAGGGAAGGGTGGAGGGGGTGAAGGGAGGACAGGGAATGGGGAAAAAATAAGAACCAAGATACATCATATCCCAATGATAAATGTAAATATATTGTATACCTAAACTATACCAATAAAAGAATTTAAGGGGAAAAAAAGATTGTATCATTAATTCTTGAGACTGAAATTCAGGTGTGTTCTCAATGCCTAAGGCCTGCCTTCCAAGCTTCTCTGCCTCAGTGGGAGCTACAATATAATGTGAGGTTCCAGACTGCCCAAGAGCCTTGGCCTTAGAGCAGGGGACCAGGGTGGGATGCTCTGCCCCTTATAGATTCCTGCGGGCCCAGCCTTACCTGAAAACCCAGATAGTGACCAAAGGAGCCTAGGCATGGGTGTTTTTGACGGTACATGCAGGGGCTATGAATGCCCCCACGGCCCAGAAAGCAGCCACAGCCCCCCCTTGCCCCCCACCGCCTGGAACTGATCCCTGCCCCACTCCCTTCCTTCCTTCCTTCCTTCCTTCCTTCCTTCCTTCCTTCCTTCCTTCTGTCCCTCATCTCATTAATGGTATTGCCCTTCAGCTGCAGCCTTTCTTGCCTCCTTCTACCAGCAAAGCCATCTCTGTTACGCCTCTACACTGTTTGAGAACCCCGAAATGAGCACATAATTGGTGTGTAAGACACCCATAAATAAATGTTAAAAATAACTAGAAGTTTCTTTGGCTGTAAGTTCTTTAAGCAAGGATTTTATCTGACTTACCTCTATCTCACTAGAATTTAGAATAGTGCCCAGCACATTATAGTTGCTGACCCAGAATCAGTCATCAAATGTTTGACACAGAGGAGCAGTAGAAATGCTAAAGAAAAGGAATGGTTTGGGATTTTATTTTTAGTGCCAGTGATCCAAAGCACTTTTTTTTTTTTTTGAAGTTTTCCAAACTCAGAATTTATTTTATTGAACACCTAGGATATTCCAGCTCTGGGAAGATCTTCTTATCTCATCTCACCCCTTTCTTTTCCTACTTCATTCTGGACATTCTCTGGTTACTAGGGAAAGCTCTGAAGGTGGAGAGCTGGTTGTAGGGAGATGCACAGAGACAAGAAGCAAGGGTGGAAGAAAAATTAAGGATGCAGTAAAGAAACACAAAAGTTAGAAAATTCTTGCACATCTCCTCTTATACTGCTGGGTTGCTGGGATGGACAGTAAGACCCATGTCATGGTGCTGTGGCTTTGGTGAGGGCTCTAGAGGCCCAAGATTTAATATTTGAAATTATTGAAGGTTTTGGTTATTGTTGTCTCTATCCAAGGTCACAGTTCTTGCTGACTCTGAATTAAGGCTTGACTGTTTTTGACTGTTGGTGTTTCTTTTCAAAATAGTTGAAATATGTAAGCTCAGGGGAAGCTTCAGGAGGAAGCCAGTGGAACAGGCTTTGAATGAGGTTTTAGAGAAGAGGAGAGCTCTCTTTGATGGGAGCATCTCAAGAGGTGCTCCCAAAGGATGGGTGACAGAAAGTCTCATGAGAAACCTCACCAGGAAAGAGGGAGTGGCCCTGAGAAATGAGCTCATGGAGTGCCTGGTAGAGTCCTGCAAAGTCCCAACTTCACAATGTCATGGAGATCTTGTTGCTCCACTACAGTGGACTTCCTGAGAGGACATCTAACCCATGGTAAAGCATTCTGAGAAGGGAAAGGGAACCTTATGCAAGCCCTACTGAGTCACCTGAGTTAACAGCCTCACTGTCTGCCCTCTGCATTTCTTTCAGATTCTTAGGACTGGTCCTCATAGCCCCACTTGGAATAAATGATTATAGAATTCAACCTTTCCTAGATAGGATTATTGTGGCCTTGGGATTGAGCCATGTCTCTAGAAATGGACCATTACTCTCCTTGTTTCCTTGACTTCTAAAACCTGTAAATTTTGGTGGGTTTTTTTCTCCAATAAGAGATTTCCATGGTCTTTTTTCTCAGACCAGCCATGGTTCTGTTTCTTCAGTCCCAGTTCAACATCACACCAAGGCCATGTTCTCTCCTAGCCTAAAGGTAGCTCTCACCCACAAAACCCTCAGTTCAGCCCTGGGGACAAGACAGAATTAGTCTTACATACATTTTTGAAATTTATAAGTGAAGACTTTAGATACTTAAAATTCTCTTGTAACCAGGACGCTCAGTACTACAAGTGCACAAAGTCGTAGCCTTTGAGTACACTGCTGAGGATGTTACAGGCAACACACACACTTGTTAGGTCCCTTGTGCAGGCAAGCTCTACCATATTTATTTATTCCTTTGAAACCCTAAATTAAGACCAAAGGAAATGTCACCACCAATGGGGCCTATAGTCCATTCAACTCAAGCAGCAACAACCAACACAGCCCTGGTCATCTGCTAAGCACTTCTCCAGCATTTTCTCAAAACAGTCCTATGGGATAAAGGTCATAATCACCATTTTACAGATCAATTTGGAACTTAGATAAAATAACTTGCCCAATGTCACATATCTTACATACTACAGAACAGGACTTGAACCCAGATCTGCCTGAAGCCTGAACCCAAGCTTTAAGTGGATAACACTCTGAGAATAAGGCATTTTCAGAGAAAATCATGCTCTCTGCAAAGACCTGATCACTGAGATTGGGATTAGGCTTCCCAAAACACTGTTTAGTTCTCTTTAAAACCTAACAGGCTTGTTATCTTTAAAATAATTAAATTCTAATACATTAAGTAAATGGTTTCCATTAGATTAGTAAGTACTCTATGCTTCTCCTTATTTGAGCTATTGCTCCTGTCTTCAATCATTAAAGTGTAGTCCTTAGTTTTAGTACTGCAAGATTAGTAAATTCTAATTTCCCCTAAGATAAACTTTTCCTTCTGTTTAGACTTGTTATGTCGTGATCAAAGGCATTGTTTTTTTAAAAATTAATTTTATTGGTACATTTTAGGTATACGATATAGTGACATTCATCATTGGGAATTTGCACCTTTATGTAATCTATCTTGGTCCTTATTTTTTTCCCCATTCCCCTGCCCTCCCTTCATCCCCTCCACCCACAAAAGCATTGTTTTTATGAGGCAATTGTTTCACACCTCCCTTTCTGACCCAAAGCCCCAGGGGCACCAACAGGTTCAGAATGTTCCCTGTATAAACTTTCAGTTTCCCACCAACCTTCACAGAGAAATGCCCTTTCCTTTCCTCCACCAGTTCCTCATATCCTCACAGCCCAATTCTGCACCACGTGACTGGCTCAAAGCTCATCCATTCCTTGAAGTCTTTTTTGATGACCCTCATGTGAAACAATACCAGGAGACTACACTCAAATGGAGATTATCACTTTAGCCTTCAAATGGGGAGCATCACTTTCTCTGTTGGATTTTGGTTACACTAAATATTTCTTATTTTGCCTAGATTATGGCTACTTGAGAGCATAGTCTATATATATTTCCTAGTGGCTCACATTAGTTTCTCACATATTGATGAAAGGAATGTATAAGTAAATAGTCATGCTTGCCTTCTTTCCTGGAGTATTTCCATTTCTTCACCAAAGTGAAATAACTACTTGCTAGAAACATTCCAAGTGATAGATCACTGTGAAGTAATTCAAGACTAGGCACTATTTTATAGTTTGCATATGAAAATCTTTGTGGATTTAAATGTCTCTCTGACATTTAATTAATTCTCTGCTCAAAATTGCAGTAGCACATTGAGGTCTTCTTGGAAAGGTGGAACCCTTCCCTAGATCATAACTTGGGACTCTGTATTTGTCATCTTGAAGCAGAATATTACTGCTTCTCTCATAATTGTATTACTTTGCTTAACTTTAACCAAAAATATTCTTATGCTCAGTATAAAGATTGTACTGGGCATTCTTTGAAGTTATGTATCTTAGAGAGATGTCATTTGTTTCATGTATCATTACTACCAGCAAAATCTCAAACGTGGCAAAAGAAACAGCTTTTAATTTATTTCCCCAGTGTTTAAAGTCTGACCATGAGTTGACCCAGACTTCTGGTCCATGTTACAATGCAGAGCCACAAACCATGGCATCATTTGTGAAGAGTATTGGCTAAACCTTCATTCCTTGCACACACACTAGGAATATTTTGACTAACATTATTTAAAGTATATTGTGCCCCCACATGCAGCTGGTGTTGTACCAAATACGAATGACACAATCTGCAAGAAATTCAAAGACCTAAGAGCTACTCTCAAATCTAACACTGCTCTTTTATAGAGAGTCTGAGGATATATAAAGAAGGAAGATAAATCATGATTACCCAATAGTTACTGCTGCAATCATATTATGTTATCTATTTGAATTCTTCACAGAATAAAGGCTTTCCACCTATTATGATCTTTATTTTCCCACCATATTAAAGAAATTGGCTCAGTACCATATAGATCAGGATTCCAAAACCATCCCAGAAGCAGCAGAAGTCAAAGATGAATGTACAAATGATACACCTTGGGGAGTGATAGCAAACCTTTTAGAGTTCTTAATGATACAAACAGCCTAATGCAGCCAGCGTGCGTGCCACAGGTTGGACATCATTGCCTCACAGGCTTCTTGTCCAGATGCAGACTCAAGCCAGCCCCTGATTCACTGTCTTTGGGAGTGAGGTTGATGATCTATAGTATTTTTTTAACAAGTCCATCTATATTCTGATCAGTGGCTCTGGGTCTAGATTTTGAGGGGAAAAAATTGAAATGGTAAAAAAGAAAGATTGTGAGGAGTAATCCCAACATCCAGGTCTGCCAGGACAGAGTGATGTTTACCTTCTGGGAGGCGTGGAGTCAGTTCAGGACTTGACCTCCCCTTTGCCCACTGCCACACCCCCATACTTGGACCAAAGCATTGGGATGGAAGTGGCACAGTCTGATAGCATAAGCACATCAGTGTTGTTGTCCAAGCAGTTGTGAGATTTGGGGACCAAACTTCATTTCTTGAGCTAGGTCTGCTGATCTGCAAGGGTGTGCTATCAGCCCATGAATTCATTCCACAAAAACTGAGGCACTGTCTTTAGGGCATCACTGTCCAACAGGAACAGAATGGCAGCCACATATTTCTAGTAGTCACATTTCAAAAACTAAAAGAAAATGATTAGAATTAATGACATATCTGAACCCAATATATTCGAAATACTATCATTTCAGCATGTGACCAACATAAAATTCATTAATATTTTAGTACTACCTAGTGGAAATATGGAGTCTACTTTATACTTTCAACACATCTTGATCCAGACAATCCACCTCTCAAGTGCTCTGTCGTCACCTTCGACTAATGGCTACTGTACTAGACAGTGCTGAAATGGAGTGTGGATCTGTAAACTGGCCCATGAACCAAATCTGATCTGTTTTTGTATGTTCCATTGGTACAGTTTTTACCTTTTTATATTACTGGGAAAGGATTAAAAGGATAATATTAAAATATTATTCTGATATGATAATTATAAGAAATTTAAACTTCATGTTCATTAAATAAAGTTTCATTGGAATACACCCATGCTATTCTGTTAGATATTGTCTATGACTGCTTTTGCACAACAGCATCATATATACATACATATATATACATATGTATGTATATAATTCAAATATTGTATTTATTATCTGGTTTGTTAAGAGAAAAAGTCCATAGTCACTAGACACCTGCTCTAGAGGTCCACAGAGAAGACTAAGAGGTGACCCTGGAGGGCTGGTTCCCTCTGGCTCTCTATCATGAGCATATAAGCAAGGCTTGGCTACTGTATGGCTATGTGGATAACCTCAACTGAAAGAGGCAGAGGTCTATAGAGTAGAGGTTGAGGGCTCAGCAGTGACATGGAATACTGATGGAGATGCCACAGCAAAAGGGCAAGGCAGGCAATTCCAACACCACAGTTTAATGCCACACAAGGACATCCTACATGACAGGAGAGTAAAGAAGGACCCAGGTTGAAGATGGCAACCTATGGGAGAAGGGGCCCTAAGGAAGTGCTTGGTTAACTTAAAAGTCTGGCACATTTACTTGTGTAAGGAGTTTGGATCTGAGCCTTAACTATAGTGAATAAAAGTGACAGCAGCTACTTGCTCTTATTTGTCATTATTTTGTCTTTAAATATCTGTTTTTACATGGTGATGAGCTTTATTAATCTCTTTCAAAGTCCATTCATTGACATCATGGCCCTCCACCTAATCATCTGCTATCTTAAACTCCAGATTCTGAATTGTATGGTTGTTTTTTCTGTCGTTCAGGCTGAGTATGTGAGTGGTTGAAGGATAGGCTAGCCTATGCCCCTGGGTGCAGTGAATCTTTCCAGGACTTTAATTAACTAGGATTTAATTCCATCAAAGGCATATTTTCATCCATCAACCCATTATCCTGGCCAAACCCTTCCAGATCCCATAAGTTACCTTTGGGCAAAATAAAGATAACATTTAGATAACATTTATTAATTTTTTCTTTTAAACAATTGGGAAAACATGACTACAAAAAATTTTTTTCCTGATCTCTTTGACCTATTTCCTTGTGAGCCATAAATTCCTGGTAGTATTTCTTTAATGTGACAGCATTTTCTTTTGCTGTATTATTCCATTTGTCTTTCTGCTCTGAGCCCTATTTCATTCATTTTTTTAACCTTTCACTAAGATTTTTTCAAAGTTACCATCATATCATATGGTTTATTTGCTGAAACTAAGAAGCCAGCATAGGTACATTACTATTAACTAAACTTTTATTTTATTCAGATTTTAGTTTTCTGTTCCAGTATATGATTTGATTATTTTATTTTATTTTTTAAAATGTTATTTTATTGGTACATTTTAGATATACAATACAATGACATTCATCATTGGAAATTTGCACCTTTACATAGTCTCTCTTGGTTCTTATTTTTCCCCCTCCCCCTGCCCTCCCTTCAACCCCTCCATCCCTCCCTATATACAAAGACTTTGTTTTCAGTTTTTCTTTTTCTCATATTAATTCCATTCCCTTCTTTCCTTTCCCCTACCCCTCCTACTTCCCCTTCCCCTTTGCCCCTTTTCTTCCTATTTCACATTACCTATTATACCTTTTAGTACATAGTTACACTTTCAGTTTCTCACACTAGAGAAACTTTTTGGTATTTACACATGTGTGTCCTATTTATTTCACTTAAGAGTATCGCCTCAATGTGCATCCACTTAGCTATAAATGTCTCTAATTTCTCATTTTTTATGGCTGAGTAGTACTCCATTTTATAAAAGAACCACACTTTCTGTATCCAGTCAGCAGTTGATGGGCAACTGGGCTGCTTCCAAGTTTTAGCTATTACAAATTGTGCTGCTATGAACATGGGTGCACATATATCACTATGGTATGATTCTTTTAATTCTTTGGGGAAGATACCCAGCAGGGGAATAGCTGGGTCAAATGGGACTTCCAGTCCTAGAAGAATGATTATTTTAAATTCTCACAGTGAACATTAATTAGTGACTCCACTGTCAAAACCCAAGGGTGCCTTTCTAAAACACTTGAGAGGTCTTGAAAATTGTTTTTCCCCCTTAGGTAATTTTTTTTGCAAGTTTATTGACCAATTCTGTAGCATAGTAATTTTTAAAAATTATTTTTACTGTGGTAAAGTATATATAGCAAAAATGTATGTTTAATCATTTTAACTATACACTGTAGTTGAGTACTATTAAATACATTTGTAATGTACAAGCATCACTGCTGTCCACCTTCATAACTCTTTGTCTTGTAAAATTGAAACTGTAGGGCCAGGGATTTAGCTCAGTGGTTCCACCGCCTACCTAGCAAGTGCAAGGTCCTGAATTCGATCCCCAGAACAAAAAAAAAAAGAAAAAAAGAAAAAGAAAAAGAAAAAATTTCAATATTATTGTTAAAAGCAAGGATTGACTCTTTTGTTTTATTTTGACATGGCATGTCCTGAAATAAATATTGATTCAATATGGCAAAAAAAAAACCCTGAATCTGTATCCAATAATTCCCTAAACCCCCTAAATTTAATCCCTGAGAACCACCATTCTATTGCTACTTTCTGTGTACGTGATCCTGACTACTCTCAATAAATGGAGTTAACCCACTGAATTAATATAAGTAGAGTAATATATAGTCTTTTAAAAGTAACTGACTTGGGCCAGGGATAGAGCTCAGTGGTTTCTCCGCCTGCTGCGCAAGAGCAAGGACCCGAGTTAGATCCCTGGTACCAAAAAGAAAAATGTAACTGACTTGTTTCATTTAGCATAATGCTTTCAAGTTTCATCCATGTTGTTGCATATGTCAGAATTCTACTTCTTTTTAAAAACTGGATAATATGCCATTGTGTGTTTGTGTATGTGTGTGTGTGTGTGTGTGTGTGTGTGTGTGTGTTGCTTATCCTGTCATCTGTTACTGGGCACTTGGGTTGCTTCCCTTTTTTAGCTATTGTGAATATTACTGCTATGAAAATGGGAAAATACCTCTTTCAAATCTTGCTATTAATTTTAGGGGGTATACACCTCAAAATGGAATTGGTGCATCATATATTAGTTCGATTTTTGATGTTTTGAGGCATTGCTGTACTGTTTTTCACAACAGTTTTACCTTTTCACATTCCCACCAACAGTGTACAAGGATTTACATTTCTCCACATCCTTGCCGATACTTAATACTTTCTCTGTTTTCTTGATAGTAGTCATGCTAAAGGGTGTGAGGTGGTATCTCATTGTAGTTTGAGTTATGTTTCTCTAGAGATTAGTGATGGTGAGTAGCTTTTCAGGTACTTATTGACTGTTTGTATCTCTTCTTTAGAGTAATTTCTATTTAAGTATTTTGCCAATTTTTAAATCAAGTTGTTCAATGTTGGTATTGTCTTTTAGGAGTTCTCTATATATTCCGGATATCAATCCTTATCAGATACATGATTTGTGACTATTAGCTCCCATTCTATGGGTTGCCCTTTTATTCTACTAATAGAATCTTCTGATGCACAAAACTTAAATTTTCATTAAGTTCAATTTGTCCATTTTTTCTTTTATTGCCTGTACCTTTGGCATCATATCCAAGAAATGACTGACAAATGTAATGTTATGAAGTTTTGGCCTATGTTTTCTTATAAAAGTTTTATAGACTCAAGTCTTGCATTTAGGTATTTGATCCATTATAAGTTAATTTTAGCATATGGTGTTAGGTAAGAGTCAACTTCATCTTTTGCATGTGGATATTGCTTCCCCAATAGCACAGGTTGAAATATTGTCCTTTTCCATTGAGTGGTTTTGTTACTCTTGTCATCAATCATTTGACCATGTATTTTTGGGTTCTCTAATTAGTCTATATGTCTGTCTTTATGCCAGTGCCACACTGTTTTGATTAGTATAGTTTTGAAATAAGGAAATGTGAGTCCTCCAGATTTATCCTTCTTTTTTTTTCTAAGTTCTTTTATTGGTACATTTTAGGTATACAATTCATTTACATTTATCATTGGGTGTTTGTACCAAACTATTTCTTTCTCTCTCTCTCTTTTTATTTTATTTTTTGTTTTTGGTACCAGGGATCGAACTTGGGAACTTGCACTTGCGAGGCAGGTGACAGTACCACTGAGCTAAATCCCCAACCCTATCCTTCTTTTTCTGTTTTGGCTATTGAGGGTCCTCTGAGATTCCTTACAAACTTAGGATGAGCTTGTCTATTTCTGCAGAAACATCTTTGGAATCTGGATAAGAATTACACTGAGTCTGTAGTTGCTTTGGGTAGTATTGACATCTAAACAATATGAAGCCTTCTTTTTTTTCCATTAAGTTTATTGGTACATTTTAGGTATAAAATACAATGAAGCTTTCTTATACATGAACATGAGCTGTGTTTCATTTACCTATGTCTTCTTTATTTTTTTAAGAAATGTTTATAGTTTTAATGTATAAGTTTACCACTTTGGTTACATTAATCCTTAAGTAGTTTCTTCTTTTCTTTTTTGTATATTTGTTTGTATTTTTTTGAAAAGAGGTCTTGCTATGTAGTTCAGACTGGCGTCAAACTCATTATATAGCCCAGACTGGCCTTAAACTCACAGTGATCTTCGTACCTTATCCATTTGAGTACTGGGATTACAGGTGTATTTTATTCTTAGATGTTATTGTAAATGCTGTGATTTGAGTATGAACAGTGTCTCACAAAGGTCTGTGTATTAAAGACTTGGTCCTTGTGGTGCCACTATTGAAAGATGGTGGAAAAAAACCCACCCCTCCAAAATAGAAAGATGGTGGAACCTTCTAGAGGGGACACATTAGGAGGTCCTCAGGTCCTCAGGTCACTAGGAGCATGCTCTTGAAGGGGACTGTGGAACTCTAGTCTTTCAGTCCTCCCTGCTTTCTGGATCAAGTTATAAACTGCTGCACCAAACACTCTCACTATTATGTTCTGCCATTCCAGAGGCTCAAAAGAAATGGAACCACCTGATCTTGGACTAGAGCCTCCAGAATCATGAGGCAAAATAAAAATTTTTTCTTTGTAAGTCAATAACCTCTAGTATTTCACCAGAGCTAGTGGCCAACCTGAGCTAAATACAAAGTCATCTGATTGCTAGACTTGTCACCTTTCCACTGTATTTATTGATTGTGTATTATTCTTATCTTCTTCATCCTTTATCCACCTCAATATTTATTCTGCTTGGTTCACTTTCCTCCACCCTTCAGCTCTCTCTTTACCTCTCAGCCATACTCATGGGCTGTCTGAACAGCCATGCTTGCCTCTGGCCCCGTCACTATTGCTACTTGCTAGAACAATAGAGTCACAGTCATGTCTTGTGAATCTCTCTTCCCCTCTTCATCAGTTTGATCTCAATTCTCTTTTTTCCCCATAATCTTTTAAGCATAGGTCCATTTCATGTGGAAGACCAGAAAACTCAAGGAAGAGCATAAAACCTTTGAGATGCTCAAAGGTTAGGTTCCCAGACAGGATTCCCTTCTGTCCTGGATTGTCCCTAGTGAGCATTAAAGCCACTGAGAATTTTTCAAGGCATTCAAAGGTCAATGTTAATTACCTTGATTTTTTAAAATTCATAAAATGATAGCACTAGGACTTACTTTAGAAATGATCTTATCCTTCTCATTACTTATGAGAGAACTAAAGCCCAAAGAAGTATCTAAAACAACTTACATCTAAGTGTTTCAAGTTTGAAAAATGGATATTATAAAACCTTGTAATGATGGGATCATTTTGCTTGTAAAGGAGTTGGTTTTCCTTGGTTTAATTTATCTTTAAGTCCTCTACCAGATCCTTGCTTATCTATACTACCAAAATGTCATCAGAGAAAACAAAGGACTGGGAAACTTGAGAACCTAAAACTTATTCTGACTCTTTTTGAATGAAATAGTAGCTGTACACTTCTCTGTGCATCTCTGAAATATCATTTGACAGTCATTCACTCATTCATTTAACCAACATTAGTCAAGTCAAGTAACTTCTATATGTGAGGTATTTTTCTAGATCCTGGGATATGGAAATGAAAGTTGAAACCCTGCCTTTACAGAGCTTACCATTATCTGCCTTGAGAAAAGGCATGGGGAGGTATACCTAGGGTCCAAGCAAGAATCCAGAGGGTACATACAATCTAGACATCAATGGTGAGTTTATTGGAAAGGTAGTCAGGAAAGATTTACTCAAGTAAGCAACAGGATGAAACTGGAAAAGATGAATAGAAATTACACTCTTTCATTTATTCAATAAATATTTAATGAGTACCCTATGCACTAATCACTGTGATAAAGTGTTCTAAGCACAGAATTGAGGGAAAGAGAAAAATTCCCTGATTCATTCATTGACCATTATAGTTCAAGTGAACCAGACAATAAACAGGTACACAAACATTTATGAAGTGTAAAAGGCTAGAAAGAAACAGGAAGGGAAAAAAAAGGAAAAAGAAAAAAAGAGGTGGCTGGGATTTAGCTCAGTGGTGCCACCACCTGCCTCACAAGCGCAAGGTCCTGAGTTTGATCCCTGATACCAAAAAGAAAAAGAAAAAGAAAAGGAAAAAAGAAACAGGAAGGATACTGAGATAGATAACAATGAGGGCACCTATTGAAATGATCAAGAGTGCTCGCTTCAGCAGCACATAAACTAAAATGATCAAGAAAGGCCTTGCTGAGGTACTGTTGTTCGACATGATGTGAAGGGTAAGAGAGAGCCAACCATGTGTAAAGCTGGGTAAGAGGGTATATTTGTCAGCTTTTCATTACCATAAGGAAATACCTGAGACAGGCTAACTTTATAAGGAAGGGGTTTGGGAGGCTCAAAGTCCAAAAGGCACAGCACAGGCTCTGTGGCAAGGGCTCACTTAGGCTGCATCACCTCCTGGCAGATAGCAATGCCAGGCATGCTTGCGGTAGTAGGATCTCTGAACTGAGCTACAGGCAGGGAGAGTGAGAGGGGCCAACTTGCTCCTTTCATAGCAATTCTGTTGCAAGAACTCAAGGGGTCAGGTGCAAACTATCTCATACCCTCAGTGACCTAAGAACCTACACTAGGTCCCACCTCTTAAAGGTTCTGCTACTTTCCGGTACCACCACTCAGGGACCAAGCCTTCAACACATGGGCCTTTGACCAATACCCAAACTACAGCTAAACAACAGCAGAGTGTTTCAGATATGGGAATCTGGATGTGAAAAGATGCTAAAGCAGAAAATTGCTGCTTTAGGCCTGTTTTAAGAACTCCAAAAGAGTTGTGTGTGTCTAGAGCCAGGTGAGTAAGAAAAGGAGAGGGTATGCTATGCTGTTAGAGAGAAAAGCAAGGTCCAGTGCATTCCAGCCCTGATGGGCAAAAGTAAAAATGGGTGGCAAGGACTTTTCAAGCAGGAGAATAGACTTGTAAAGGTCCAGACCTGCGAAAATAGCAAGGCTTTGGCAGCTGGAGGAATTGGTAGATGAGATGGTGACCTCCAATGTAGTGGTATGTAGTCCATACACAGCATGAGCTAGCTCCCTGGGAACCTTCCCCATCCCCAGCATGGGGATCTTGCAAGTAGGCTAACTCTTATCTATTGTGGCACTAGTCATTTGGATGGTGGTCATTTCCACATTCTAAAAAGCTTCAGAAGCAAAATGTAAAAGGACACCCTGGAGACAGCAACTCACCCAGTGTACTGAGCTGAGTGAAAACAAATCATGCAGTTCCTACAATGTAAATAGAAATTCAGAATTGAGAACAGCAAGGTCAGCTGGCCAGCAGGAGGCAGGCAAATGGCCAACAATTCATGTTTGGATGACAAGGAAAGAGATACTAAAATGAAGAGGAAAACAAGGACTTTCTCTTCAATCAGTTGGGAAACACCCTCTGCTTCCCTTCATTTCCCAGCTGGGGAGGGCAGCAGCAGCAGAGCAAGAGGTCAGGAGGAAGCATTCAATCCCGGACACCCTGCCTGCTACCAGAAGATCTGTTGGGGTGTGTGCCACTGGGCCGGATGCCGGAAGTAGGAGACACAGAGGATATGGTGCCAGTCCCTGCCAATGCCAGGGCTTGTCCTAAAAAACTGGACGTCAGAGAACAGAAAGCCATTCAAACCCTGTAGCAGCAAGGTTCCCATAGCAACCAATAGATCCCCAGCAGCTTCACATCCTCTTCTTTTCTGCTAATAAACTTTCCATTTGGATCCAACCTACATTTTGGATAAAGTACAGGTTGGGCAAGAGGTACTTGGAAAGAGATTGAAGCGGGTATTGAGGTATTGAAGGGGATATTGAGAAATAGGAACAAGAAATCTGTTTTTCATGTCTGAGATTAAAAGTTGGTTGATCCTTAGGCAAATATAAAATCAGGTTGAGGGAGGTCTGTTTTGTTTTGTTTTGTTTTGTTTTTTAAGCCTACGGTTCCTTACAGTTCTGGAATTTCCCCAAAGTTCTTTCAGAGCCAAAGGCTCCTGGTCACTTCTCCCTCCTGGCTCTCCCCTGGTCATCATTCTCCTCTGCTGAAGACATGTTCTGCCAGCCTACTATTCCCAAGTGGATTAATAGCCCCTCACCCAAATCCACACTGGCTGAAGTCCCTCTGCCCTTTCAAGGGTTGACAGACTAAGAGTAAGGGAAAGACACCCTGGGAATGTTAAAGAACATTGTTCCTGGGCCCCATTCTCCAAGACTTGAAGCTATTAAGCCTTAAGTGGAGTTATAAAACATGCATTTTTTCATAAGAACCCTAGTTTATGCAGGTTCAGCTGGATGTTGAACACACTAATAAAATACTGGGTACCACCTAAGCTAGAATATAGCTAAGGCCACAGGACAAATGATTTCTAAGGATGCTGCCAGGTGAGGGCTGGGTGACGGATACATTGGAGAAAATGTCCTTCTGTGTCCTTGGCTTGGAAAAGCCAAGGGTGTGTTATTCTTCAGACCTTTGAACCTGCTAAGTCCCTTTCAATATCTTTCAGCTGATACCAAAACTTTTCAAAAGGAGGTTCTAGTTTTCTTCCTGGTGAAGTGTGTGCTACATTCCTTCCTCCAGGGTGGCTCCAGGATGACTAGGAACAACAGAGTTCACACAATGCTTGACTTACAGTAGGTTCACCAGTTGTCGTTTCTGATTCTAGCAACCCAAATAAGACCCAGGGAAAGTCTCATGAAATGAACCAGAAAATTAACAGTAATGAGCATGACCAAAAAGCTGGGAGAAATGTTTCTCATCTTGGACACAGAGGAAATGTTTGTGTTTGACATTGGTCTCCCCCTTGGTATTGGTTAGTTTTAAGTGGGGTTAATTTTATGTGCAGTGAATGTTTTTCTCTTTCAACTTCAACTGATCTTGGCTACCCTATAATAGGCAAAGAAAGTAAGGAAGTTGTAAAGGACTATTTTAATCCTTAAAGGAATTGAGCAGCAGCACACATTGAGGAGGACATGGGAAGTGACTGGATCTCTGTGCTAGAGACAATGTTGAATGATGATTTCTGGACAAAATGCGCAGCCTTCACATATCAGAGTTAGCGCAGAGATCCTCTGAATGGATCACCAGCCACTGCTCAAGGCCCGTGTGTTCAAAAACCAAACACTTACTTTCATATGACTCTGTATAGGTTCAGAGGGGCTGGTTTTAGAGAAGGAAGAATCATGTCATATTTCTTATTTTCTGTCATAATTTCCAGCATGGTGCTGGACATTTAGGTATTCAGTTAATGTTAAGTGGTGATTGATTTTTAAAAAGGAATTTTGATAGTTTTATTTATTTTTTATTTTATTTTATTATTTTTGTGCGTGTGTGGTACTGGGGATCGAACTCGGGTCCTTGTGGTTGCGCAGCATGCAGCAAAACCACTGAGCTAAATCCCCGGCCCCAGAATTTTGATAGTTTTAATCCCTCAATGCGCTCTTCAGGCTCAGTTTACCAGATATTGTCCCTGGGGTGAGATGAAAAAGAGACCTGTATTGTTTCCTCAGAGTATCCCCATGTGATTGCCACTTTGATAACTCCCCAGAGAGACTGGCCATATAAGATCCTCTAGAGGTATCTTCAAGATGAGGTGGGTCACTGGTTGGCTTTCTTCAGCTTCCAGCTTCTGAGTTCGAGAATTAAGCAAGACCAGATGGAAGAGTGCTGAAGAGCAAGTTCCAGACCCCCACCACATGAGCTGGAATCCCAGCTCTATTTTTTATTAGCTGTGTGACTTCATAGAAATTATTCGCCCTGTTCTAATCTATAAAATGGGGATCACAATACAAGCTTTCATAGGGTTATTGTGAGAACTAAATAAAGGAATGCACATGAAGCACTTAAGAAATAGTATTGCCCAAAAATGTGACTATGATTACATTATTAAATAGTGACCATAATGGCTCATAGCCCTATAGATACACTCAGATAGGGCTCTACCTCTGGGAATGTGGACCATGTCTATGTCATCTACCTATGTGGCTTTCTATACCTGAGATTTTCTGTGAATCTTTGGATATTCAAGTCTTGTTTCTAACAATTCCACTCTGTACCAATGTCTACCTCATTTCTTACCAAGCACTACAGTTGTCTAGAACCAAAGTAGTAAGGGAAAGAGAAGAACAGCACATACCAAAATAGCTTTCCTAGAACTCATAGTGAATTTACAATACAGAAAACTCGTGTGTAGAACAGTTCGAATGAGAGAAACAAAGGCACCAAAACAGGCACACTCTTTTCTCTTTCCCACCAACAGATGCTGAAATACAGCCCTGAGAGAGTGTCAGTTTTTTTTTTTTCTTAAATTCTTTTATTGGTACATTTTAGGTATACAATATGTTTACATTTATCATTGGGTGCTTGTACCTGTACATGATGTATCTTGGTTCTTATTTTTTCCCCATTCCCTGTGCGCCCTTCACCCCCTCCACCTTTCCCTATCCGCATAGACTTTCTTTCCATTTTTTTCTTTTCTCATAATTTTTCTTTTCCCTTCTTTCCTTTTCCCTTCTTTCCTTTTCCTTTCCCCTCCCACTTCACCTACCCTTTCGGACCTTTTCTTCCTATTTCAAATTATCAATTATTATTTTCATCATTTTAATCCTTATTTACACTTTCAAGAGTGTCAGTTTGCTTTCAGAGGTATGCTAGGTGCCACTTCAGGGGTGAAGACTAAAGATCCCAGCAGATTTTATTTGCTGGGATTTGGAATCCTGACAAGAAAAACAATCTTCTCATTTCAAGACTAAAACTTCCTTTTAAAACTTCCAGAATCAGTAAAAGAGTCAGAGAAGCTAGCCTACAGATTGCTTTGGCTGTGGGATCTTTGATCCATTGCTTCCACGTTTTGGGGGAAATAGTAGGTTCTTAACATTCTTCCTTCTTCTGTTGGTCCAAAATTAGTATTATACATTTACAGGGAATATTATTTAGCCTAAAAATGGAATGACCTTCTGACATGTGCTACAGCATGGATAAATCTTAACACCACTACACTGAGTAAATAACCCGGTCTCAAAAAGACAAATACTGTTTGATTCAATTTATATGAAGTACTAGCAGGGTCAAACTCTCAGAAACAGAAAATGAAAAGATGCCAGGAACTGGGAGAAGGGAAATGGACCTATTTTTCAATGAGTTCAGTTTGCGTTGGAGAAGATAAAGAAGTCCTAGATATTGATGATGTTGATGGTTGCTCAGCAGTGTGGATATTAAACTGGTTAATATGGCAATAGTTTTTCCTTTCCACACATTAAAAAAAAGTGTTTTAGAGTAGTCTATGTTTTTGTGAATAGAAATTTTACCGTTCACCTGTATCTCTCCTTTACCTACACATTGACATAATTTTCAGAATAGTCATTATGGTGGTGAAGTAATAGAAGTTTGTGAGTGTTTGGAATAAACAATATACTGGGGTTTGTGTACCTTTTGTTGTGAAATTAAACTGCTCACAACTGATAAAAATAGTTAAAATGGTAAAGTTTGTGTTATGTGTGATTAAAAAATATCTAAAGTGTCAAGAAAAAGAATATCCAAGCAGTGAATTTTCTGATCCCTCTTTGAACAAGCTGCTCTGGTCTAGTTGTATTGTTTGATGGTTGCCCTTTTCAACCTATAGACAGAATATGAAGTAAATGTTTCTCAGAGAATTTCAGCATAGGAATATGGAATCTACTTACTGATTTTTCATTTGCTTCATGAGTCTCAGTGACTCAATGCCTGCTCCATTTGAGGGTCCCACAGTGAGATAGAGAGAAATAAAGGACAAGGAAATGGCTCAAATATAGCACATTTTCCTGGAAAGCATACAGAGCTGACATCCTTAGTGATCTATGGGTTCTCAAAGACATCTATTGGTTAATCTTTTTTAAAATTAATTTTATTGGTACATTTTAGCTATACAGTACAATGACAATCATCATTGGAAATTTGCACCTTTACATAATCTTCCTTGGTTCTTATTTTTCCCCCATTCCCCTGCCCTCCCTTCAATCCCTCCATCCTTCACTATTTACAAAGACTTTGTTTCCAGTTTTTCTTTTTCTCATCTTAATTCCATTCCCTTCTTTCCTTTCCCCTACCCCTCCCACTTCCCCTTCCCCTTTGCCCCTTTTCTTCCTATTTCACATTATCTGTTATACCTTTTAGTCCTTATTTACACTTTCAGTTTGTCACACTAGAGAAACTATTTGGTATTTACACATGTGTGTCCTATTCATTTCACTTAAGAGTATGGCCTCGATGCCCTACCGAGGTCCTGAGTCACCTGGAACATGCCAAATCAGCCCGCTGCAGACAGGCAGGTCTGCCCATGCCCTACCAAGGTCCCGAGTCACATGGAACATGCCAAATCAACCTGCTGCAGACAGGCAGGTCTGCGGAAACCCTACCAAGGTCCCGAGTTGCACAGAACACGGCCTAATCAGCCCGCTGCAGACAGGCAGGTCTGCACATGGCCTACCAAGGTCCCGAGTGGTATGGAACACGCCGAATCAGCCCGTGCCGCGACAACAAACCACTGGACCCCCTTCCCCTGCTCCTCTGTACAGCCACCTGGTTCCACACTACAAAAATGCAGAGGACACCGGACCACCAGACCACAGTACTGAGTCCTGCGGCTCCAGGCCCAGAGGTAGGGGCTTCCGAGCCGCCATCCCACTGCTCCTGAACCACAGGAAGGGGCTTCCCAGCCACCATCCCTCCCGCTGCTCCCAGGCCAGAGGAAAGGGCTTTTGGGCCATCATCCGTACTGCTGCTCCTGGCCCCTGTCCCACCTCTCCCAGCTCAGAGGAGGTAATCCATGCAGGCAGCTCCGCCCCCTGCCCCCCAGTCGAAATGAGAAAACACGTAAGTCTCAAAACCAGACTTCCAGACCACCTACAGCAACCCCAAAGGGAAATGAGATGGAACACTCTGATACTCAACCACTTGGACCCACTGAAC
>NW_004624771.1:2434574-2451070 GCF_000247695.1 Heterocephalus glaber
AAAGAAAGAAAGAAAGAAAGAAAGAAAGAAAGAAAGAAAGAAAGAAAGAAAGAAAGAAAGAAAGAAAGAATAAAGGTGGTGAGTAGTATGATATAATGTTAAAGTGTTTGCATTTTCTATTTTGCTGCATTGATAACAATGATAATTTTTTCTTTGAACAGAGCCCACACAATTTTACAACTCACTCTCACATACCTCTCTAAAAGTATTGTTGGAGTAAAAGGGGAGTGAACCCTACTGATAAAGATATTTTATTTATAACAATTGACCTTTGGGGTCCTGAAGGAAAATCTAAACAGACAAAAAAATTGGCCAAAGTTCAAGTCCTGAAAATATCATGACCAAAGCAGCCAGGTGATGATCATCAAGCCTTTCACAGAGGGAAGGTAGTGGCACAAGCATGTCCCCAGGGCCGTTTCTCAGTGAAGGAGCATGGAGTGGGTGTGAGGGAGTGACAGGGCAGATGTGATACACAGCAGGAGCTAAGTGTGGTGGAGTGGAACACATGGTCACTATTTCGAATGCCACCAATAAGTCCAGGAAAAGATTTTACAATAAATGCATAATTACACATAAACTCCAAGGATGATAAAATGAGACAGGAGGCATCACTGGGTAACAAACATTGTAATCGGGAAAAGAAGGAAATGAGGGGTGTGTGAGTGTGTGTGTGTGTGCATGCGTGTGTGTATGTGTGTGTGCGTGTGTGTGTGTGTGTGTAGGAAAGAGCTAAGGTCTCTTCACAGCAGAGAAATGTATTAGTCAGCTCAGCTATCATAATAAAATACCACACACTGTGACTTAACCAATAGAAATGTACTTCTCACAGTTCTGGTTGATGGAAGCCCCAGATCAAGGTGGTGGCCAATTGGGTTCCTGGTGAGGGCTCACTTCCTGCTCTCAGATGGCTGCCTTCTCACTGTGTCCTCATGTGGACTTTCCTCAGTGCTCTCTGAGAGTTCCCTGGGTGGCTTCCTCTTCTTATAAAGGTGCCACATCTATCTGATTAGAGCCCTAGCCTGGCAGCCTCATTTAACCTTAATTGCTTTTTTCCAAGACCCTACCTCCAAATATAGTCACATTGGAAGCTGAGGCTTCTACATATAAATTTTAAGGAACATAATTCAGTGCACAATAGAAATCAATAGAAGATAAAATTGGTAAAATTAAGAAATAACATATTATTCAGTAAAATGTTGGTAAATATAGGAAAAATAGCTAAGAGGCAGAAGAGATGGCAAAGAGCAGATAACAAAAAGTACAGAAAACAGGCAGGGAAACTGATTTTTTGTTACAAGTCTTATAATTCTATTTGCCTTTTTAAACACACTAAATAGATTGCTTTGGTTAAAATAGAAATTTTGCTTATTTTAAAATAATAGTGATATTGACAATTATTATCTGCCTGCAGAATTCAATCTTCCATGAAGTTTTGTTTGATTAAGGCAGAGAGGAGGGCTTATCCTTTATTGTCCAAACTAGAGCACTTTGGAGAATGAAAGGAAGCACTATTAGCAATTACAAGGGGAAAACAGGTGCAAAGTTGAGCAACACCAGACAAACTGGACTCTGTGATCAGCTTCCTTAGGAGACAACCAAGGTTTTCTCTGGTAGAATATACCAGGCTGAGGGCTGGGTATTTAGCTCAGTGGTTTCGCCACCTGCTGTGCAAGCGCAAGGACCCGAGTTCGATCCCCGGTACCAAAAAAAAAAAAGCAACTATACCAGGCTGAAGAGTTTCTTCAGTGACACAGAAGGAATAGGTTGGCCAGATGAATAACATCCATACGACTAAATGGTAACTATGCAGGTAGGTGGCCCCTGACCCCTCTGCCAGAATTCCACATCCTTCCATATTCTGTAAACTCACAATTATCTCACAGTTAAGAGAGGGTCCCTGACAGCATGTGGCACTGCGAAGTCTAAGCAGCTGAACGTGTATGCACAAATCAGGCAAACTTGACTTAAAGGCTCAGCTCAACCACTGACAAGTATGATAACCCAAGTGTGTTAGGCAAGGTAACCAAAGATCTTAGCTCTCCTCCCACACCTCCCAATTATTATTCATTCCTCCCCGCCTTAACCTATAATAATCAGATCTGGACAGGAAAAGAAAAAGGTCTTGTGTAATATCTTGGAGACTTAACACTATAACACTGGGCAATGAAATGGAAAGCATTTTTGAGGAAAGCTTCTAATTGTTATTTAATATTCTTTTCTATAATTAAAACATATTCTTCCTACTTTAATTGCCCTGTTTTATAGGTAAAAAATTAAATACAAAGGAATTAAACAACTTGACCAAAAGCGTAGAGGTAGCAGATGTTGGAGTAGCAATTTGGAAACTCTTGGTTTAGTACCCAACAACATTGTTTGCTATTATAATAGAAAATTGAGGTACTGAGAATTAAGAAGTTAGCCTGAAAATTACAGTTGGTTGCTAAGAAGCAGAACACCACCTGGTAAGAGCAATCACCATTAGGGAACTGACCTACAACTCCTGAAGCTCCCAGAAGGTCACCGTCAGAATCTTCAGCCATCCTTCCTCCAGTGAGCATAGCCCTCAGTGGCTTGGTGCAATGGTCTCTATTCCCTAGAGTCGTGTGCGTGTGTGTGTGTGTGTGTGTGTGTGCGCGCGCGCACTTGCTTTTCAGAAACACAGCAGATAAAATCAGTCTCTGATCATTCACCCCTAGATTGTCTGAAGCTGACAACTTCCAAGGAAGCCTCCATACATTCTTTTGTATTTTGCTCTATTTATCCATCAATTGCCTTTGTTCTTCCCAAAAGTGACACGGGACAATGGAGATGCAAATAGTGCCCCAAATCTCTGGCTTCAATGGGAGACAAGTGAACCATAATATTACTCTTTTCATAGTTTGACAGGAGCTTGAGAAGAAAAAGCCCTAATTCTGTATGGTTAATGTATTTTGGCTTTAGTGAGAAACAATATTTCCCATGAAGAAAAAGAGCAGTGCATTAAAAGAATGAGAAGCCATACCATCAGATGGGAAAATTCAAAAACATATCTATGAGGCAGGAACTTAAATTTCAGGACTGACTATACTTGTGTGATTAGAGTGGGCAATTAAACTCCATGAATCACAACTTCTTCATCTTTGTAACAGACTGAGTATACAAGAGTGTCAGGCAGGGCATTACAATGCAGTAAGTTCTAGTTTATGTTCCAATTTGTTTCCTCTTAGCATGTAATCAAGGAGACAAATAGACAAGAAGAGATATTTTCTCTTGAGCCTTTTTCTCTCTCAATCATTGGAATAATGGCTTTTGCATCTGTTACCTAGAGGTAGAGATAAATGAAGTTCTAAGACTGCCTGGAAAGATTCTCTGAATATCAACAAAGCCTCTTGCTTTGCACAGAGCATCTTAACACATGTTAAAAGGCTCAAAGAGGCCAAGGGAGGGTGAATGGGGGGGTGGTGGTGAGAATGATCAAAGTATGTTATGAACACATACAAGTCTGCCAAAATGAAACCTATTAATCTGTATAACAAATATGCACCAGTTTTTTTTTTTAAAAGATGTGAAACAAAAAAGAAGGAAAATAAACAAAACAAAAGATCAAGAAGGGCTAGACATGTAGCTCAGTGATAGAACACTTGCTCACTATAAATGAGACTCTGGGTTTGATTCCTAGCATCTCAAAAAAGAAAAAAAAAAGAATGAAACTGTAGAACTTGTAAAATAAAACATATGGCCAAATTCTTGCCATTTTTGGATAGGCAAAATTTTCTTAGATGATTCACAACTCATGAAGCATAAAAATAAAAACTTTTTGAAAAATTGGTTTTCACAAAAATAAAAAATTTCTGCCCTTTGAAAGACATCGAGAAAATGAAAAGGCAAGCAAAACTTGGGTAAAATAACCTCAATTCGCATATTAACAAAGGACTTGTATCCAAAAGATATAAAGAACCCTTGCAAATAAATGATGAGACAATATAATTAAAAATGAATAAAAATGGCCAGGCGTGGTGGCACATGCCTATAATCCCAGCACTCAGGAGGCTGAGACAGGAGGATCACTGTGAGTTCGAGGCCAGACTGGGCTACCTAGTGAGTTCAAGGCCTAGACTAAAAGGAAGATCTTGTTTCAAAAAACTAAAAATAAAAAATAATAAAATAATAAAATTAAAATGCTTTACTATTTACATCTCACAAATAGAAATAGATGAATGGCTTTTAAAAGATGCTTAATATTACTAGGTAAATCAGTATAAATTAAAGTCATTTGTATGTGATATATTCTTTGATGACTAAAATTTTAAAAATAAATGTGTTAGTTTCCTCTTGTTGCTACAACAAATTATCACAAACGTAGTGGCTTAAAACAACACAAACCTATTATCCTATAGTTCTTGACATCAGAAGTCTGAAATGGGGTTTATAGGCTAAAATCAAGGTGTCTGCAGAGTTACATTCCTTTTGCAGGCTTTAAAGGGAGAGCCTATGCTTGACTTTCCTAGTTTTTTAAAGGCTGTCCTCATTCCTTAGCTGGGGGCTGCTTCACACAGCCTGTTTTCATCTTCCTATCTCTTCCTCTAACCCTTCTACATTCATCGTCCATCTTTTAAAGAGTCTTATGATTGTTTTGGCCCAATTGGATAATTCAGGACAATCTTCCCATCTCAAGATCCTTAACCATATCTACAAAGGCCCATCTACCACATAAGGGAATATATTCACAGATTCAGAGGGACATCTTTGAGGGCTATTACACTGCCTGCCACAGTTACCATCTGTTAGTAAAAGTGTTGTGATTGTTGATTTTATGTGTAGAGCTGACTGGGAGAAGTGATACTTAGAGAAGTGATCAAATATTATTTCTAGGTTTGCCTGAGGGTGTTTTCAGAAGAGATTAATGTTTAAATTGGGAGACTGAATAAAGTCTCCCAGTGTGGGCAGGTATCACCCACTCTGCTGAGGGCCCAAATAGTACTAAAAAGTAGAGGAAGGGGGAATGCTCCCTTTCTGTTTGAGCTGGAACAGCTGTTGTCACCTGCCCCCGGACATCAGTGCTTCTGGCTCTTAAGTCTTCTAACCTGATTTGTTGGGCAGAGACTGATCCTATGCCCTTATGTCCTCCCTTTCTCAGCCCTTTGGCTGTGAATTAAATCATACTGGCTTTATTGGTTTTCCAGACTGCAGATGACTTCTCAGCTTCCATGATCATCTAAGCTCAATTCCTGTAAGAAATTATACATACACATACACAAACACACACATGCATGCACATACACTATATAATGATGTTTCTATCAACACGGGATGGCAAATACAATGATGGTGCCATAAGATTATCATAGAAGTGAAAAATGCTATCACTCCTGAACTTGTAGCTGTCCATCTGTCATAGCACAATGCATTACTCGTGTGCTTATGGTGATGTTGGTGTGAAAAGACCTATTGTGCTGCCAGTTGTGTAATAATACAGCACAAATAATTGTTTATAGTACATGTAACTTGATAATAAAGAACTATGTTACTGGTTTATCTATTTACTATACTATACTTCTACCATTACTTGAGTGTACTCCTTCTAACTTACTTTTTCAAGTTTACTGTAAAATGGTATGTTACCTTTTCTCAGCAGCAGCTACATGCATCTCATGTGTCTCATATCTCCTCGTTGCATCAAGAGGCCATGTCAAGTTACTGACCTATACCACCATGTATAAGTACATTCTATGGCACCTAATTTCTCTGAGCATCCACACTCCTCTCTTGAGTGTATCCTGTCTCCCTCTAAGAAATCCTTCTCATGTCTCTTTTATGGACACATCTTGGAAATTCTTTCTCTATGACAGGAGTCAGTGAACCAGCAAACTGATTTAAAGAGAGTGGGTTAAGTTCCTTATTTCAGCTTGGGGACCCTCAGACCCAGCCTAGTGACATTTATCTTGGTGACACAGATGGCACCTAAAAAGAGAAATGGAAACTGCAGAGAGGGCCACTTGTGTACAGGCAAAAGATGCAAAACTGAAAAACATCTCATTTCTGATGACCGCCAGACTAAGGGTGTTCGTGACTATGGGCTTTTTGAGACTACTGAAGGATGATGGTTCTTCAAAAGATGGAACTTGATATTTCTATGTTAGGATAGTTATTTGATTTCCCCATAGCTGTAGAACCCAGGATTGTATCCCTTAGAACTCATTAAATCATTGTTATATAGTGCATATTCCTGCTACATACTGCTCATCTCTGATTGTGAACAGAGGCCTGAAACTAATCATACAGAGAAATGAGGTTCTAGCCTATTTGCAAGGTTTCAGAAAGACCCTATTTTACTGTCCTCTCACTAATGTGGACTTTTCTTACCTGAGAACCCTGGGATGATGGACTGAAAGCTTCACCAAATTCCAACTCCTGATTTACATAGGAAACATACAATGAGATGTTCTTATAAATAGTTCTTGGAGAAGAAAACAAGAATACGACATCCACTAATTCATCTGCTTATTCATTTCATATTTATTTAAACATTACAGAGAAGTTACTAAGGCAAGTCACTGTTTTGGTGCTGGGGATGTATTAAATCCTATTCTCAAAGTATCATGTTCTAACAATTGTTACCTCTTTCCCTGTCATGCCTTCCCTGTTGTTGGCCAAATTCCACCACCCAATCTGGATGTTCATCACAGCCTGACAGCCAGAACTGGTCCTGGGCTGACTGAATGTTGCTCCCCTTGTGGGAGGAGAATGGTTCTCTTGAGATGGGAGATCCCTGTGAGTTGACCAATCAGGCAGGAAAGGACAAGCCTCCCCTTTCCTATTCTCCCCCACTCTTCTCAGTAAGTTGTAAGGAAATGGTGAAAAACTGGGCTGTGATTCACACCAGGGACCCTTAATAATTGTTCCCACACACCTCTCTTGCTTTTTAATGGAAAGAAAATGGGTGATGTAGATAGTTTACACAATTTCAAAACTGAATTGAATTCAGTTCTATAAAATAGATTCTAAGTTACATCATGAATAATAGTATGGGAACATAGAGATCCAGATCCAAGCCAAAGAAACACAAACAGCCTGTTCCTAACAGTCCTTGTGAGTGAACAAACATGACCGTGTGAGTGCTCTGGCTCCCCAGATGTTGAGCAGCTACACTTCCCTGAAAAGGAACAAGCTCTGGAAAGCTGAGCCTTGGCTTGATTCTCAGAGCATGTGAGTCATCTACACTGGGCCTGGCACTTAGTAGGGACACTCTGTTAGGTGGCTTGCACTGTCCTATTTGGTGACCTGTGATAGTTACACAGGGTACACAGTGTCTCTATGTTTATAACAGTGCCTGGGTTACAGGAGAAATTTCAAAATGTTTTGAATGAATTGGTGAAAAACAGTTATATTATAGAGTTATTTTCTCTGTTTATATGATAGTTTATAAAGCATCAAATAGTCCTATCTGGAGAAAGAACAATGGTTTTACTAAAATCTGCAAATGCATGAACTTTTACTGTACTCAGCACATATTGCAGTTGGGACATCAGTAAAGAATAATAACTGTCTCCTAGAAGCTACATTTTTTTCAGTACTGAGGACTGAACTCAGGGCCTTGTGCATACTAGACAAGCACTGTACTGCTGAGTTACAGCCCCATTTCAAGAAGCTACAATTCTGTGTGTGCATGTATGTGTGTGAGGCTTGGGTGGGGTTGAACAGGGGTCAGTTACAAATGTAGAATGTATTATGAAAGAATACATGGAATTGTAGAGAAAGAAAATAAGTCATTTTTTGGAAATAAAAGGCTTTTGGGAAGCAATGGAATTGAGCTAAACTTGAAAGAGAAAGTTGAGCAAACATTCCAAGAAAGGGGAATCCATGAACAAAAGCAGAAAGCTGTAGGAAGGGAGAGTATATTTAGGAAAGGGCCAGAAAATCCTGTAAAGACAGTGAGCTGTCTGTCTTCATCCTGAACCATTGTCTCATTTTGCACTTTTAAGAATAGTTTGATCCCTTTTTGAAACTCAAACATCATTAAAAAAAAAAAAAAGCTTATTCCAGAGTCCCTGATTTAGGGATTAGAATCAAAGAGGTTTGTTGAAGAAAAAATGAACTCTGACCACTCCTAAGGTATTGCATGGTCTCTGCCCTGTCCACACATGTAGTAGCTTCTAATCTTCCACTCAACCTCAGTCACCCATCAAAGCAAGTCTTTCTTTAAAAGGCATAAGCAGGAGGCCAGCCCAAGGTGTTATTTTGACAGAAGACGTATGTCTAAGTGAGGCTAACCATATTGCCCTTAACTGTTCCTTCTTGTGATTCAGAAACAACCTGAACTCCTCTGACATGACAAGCATTAGGAAATCTACCCAACTGATTGACAGATCTCTCCCAAGACAGCCTAAAATGTCCAAACAGTGTACAATAAGCACATTGACAATGATTAAATTAAATAGCTTCTCTTGGGTTTTCCTGTCACATTGGTAGAAGTAATATGGAAAACTGAATCCCTGAGGAAAATAGTGGCCACTTGTGTTGGCAGTGCATTTCTAGTGCAGCGAGAGGCTTTAGGCTTTGAACTAGGCTTAAAGCTGTTTGCTTAAGACAACATGCTGCAAACCCTGTGGAATAAACAGCAAGCTACCACCAGTACACCCTGAACTGACTTTCTGTGGAAACTCCCTAGGGGCCCAAGGTTGCATAAAATTCAACAGGAAAAGAAAACATAACACCCTCTAAACACCCTTTCCTCACTACAGGGTTCTGTAATCTTTGAAATTGCCAGTTACTACTTGCAAAATCAATCTACTATAAAGATACTTCACAGTAAGTAGTTTTTATTGGTAAATGGGGCAGCTCCTTTAGGATAGTTGGTCAGAGAATCGTATGATCTAGAACCCTCTGTCTTGAGCTTTAAGTTGATTAGTAAAAACTTTGGGCAAGATTTTCCTAATCAATTACAGACAGAGCTCTTAAAACACTTGTTCATATTGTGGTGATACATATTTATGTGTACATTATGTATTTGTTTACTTAAGGTAACTGTCCTGGAAGGCAAAGGGAATGAATGATGCTGCCTCCTAGTGGAAAAGATAGGAAAATTGAGAGAAATAACCATTTAGAAGTTGGAACAATTGGAGAGGATCTTGGTCACTAGATTAAAATACAGACTTTACTCTTCCCTGCTTTTTAAGGATCTGACTTTATACAGAAACATATAAGATCTCTTTCTAAAGATCTATACAGCCTCCCTTTGATAGTCCATTCAAACTTACCAGCCAAAATATGTTATCATTTTTTACATGCTCCGGAATCACAGAGGATGCCAAGGAAATATTAGGGAGGTTTTGTCCCTCAAAATACATATGTATATCTGGGAGTGGTGGCCCATGCCTGTAATACCAGCACTTAGGAGGCTGAGGCAGGAGGATTGCCACAAATTCTAGGCCAGCCTGGGCTATATAGTGAGTGCAAGGCCAATAGTAAGACTCTGTCTCAAAAAAAAAAAATTATGTATAATTCAGAAGTAGGATTTTTTTCAATAGAATTTGTATGTATAATTCAGTGCCAGAGACCAATCTGCACCTGAAAACAATCAGTGATAAGTCTTCATCTGTGTAGCTCAGTCTAAATGTCAAGAGTGCAACATTCTTTTGGATTCCTCTGCCCACAGAAGTGAGCCAATGCTCCCTAATTTGACTTTCAAAGATCTTTGCAATCCACTTGCACATCCAGAGCCTGCTTAGTCACATCTCTTACTATTTCTCTCTTATATTCCATGTTTCAAGCATTCTAGGACCTGACTAAAGGATACATCATCCAGGGAGCCAGTCTCTAAGGTGTTCCTTCACATCACTCAAAACCTAGCAAGGAACAGGATGGAAGTGTCCAAACTCCTCAGGGAGAGGACCTGAGGTGTGATCCTGTAATAAACTGCTAAGGGTAAAAAGTGATGCCCTTGTGGACATGCTTGAGTGACAGCAAATCATTCCTGAACTCTTTGTAAGGAGAGTGGGTCAACCTAACTGCAGAACATTGTCTGACTGCCCCATGGAATTGCCCTCCTTGGGAAAACTGAGAACCACTGCCTGCTGTCATCAGAGAGCCCTCCTATGTACCACTGCAACACCTAGCTTCTCCTCTAAACGAAATCAGTTAAAAGGAACACCTAATTATGAGACAGCTCACAGTGGGCTGGTCATGCCCCCCTGGATCACTCATGCTCCCTCATGCCTCTGTGTGTTTTACACGTTTTCCTGGGACCACCCCACTGGTATTCTGTAACAAGCTAATCTCAAAACTCAACAAAAGCAATCCCTTCCTCTATAAAATCTTACCTGATTCCACAGTATTCCCCAGCCTAGATTGATCTGTATTACACGTCCAGCTTTCAAGGTCACATTGTGCTCAATGTGCATCTCTTATCACAGCCCTGGTTATAATAAGTTATTGGTGCATCTGATCCCGTTATCAAACTGGAAGCTCTCTAGCAGGTGTGGATTGTGTTTTATTCTTCTATATTCTGCAACATCTCACCTAGCTCCTGCTCTTTCGAGTATATCAGTGATTTTTTGTTGTTGTTTTTAGACAAGGAAAAAGAAATCGCTGAAAATGTCTGAGTCATCAAATTAATGGAGAAATACCTGGGTTGGTTCTTGTCAGTGAGGAGGCAGTACTTGAAGGGGTAGGGGGTGGTCCTACCTGCTGGAAGAATGATTGTGAGCAAGAGTATGTGAAGCCAACAGTTAAAGGACACAAGTCCAGCTGTGGAGGTGAAAATTGAACAAAGGTCATTTGATTTGCCTCTGTCCTTCCCAGAGTGTCAAAAAATCAGACATAATGTTATAAATTTTCAATTGGAATTGTGAGCAGACAGAAACTTTGGTTTTAATTCTAGCTCTGAAATCAAGTCTCTCCAGAACTGTATGAATTCAGACAAATTCTTCCAATCACATCTTTCTCCCCCAACTTCCTAAAAAAAGTTCCTCAACACAAGGTCTTTCTCAGGAAGTATTCACAGCATATACTGGAGTAACTAGACTCTAACCAGAATAGTCCTTGGCCTCTGAATTACAGCTCCTACCCATAGCCCTCTTTCAGCCCTGGTTGAAGATTATTTTACAGACGATATTGGGATTACTTTTGAGAATGGTGCTCAGGGCTGTAATCTGTGGGTAGAAAGTAGAAAGTATTGAGCAATGCCTCCTTTTTTGGACAAAATTATTCTGAAATAGAAATATATCATCGATGTTGAGGATTTTTTCATGTATTTATTGTCATTTGCACTTCTTCTGTAAAATGTCTATTCATTTCTGTTGCTCATTTTTTGATGGGTCTTTTATTCTGAGATTCCATCTTATACCAGAAGGAATAACCATCATCAAGAAATCAAATAATAGGGCCAAAAGGATTTAGCTCAGTGGCATAGCACCTGCCTGGCAAGAACAAGGTCCTGAGTTCAATCCTCAGTACCAAAAGAATAACAAATGCTGGTGAGGCTGTGGGAGAAAAAGAAACCCTTCTAGGGCCAGGGATTTAGCTCAATGGTCCTGCCACATGCCTCGAAATCTGAGTTTGATCCCCAGTACCAAGAAAAAATACTTCTACATTGTTGGTGGGAATGTACAACCACTATGGAAATCAGTATGGAGATTCCTCAAAAACTAAAGCTAGAAATTCCATTTGACCCCACTATTCCCCTTCTAGGTATCTTTCTGAAAGAGTTAAAAACATCACCAAGGTAGCGTATGTAAAGGTGCAAATTCCCAATGATGAATCTCATTATATTGTACACCTAAAATATACCAATAAAATTAATTTAAAAATTTTTTTAAAAGTTAAAAGCATCATACCACAGTGATATATGCATATCCATGTTTATAGCAGCCCAACTCATAATACCTAATATTGTAAGCCAGCTGTTATGTTTATCAACAGATAAATGGATAAAGAAAATGTATTTATAGTCACTGGAGTACTACTCTGCCATACAGAAAGATAAACTTGAGTGATTTGTAGGAAAGTGGATGCTCCTTGAGACCATAATGTTATGTGAAATAAATCAGATATATAAGCTTAAATATTGCATGGTTTCTCTTATATGAGAATCTGAAAATATAAAGACCAAAATAAAAGATAAATAACAGGAAGTAGGGAGATTAATCTTTCTCAATTGGAAGGGCATCGAGAAATGGAGGGAGGGGGCCAGGAATTTAGCTCAGTGGTGCCACACCTGCCTGGCAAACGCAAGGTCTTGAGTTTGATTCCTGGTTCTGGAAAAAAAAAAGAGACAGAGAGATGGAAGGAGGGGAGAAGGAGAGGAGGGGCAGGGGAAGAAAAAAGGAATTAAGGTTTGTTATGTACTCTCCATAAGGAATGTAAACATTATGTACTGCAAACGGGTACTAATAAAACAATAAAATGTTCAGTATAGGGAGGGGAGGGGAAAAATAGAAAGAATTAAGATGCAGTATATACATGTATCAACTCCCTATGATGATTGTAATCATTATGTAATCATTATGAAAAATGTACTAATAAAAATAATCAAAAAAGAAACATGTCAGACAATAACATTAGCCAGACTAGAGTTTTCTGTTTCTTGAGATTTTAAAAGAGAGACAGAGTTGGGAAAACAAAAAGAAAGGCATGCTTTCCTCATGAGAGTCAATCTCATGAGAGATTTTTTTCTGGAAAAACAACTTTTAGACCATATTTCAAACTAAGAATAATTGTATCTATACATGGATCTGTAAAGCAGATGAAGTGTCTTTAGAAAGCAAACCTTGAGATCTACAAGTATCCTAATAAAAAATAATGGTAATTAAATATATCATAGATCTAAATCTAAGAGTCAATACTACACTATAAAACTCATAGAAGAAAATATATAAGAAAATCTTTATGACCTTGAATTAGCCCAAGATTTCTTTTATTCAACACAAAAAGATCATAAAAGGCAAAATTAATCAACTGGACTTCATCAAAATTGAAAACTACTCCTTTAAAATGTCAATTATATTGATAAACTTATTGTTTACTTATTATGTTAACCTATGATGTTCCAGCATCCGTCTAGGTCCTGCATTATGGCAACAAATTAGATTCCTTTTATTATAATGGATTAAGACAAGAAAATGAACATTTTAGAAAGATTTACCATAAGGAATAACATAAAGCATAGAAAATTATATTAATTAGACTATCTCTATTATATTTTTTTCCATTTAAACTTATAGACAGGACCCAATACCAGAAAATAATAGGAAATACTGAGCAATAACAATGTGCACAGTTAGGTGTGATGGTGCATGCCTATAATCCCCACACTCTGTTAGGATGAGGCAGGAGGAGCACAGGTTCAAGACCAACCTGGACAATTTAGCAACTTCATGAGCTCCTGTCTCAAAATAAAAGAGGATGTAACTCACTTGGAAGGTCCTGGTTTAATCTCCAGTACCACAGGGGAAAAAAATGTATCCAATAAGTCTTTCATTTGGTCTCTTTTCAATCTCATGCCATTTGAGCAAGAATCCAAGAGTTTGGATAAAGGACAAAGAATATTAGTGCTTTGGAGAATGGTCAGAGACCACATTTCACTCCATATTATTGTACTATGGGACTGCAGAGTCAAGCAGGCCCAGATTTAAAAACTGACTCCTTCCATCAGCTGTGGGATCTCAGACTCTAATGAAATCTTCTACCTTATAAAGTTATTGTAAAGAATAATGAGCTAATAAATGTAAAGTGCAAGGCACATAACTGGATATCAATAAATGGAAACTATCACTGGATGATAATGATGATGAAAATGATGATGATAAAATTCAATCAGTTTCCAGATTTCAGGACTAGACAGCTAGCTTGTTATTTTTGAGAAATATGCCTCCTTCCCCATAATAATCTTTCTTTTGTTGTTGTTGGATAGTCTCATTATGAAGTTCAGGCTGGCCTTGAACCCACTAGGTAGCCCCAGGCTGGCCTCAAACTGGTGGTGATCTTCCTGCCTCTGCCCCCCGAGGGCTGGGATTATAGGCTCCAGCTCCCATAATAATCTTAAAGTCTCAGGGAGGAATGGGAAGTATAAGAGTGAAATAGGGGTATTTCTCTGCCTTCCCACTATTGGGTGCTTATTACTGGTATCACTAACCAACTTACTGTACCTTAGCACTCTTCAGTTACCCTGGACTGGGCTTTGAATCTCTCTTCATACAGTCACATCTGGTCTATTAAGTTTGGCACTGGAAATAAAAATGCATCTGAGTTCCTGACTTAAGAATTCAGTGCACATCCCCTCCAAACCAGAAGAGTGAGTGTAGGTTTATTTTTCCTGCAAGACTAAAGGCTAAAATCCAGCCTAAGGACAGTTCACTAGGGGTTTTAGAAGGGGCTTAGCCAGGCCATAGTACATGTTTGTTTCCTAAATAATCAGTCACTAGTTGATTTTTTTAAAAAAATTGTAACACAGTTCTTCTATTTGTTCTATATTTGGAAGTAAAGTATTTTTTTCATTAAGTTTATTGATATATTTTAAGTATAAAATACAGTTACATATATCATTGGGATCTTGTACCTTTACATGACTTATCTTGGTTCTTTCCCCTCTGACCATTCCCCTGCCCTCCCTTCACCCCGTCCACTTTTCCCTATTTACAAAAACTTTGTTTCCATTTTTTTTCTTTTCTTGTATTTTTTCTTTTCCTTTCTTTCTTTCCCCTACCCCTCCCACTTCCCCCACTCCTTTAGACCTTTTCTTTCTATTACACAATAGCAATTATACATTTTTTTAAATTACACTATCAAGATTTAGAGGACATTACCACAGGGTTTACAGAATTTAAAAGGGTATAGAAAGCATATTACAAAAATCTTGTTTTGAAATAAATTTGACAACTTCTATGAAGTACCTTGGAAGACAAATTAATGAAACTGATTCTGGAAGAAATATAAAATTTGAATAGCACCTATTAAAGAAAGTATATTCCTAGCTTGAAAACCTACCTATATGACAACAACAGGCTCATATACATTTTAACTGATGAATTATATCAAACATTTAAAGCAGAAAAAAGAAGGAACATGGCTCCCTTCATTTTAGGAAATCAACATTGTGCTAATACTAAAACTTGATAGATAATAGAAGAGAAAAGTATGAACATAAATAAAAATTTGTTTAACAAAACAAACTATTAGAAGTCAGATCTGGCAGTATTTATCAAGTGGTTTTATTTTAGGGATTGCAGTGTTGGTTCAGCATTGGAAGACCCACGCCCATAACTCATCATTTTAACAGAAGAAAGGAAAAAGCCATATGATCCTGTCATTAGTTGCAGAAAAAGTATTGGACTAAATTCTACAGTTGTTCACTGTAAAAGCTATCAAGAGACTAGAAGTAGAACAGAAACTTCACAACAGATAAAAGACATGTACTGCATAGTTCCAGCAAAAACACCTTATATGAACGGAAAAGATACAATGCTTTCTCCCTAAGGTGAGGAACAAGGGCAGATATGCCTACTCTTCATCTGTCCATGAAAGACTAAATCTATAAAATTTAAGAAGAAATTATAAGGGAAAATGTTCATGAACTTAGGGTAGACAAGAATTTCCTAGGATACAAAAAACGTAATGTATAAAAAAATTGATAAATGAGATCCTATCAAAATTTAGAACTTTAAAAGACATCATTAAGAAAATGAAAAGTAGTCCTTAACCAGACATATTTATAATACATATAACCTATGACCAGAATATGTAAAGAACTCTTACAGCTCATTAATAGACAACCCAATTAAAAAGTAGACATGAGAAGAGGATAAATAGCCAGTACAGCACAAGGAAAGATGTGCTACACTAGAATCAGAAAAATACTAATCAGTACAATAACAAGATCGTATTATATGCTCATTAGGGAGATTAAGTTAAAGTTTTTAAAAGAACAAATGTCAGCTGAGGTGTGACCCAGTTATAACTTTCTAATACTGCTAATGTGAATGTAAAATGATAAAACCATTTTGGAAAAATATATAGAAATTTCTTGTATTACAGTTAAGAACCAATGGTTCTGTTAAATGTTTACTGAAGAGAAATGAAAACACATGTTCACAATAGATTTGTACATACAGGTTGACTGTCCCTTATCTGAAATTCTTGGGACCAGAGTGTTTCAGATTTTGGGTTGAAATCCACTGGATCTGCAAAGAAGATAGCTACTCCTGCTTTTTTTTCAGGTTCCTGTTGCATGCAGTATTGTTTTCCACCCTTTAACTTTCAGCCTATGAGGTTTTTTTTTTAATTCTTTTATTGGTACATTTTAGGTATACAATACACTTGCATTTGTCATTAGGTGCTTGTACCTGTACATGATGTATCTTGGTTCTTATTTTTTTCCCCATTACTTGTGCACCCTTCACCCCTTCCACCCTTCCCTATTTACATAGATTTCATTTCCACTTTTTTTCTTTTCTCATAATTTTTCCTTTCCCTTCTTTCCTTTCCCCTTCCCCTCCTACCACCCCTACACCTTTGGACCTTTT
>NW_004624771.1:2452195-2475882 GCF_000247695.1 Heterocephalus glaber
AATTCTGTCCTCACATTGGCTCATTCTGCTGCATAAACTTTCAGTGGAGTTTTTAATCTCCTGGAAATCTGTTTGCATTTGTTTTATGGATTCCATTTGTTTCCTATGTTGGGATTCCATCATGTTCCTCATCTCCTCTATTTTTTATCTGTGTTTCCCTCTAGATTTATTAATCATGTCTTACACTACTAGCACAATCTCTGCTGTTATCTGAGAAATTCTTTCTGATTTCATTTTTTTCCAGATCCTCTTTTGTTACCAGTTCAGGGAGTCCAGGTGGTTGATTGAGTATCAGATTGTTCCATCTTATTTCCCTTTAGGGTTGCCTTAGGTGATCTGGAAGTCTTGTTTTGAGGCTTGTTTACATGTCTTCTCATTTCAACAAATGCAACTTGCTGTGCCTTTGTTGAGGCAACTTTTTGCTCACCCAGTGGTCTTCAATTCTCAGCAAGTCATGAAGAGGTCTTTCCTCTGCTGATCACCAGTACACTAATTGCTGGGTTCAGAAAGGTGGCCTTCTGGATCCCTCAACTGCCTGTTGCCTGGGTGGGCTTCTGGCTGGGGCCTGTGCACACTTGGGATATCTAGGTGTGCCACTGGCTAGAGCCCCTATGTAGATGTTGTCTGGGAGGGTCTTTAGCTGGGGGCTGTGCACCCCAGTTCCTGTTGTGTGAGCAAGTGTCTGGCTAGGGTCTTGTCCACTTAATGATGGTATTGGGGCAAACCTCTGGCTATTGCTTGTGTGCCTGTGCAGCTCTTTTCCAGGCAGGCCCTTGGCTTGGGCTGGTGTGCCCCAGCCTCTGGGATCGGGGCAGAGCTCTGGCTGGGATCTGCTTACAGCCACGCTGCTCTGGTCCACACCTCTGCTCCCCCAACTAAGTTGGTCTGGTCTGGAAGTAAAGTATTAATCCTGAACTCATGGGATTTTTAAAAAATGGATTTTGACATCTGAGATGTTATTCCTTAGGTTAAGGAGACCCTGGACTCTTTCTGACCAAGAAACAAGTCCATGATGGAGAAAGCAAGCAAGCTTACCAGGTCAGTGGTTTGATGTTCTGATTCAGTTAGGGCTACTGAACAGACTCCACAGAGCAGCTGATGACCAAGCAGTAGCACTAACCAATTACATCAAAGCCTTTGCAGATAGCAACAATTACTACTTGAGTTAATAAAGTTTCTCAGATCATTTTAATATGTAACCAAGTGTGAGGACTTTTGTCCTAAAATTTTTGGCAAATTTGCTAAATATTGCTGATATCCCAATTATTGATATAGATATATTATTGGCATTTGAGGGGACAGAGATTTGAGGAAGATGTTGTTATAATGCTGTCTTATGCTTGGGACACTTCTGTCACACAAAAAATTGTCTTATTTTTGAAGGTCTTATTGGATACTGATATACTTGAGGAACTTATGTGTTCTGGAAGTTCTTTCTACCTTACATATAAACACAAATTATTTTGGCATGATTTTAGTTACTATACACTGAATTTTCTCAGAATAAATATATGAAATAATTATATGAAAATATATTAATATATAATAAATATATGAAATAAAATATGTAATAAATATATGAAAATCATATTTTGTTCTGTTTAAAACTTCACTAAGAATTGCCTTCCTTTTCAAATAGCCACATCATAGCTGTCACCACAACTTAAAGTATTTTTGTAGTAAGCATTTGTAAATGTGATTTTCATGGCAATTTGCAAGTATCTGATGATCTTGTTATGCTTGAATGTTTACTCATTAAAATATATAATCCTTATAAAATATATCAACTTCATGTTTTTATACCAAAATAATGATTTTCAAACCCTATGTTTACAGGTGGCATTTGCCTGTAATCTTTTTTTTTTTTTTTTGGTACTGCGGATCAAACTTGGGACTTTGCGCTTGCGAGGCAGGTGCCAGAACCACTGAGCTAAATCCCTGTCAAACCCTATGTTTAGATAGATTATATAATCTGTGAATTTCATTTCAGGATAATAAATGTGGTGTTGTGAAATATTGCTTGCAAAAAGAGACCTTTGAGTTGACATAGGGTTAATAACTTCTGATCTAGGGATTCCCTTTATGATCTTTAATAAGGCAGTCTCAATTTATGTCCGAGCATGAAAGTTTCAGCAAAGTCATCAGCAAGGGTGTTAACTTTGAACAAGTTATTTAATATTGCTATGCTTCAGTTTCTTCATCTGTAAAAATGGTGTAATAATAGCACTTACCTCATAGCTGTCAAGAGAATTAAATGAGATCAACCATGAAAAACACTTAGCAAAGTTTCTGGCATGTAGGAAGTACTGAATAAAAGTATCTGTTTTGATGATGATAATGATGATCATGATGACAATGCTGATGATTAATTAAGTGCTACAATTCTGAGAAAGACCAAGAATCTTTAATCCCTTCCTCGGCCAACTATGTCATCTCTATACTTTGCTTATTCTTTACTCAGTGCTGAATACTGCCCAGAACCAATACTTGCAACACCCAATCTTGATTAGAAATCCTTTACATAATCTCTGCTTCTTCATTCCTGTAGTTGTTTTAAGCAGTAGCCATAGAGGAAAACAGAATTTTTTTGGCAGTGGTTAATAAACTGTTAAAGTTGTATCATGGTATCAGCATTTTAGGACATCAGAAACATCACAAATGGAGATATGCTATTTGGACACTACACTCAACATCCTTCAAAATGGAGCCAGGCATAAAGTGGGAGAGACAGGAGGAGCCAGGAAGCTACAAGGTCTGCAATCTATAATTTATAGCTGCTAGCTGTGCCCTGAGCACTGGCCTCCAGGATGCAGACTGAGACAGAGCTGGAAAACTACAAGCAGGAGACTGTTACTGTTGCAGAAATCTCAGAAAGAAATACACAGAGACAGAGAATTTGGATAAAATAATAAAATTTCTTCTCCTGAGTGGGCAGGAAAGCCAGAAACCAGTCTGGTCAGTATCCGCCCCCCTTTGTTCAGCATTTCCCTTTTTATATCCTTTTTAGCCATTATCTCATCCCTAGTGGTCTTTGATATGTAAATACAATTCCAGTTCCTATTTATAAGTCACAGACACAAGGTAGGCCATATACATTGTAAATTCACCCTGGCTTGCTAACTTTGTTAGGTTAATGAAGTTACTGGTTAGTCAGATAATCCTCATCTTAAACAAGGAGTTACGGGAAAAGCAAATCTTAAAATAACACATTACTTATTTTGCTTCTACAACTAACTTAATATTCAACCTATTAAGGTATCTAAAACTTTTCCGTATCATTACTATGAGACTGGAAGTAGTGCATGCCATTCTTCTCATATTCTATTGGTTAAAATTCAGGCTGCAAAGTGCTTGTTGGCTATATTCATAGCAATCCTGCTGACCTTATAATTTGGCCAATGTATTCTTTTACTTTTTTTTTTTTTTTTTGGTACCAGGGATCGAACTTGGATCCTTGCGCTTGCGAGGCAGGCAGTGGAACCATTGAGCTAAATCCCTGGCCCCTGGCCAATGTATTCTTAACTGTTTCTTTGGCTTTGTTTCCTCCAGACTGAAAGCTATATAGCTACCAAGATGACAATGCCTGGCATCTATTGAAGGCCTTTAGATAGACCCTCTGTAGAGTAACTCTGACTGCTGATCACAACTACGACCCCCTTCATCTGGAAGTAGCCAGAACAGTCTTTGCCCTTTGCTCCCTCACAGCAGTTAGGAGTAGTTCTTCAGAGGGGGAAATATTACAGATAAGTAAGTTAATTAGATATCTTATAGGCAGTTAGACAAGGCCAGCCCATAATGAGCCAACATGGAGGACAATCAAGACACAGTCACTAAAAGCCAGCATTGTAAAAGAAGAGAAACACCATACCCATGTAGGATAAATAGCAGTGACTGATATTCTAAATAGGTATCAATCACCTGGGTGGGGGACCAAGATCTACCAGGAAAGATCCCTGACCCACCCCTTACCACCGAAAATACTTGCTCATTCTTTGTACACTTGCTATGTGACTTGTTTCCCCATTGGATCCCCATTTAATCAATATTACCTAAGCAACTATACTTGTCATAATCTTATTGGTTGTTCATAGTTTTGTCCACCTTGTGATTTCTCATTGGATCAATATTACCTAAGTGACTGTACTTGTAGTGTTTCTAGTTGACTACAGTTTTGTCCCACCTTGAACCCACCTCATCTCATGGCTTTATCCCATAAAACACCTTTGAGAAGTTAGGTGAGTGGGCAACCCACTTTCAGGTCCCCCTTCTGTCTCTCTTAGACAGAAGCTTTCTTCCTCTCAATAAATTTTTCCTACTTTGAAAACAAAAATTCAGGCTGTTACTACATTTAACTCACAGGCACCTGAAGATGTGTACTCTCTGTACCCCTAGGAAGAAGCCCATTGGCTTGGAATCAGCCAGTGGCATGGGCCATGTTGGACATAAAAGTCCAACAGAGTACCTCTACAGTAGTCCATATCCATGGGGTAGTAAGGGTGGAAGATTAATTTTGCTGAGAGAAGGATTTTACACTGCATACTAGGTAAGAAAATGGAAGTATGTGAAGATCTTCTGGACATGCTATGTGGTGCCATGGAAGGGCCCATAGCCAGCTGTGGATTTCCAGCTGAAGAAGCATTGAAAAGCTATTGTAAGCATCTAATACTTTGGGGAAGGATGGCATACAAATCAAGTAGAGGAGCATCCATCAGAAAGGAATGACCCTGAGAAATAAATATTTCACAGTCAGTACCTAATAACATCTTCTTACTTGTGGAGAGTTGGTATTTATTGGGTACATAATATCAGCCAGGAATAGTAGTAAGTTTTTTATATTCATTCTCTTAATGATAATCATGAAAACTCTTTGAGTTTGAAACTAAGACAACCCCATTTTACAAATTGAAGTTGAGAAAGGTTAAGTTACTTGCCCAAATTAGTGGTAGCATCCAGATTCAACCCTAGTACGTCTAGCTCCAAAGGCCAGAAGATTAACTACCATGGTTTGTGCTATGTACCCTCAGCTAAAGGCTCATGATGTATTGTTTATACCTGCTCCCTTGAATTTGTTTCTGACACAATTACTAGTCTCTTCCCAAATCCTGGGATTTCCAGGGTTTGACTAGAGCCCCAGATTAAGCAGACCAGCACTGTCTAACGGAAATATAATGTGAGGCACATTTATATTTTTCATTTTTCAGGGGCCACATTTTTAAAGGTAAAAACAAATGATGAAATTAATTTTAGTAATACAGTGATACCTTGGTTCACAAATGCTTTTGTTTGGGAATAATTTAGTTCACAAACAGAAGTAGTTGGCAAAATTTGATTTTTATTTGCAAACTCTGCATTGGGTGACAAACACAACTATGGCCATCTTTTCCAGAATCGCAGAACGAATTAAATTAGTGAACCGAGGTACTACTGTATATTTAACCTAACCCAGGGTTATCATTTCAACATGAAATCTATACAAAATTATTAATGACATAATTTCTTTTTTAACTAAGCCTTTACAATCTTGTATATACTTTACACTACAGTTTCAGTTCTGATGCCTGCATTGTAGTTGCTCAATAGCCACATGTGACTAGTAGTTACCAAGTTAAATATGACAAATCTAAATTTTTATATCCCAACTCTCTCAATAATTTGGGGGCCTCTTTTTGTGAGCCTTTCAAACAATGGAAAGAAAAGTATTTCCAAGATGATGAGTACGTTTTTAGTTATCTGCTTGATTTAATCCAAGAAAGGAAAACAATAAAAGGAATAGACTACACCATTTGCATCTACGACTAGTAGTAAGCTTAGTTGCCTATGGCAAAAGAGAAACAGAGTGATGAATTCTACATGATTACATAACATGTACCACGAGCCTCCTGCTCTTAGAATGGCACTGGGCACAATGTGAAGATCAGAAAACTCTAGACCCCTGACCAGAGGGTGGTCTGTGAAGTCAGCCCATTAAGAACATTGCAAGGGCCGCCATCACCTCCCAGTTGCTCTGTTCACACTCACCCTTGCCCCAGCTTGAAAGGCAAGGTGTGTGTGCCAGACATCACCAGAGTAGCACACACTCTGTCATCCTATCTAGAGGGCACAAAAAAATCTGAACATCTCCTTTCACTCCAGTCCCACAGAGAACCCTCCACCCTAAGGCCTCTCAAATTTTGCATGTATCAGAATCACCTGTATGGCTTGTTAAAATTCAGGTGGTTGTGCCCCAAGTGTTTTTGATTTGATAGATCTGGAGGGGGTAGTTGGGAGAGAATGTGCATTTCTAACAAGTTCCAAGCATGCTGATGCTAAAGGTCAGAGGACCACACTTTGAGAACCAAGACACATCCCTAAATTATCCATAAATTATTCAATAGCAAGAACAAATCTAAGAAAAGGCACAGGCATCTTTTTCACTCTTCATGAGATAAGTAAGAGTTTTAAATAGTTGATATGTTTGGCCCTTTCTCCTTGACACCTCAATATTTCATCTAGTTCAGGGAAGGAATGAAGTAATCATGATGAAGACAGAAAAAACTGAAGGGAAAAAATAAGGGAACAGGAAGACTGGAAAGAAAGTAGGAGTAGGGCTTGGGATGTAGCTCAGTGGTAGAACACTTGCCTAGTAAGGGCCTGGGTTCATTTCAGAGAGAGAGAGGAGTAGAAGTGAGCAAGATCCCCAGAGCTCAAGGTGGTAGAGCATCATGCAGACCTGTGCTCAGGGAGAAAACAAGTAACATGGCCACCTTCAGTTTCCTGATTCACTAGCTAGATGCAAATTTGCTCTTGCTTCTTTTTAACTGTGTCACAAAGGCATCACAAGGATTGTTTTCCTCTTTGCTTTTTAAGAGGTGAAACAATGGCTGAACTTCATGAGACAGTAGGAAGCCACAAACCACAAGAACCTTGGATGCCCCATTCCTGGGATTATGCTGTACTTTACACCATCTCTGCCTATGTGCAAGTGTTTTCATCTCTAACTTTCAGGGCACCTGGATTTTAAAGGGAGAGGCATGAGACTTGCTGTGTTACAAGCAGCTAGGAATCTGGAATGCATTGCTGGAGATACACACTGAGCCTGGCTCAGAACTGCAAGAAAGTCAGTGGGAGGGAAGGAAAAACACTGCAATGACAAAATGTCTTGCAGGGCCCGCCTCATCCTCACTGAACTGCCCAGAGCTTGCATTCCAGCTGCACTCAGTGACCCAATGTTCCGGTAAACAAGGAGGGGACAGATGGACAGACCTCAGATCAAGCTACCCTGGAGCTCTGAAACAGCCACAGGGGGCCTGCAGGGAGGGTGGGGCTGTGAAGGAGGCTGCTTTTGTGCATATCCTGGGTCAGATGCGCGCACACACACACACACACAATCACTCACTTCCAGTGGGTCTTGGATAGACACCAAACACTCAATGTTCCAGCCTCACAAAGGCCTGAAACTGACCTCCTTAGGATCCCTTCCAGGAAGCCCAGAACATGAGAATATGCAAAAAGTAAAGCAAGGAGACACTGACTCAGGCCAACCCAGGCCACTGACTAATGGTATCCGGTTTCTACACAATACTTTGGCCTTCCAGAAAGACACAGAGCTGCAGCGTACAAGCACAGTTATTCAATCCACATCCGCACTTGATTTCATGGCATCACATCACCAACTGAAGATTCTATGATTCTTCAGGCTTACCCTACCACCCTGCCTCATGCCTGCACTCTCCTATTTCCTTCTTCAACTCCTCTTTCATTGCATTAGCTGGCAGATAAGCCTAAAAAATAATCAAAGGGGCTTAGTAAGAATATGAGGAAAAGTGTACAGGTTCAAAGAGCAAAGTTTGGGAAGTTCCTTCCTAAAAGAGTCCCTCTGTGTAGAATTATTGAGGGCTCTGAAGCTCAAATAGCATATCTTGCCCACCCCCATATAAATGTGAGTGACATTCTATATTCCGTATGACTAAGTTTTTTTTATTCACACCGGGCTATCTCTGATCACCGCAAAGACACTAACAAAAGTTCATAAATAAAGCCATTAACCAGATCACAGGGCCACCTGCATGACCAGTGGGCCCCTTTATCATACTGAGTGTCATGCCCACCTTCCACAGTCTGCCCTGCTTCACAGATGACTTTATTTTCGCTACTACCGGTTTGCTTTTTCCCTTTACTAATGTTGGGTTATTTTTCCTTCATTTTCTTGTGTATCAGTCAAATATGGGCAATAATTTCATATCTATTTCAAAGTAGGAAAAGGCAGATTTAGAAAACTTCCCCTGTAAGAAGCTGTATACGTCTTCCATTAAGGCTCTGAGTGGTGTACTCTGGCAGCTTTGGGAGCTGGTTTTCAACTCCAGAGTTGCTTCATTCTGAACATTAGTTTCCAGTGAGTATTGTCAACTTTGACTCACCAATTGTCACACCCCAGTTTTTGGACAATCAAAACACCGTGGAAAAAAACCAGCATGGAAATGGTGCTGCTTGCTTGAATAATCATGGCAAGAAAAGGTCTCATGCTATTTCCTCAATAATAATGATAACAGGACCTGCCTCCTGTCTCTCCAGTGTGCTTAAGGCACCATACATATTTTTCCCTAGTGTTTATAGCCACCATACAATGTTCCAGTCATTCCCATTTTACCAACTGAAGCTGTAAGTTGAAGTCAGAAAAGGGAGAAGGCTATAGTTGAAGTCAGAAGCCAAGTATTATCCAAACTCACATCTACTTGAACTCACAGTAACCCATGCTAGGCTCCTGCTTATTCTCTCTCATTGATTGTCCTTTTCCATCATAGCTATTGTTATAACTGAAATGTATTGACTTGTCATTGCCATGTCTTTTTCTTTTTGTTGTGTTCTCCCCCTTTACATTTAATTTCTTGTCATGCCAGATGGGTTCATTCTGCTTTGCTTCCTGGGTTGTGATCCTCAATGTCTGTTCCTAGGATATTGTGTAAAATTCTTTGGAGTGCTGGTTTGGTATTCACGAAGTTCCTAAGGTGCTCTTTGTCATGAAAGTATCTTATTTCTCCATCCATTTTGAAAGATAGTTTTGCAGGGTACATCAATCTGGGTTGGAGGCTGTTTTCTTTTAGGGGTTGGAATATGTCACTCCAAACTCTTCTTGCCTTGATGGTTTGTGTTGAGAAGTCTGCTGTGATTCTGATGGGCTTTCCTTTGTATGTGATTTGTTTCTTTTCTCTGACTGCTTGGAGAACTTTGTTCTTCTGTTGTATTTCTGGAATCTTAACAATTATATGCCTATGTGTAGATTTTTTTTTGATCAAGGCTATTTGGAGTCCTATATGCCTCACTTATCTGTATATCAAGCTCTTTTCCCCTGCTTGGGAAGTTTTCTGCCATTATTTCTGTGAAGAGGTTTTTTATGTCATCTGCACTCTCTCCTGTTTCTTCATTGAGCCCAATCAGTCTTATGTTATTCTTCTTTGCATCATCTAGCAGCTGCTGGATTGATTTCTCATGTTCCCTTATAATTTTGAAGCAATTTTTCTTTTTCTGGTCATTAATTGCAATCTTATCTTCTATATCTGAAATTCTGTCCTCACATTGGCTCATTCTGCTGTGTAGACTTTCAATGGAGTTTTTCATGTCCTGGAAATCTATTTGCATCTGTTTTATGGATTCCATTTGTTTCTTATGTTGGGATTCCATCATGTTCCTGAGCTCCTCTCTAGATTTATTAATGATGTCTTGCACTAGGGGCACAATTTCTCCTGTTATCTGAGAAATTATTTCTGATTTCATTTTTTCCAGATCCCCTTTTGTTGCCAGTTCAGTGGGTCCAGGTGGTTGAGGATCAGAGTGTTCCAACTCATTTCCCTTTGCGGTTGCTGTAGGTGATCTGGAAGTCTGGTTTTGAGACTTCTTTACGTGTTTTCTCATTTCGACTGGGGCAGGGAGCTATTAGCGCCTGCACAGATTACCTCCTCTGAGCTGGGTGAGGTGGGCCAGAGGCCACGAGCAGTGGTAGGCATGGTGACCCAAAAGCCCTTTCCTGTGGGCTGGGAGCAGCGGGAGGGATGGTGGCTGGGAAGCCCCTTCCTCTGGGCCAGGAGCGGTGGAAGGGATGGTGGCCTGGAAGCCCCTTCCTCTGGGCCAGGAGCAGTGGGACAGAAGGTGGCCCAAAAGCCCTTTCCTCTGAGCTGGGAGCAGTGGGACCACGGCTCAGAAGCCCCTACCTCTGGGCCGGGAACAGCGGGACTCAGTACCTTGGTCTGGTGGTCTGGTGTCCTCTGCATCTTTGTAATGTGGAACCAGGTGGCTGCCTGTCTGCAGCGGGGTGATTCGGTGTCTTCTGCGCGACTCAGGACCTCGGCAGGGCGTGCACAGACCTGCCTGTGTGCAGCAGTCTGATTCGGCATGTTCTGTGCAACTCAGGACTTCGCTGGGGCATGGGCAGACCTGCTTGTCTGCAGCAGGCTGATTCGGCGTGTTCTCTGCGACTCAGGACCTCGGTAGAGCATGGGCCCCATCATAGCTATTGATAAGTTCATACTCCACCAAGCCTTCTCTACTATACACCAAGACTTGGGTAGCCCCAGAAAAGCACTGGGCATAATAAAACTTGGGCTGGGAGTTTGGCAGTTTCTGTAAACCATCCAGGCTAAAGTTTAGAGAAGTCAGAAAAGTATCTGGAAGTATGGACCTGATGATGAGATGGGGGATATAAATGACCTGAGGTCAAAGGAGTTTCCATAAATAAGACTGGTTGCCTAGCCAAGCTCTTCCAGGCAAAGGTCCTTCCAGGGCAGGACACCACGTGTGGAAACAAGTACCACATCTGCCTGGAGTAAGGAATGAAGTTGGGGACACTAAGACAGGGCTTATAATTAATTACCTGTTCCTTCCCAGCACCCTTTCTTATCCCAATTGCCTAACCTCTGCCCATTCTGACATATGTACAGATTTATCTGCCCCTAAATGACCATTTCTTTCTCTTTTTTTGCTCTGATTTTATTCACTTATACTATTAATTAAATTTATTTTAACCAATACATAAAAACATGAAAATTGTACCTAGTAATGGGGTACCATATGACTTTTGATATGACCCTACATGGCCATTTCTTACAATATCCACCTCCACCCACTCCTCTTCTTTCCCCAGAAATGTAACATGATGGACACATGGGCATAGACTTAGAAATAAGGTACTTCTAGGTTTGCTTCTTTTTAGCTGTGTGAGTTAGGGTATATTTCTGAACTTCTCTGAGCCTCAGTCTCCTCATCTTTTAAAAAGGGGATAATAATCACACCTTCGTAGACTTATTAGAGTGATTAAAATGAATAAAGTTATAATCCATCTCTTATTGGAGCAGGCACTTGATGAATGAGTGTGTTGACCTCAGGCCTGTTGCTGTTGCACATTCCTCCTCTGCCCAAGAGCAATAAGAACAGAAAGAATATTATAGCTAGAAAATCTTGGTGCTTACCTAGCCCTTCTTTTTCATTTGATAAGGAACCCAACATTCAAAGCAGGTTAATAGGCTGTTCAAGGCTTTACTAGTTCCAACCTTCAATAAGGATATTAATTTGTTGGAGCAGTAGAAAGCTTTGTCTTTGAAGTTAGATCTATGTGAATTTGAATTCCACCTGCCACCTTCGGGATCTGAGGCAAGTGGCTGACCTGGTTCTGCTTCATTTCCTCATGTGCAACATTGGGATAATAGAAGCAGATGGGAACAGTGGTGGAGAGGAATAAATAGGATAATGTGCATCAGGTCCCCAGGGAGCCCCCGTGACTTGGGGCTCCTGCTGGTTTCCTCACATCATTAAGACATTCCAGGGCTGGTTAGAACAGGGAAAGCCCAGTAGGAGGAAATGAGCAGAGCTTTAAAACATAATGAGCTTTTCATAGATGATGAAATAAGGACATTTAGGAATAACTTTGTTTACCAACCCCCAAATGCCAGCTTTGGATCATGGAAGAATTTTGACCGGCAGGACCAACAGCAAAGATTGGGAAGATTATCTGCAGGCTGAATTAGAACTCTCTGAAGTGAGAGAGTTGATGTGTGTGTAGAGGGAGGAGAAGAGCAGTCAGGGAATATGATCTGGAGGATTTTTAAATGACCTTCTAGAATGAATTTCCAACACAGTTTTGAAAGCACCCTACTTTGTAAGCACAAAGATAGATAGATAGATAGATAGATAGATAGATAGATAGATAATAGAATAGTTTATATATGTGTGTATAAATTTATAGTGGGATAAATCACAAATTATATTTTGAATTGGCAACACAAGGGGTGAGATAACTTTGATATGGGTGACCATTTTTCAGATGCAACACATGCAGTGGTTTTGAAATAAAGAGCATAGGCAAGTTTTGCAATGAAAAGTGAGCTATGGTTTCTGTTTTTTCCCAAGATGAATATGGATAAGGGCACAGTCAGCTCAGCCCCTGAATGATCCAATTATGGGCTTGAAATGGACCCAGGGGCAGAATTTAGAAACCTAAAATGGAAAGGCAGAGGAAAAGCAATTTTGCAACTGGACAAGTGACTAACTCCCAAGTGTCCTCTGGGTAAAATAGAGTTTTGAAAATGTGTGGGCAGCTTCCAAATGTCCTGTGCGAGTTAGGATTGACATTTTTAGAGCTAATTAGGATGAGATTGATTAGGGTTTGTCTTAGCCCAGTGGAGCTGACTAAATAATTTATAAAGAATAGACATTTATTTCTCACTGTTTTGGAGGCTAAGAAGTCCAAGATCAAAGTGCTGGCAGGTTTGGTGTTTGGAGTGACCCAATCTCTGCTTCCAAGATGGCATCTTGAATTCTACATCCTCCATAGTCTAGGAGCATTGTCCCTTATATGTCAGAAGAGCAGAAGAGAGAGAACCCACTCCTACAAGCCTGTTTTACAGTGGCATTAGTCCATTCATGAGGCCTGAGCCCTCATAACCTCATACTATCACCCACACTGTTGCCATTGGGATTAGATTTTCACCACATGTAATTTGCAGGTGGCAAAAATCATTCACATCCCAGCAGACTCTGAGAGAGGATGACAATATTATACTTTCAACTTACCCAGATGCCTGGACAACCTATATGAGGGAGAGGAATGGCAAATATTATCAACAGACACAAAGTATGTGGCCCAATGTCACAAACACAAACTATGCTAAAAGCTATGAAATTCTTAAGAATTGGGCCTATATTTTTGGCACCTTGTATTCTAGTGATTAGAAGAGGGAATGTATTCAAACTATATTTAATTAATAAGTTAATGACTTGGGCTATTTCTAAGATTAAAAGTTCCCCAGCATAGAAGATATTCAAGCAGTTGGGTGGAACTATATAAAGGTTTTGAAGAATCTTTTAAATGTGACTGATGTAGGGTTCTAGCAAGCCTAATCCTGTGGGCATGTAGTATGTAATAACTCCCTGAGATGAGTAGATCCGATTGGAACATTGAGTCATAATATAGTAGGACTAAAAGAAACAAATCAAAGAGTTGCTCCAGCAGGAAGATTAATCATGCTAACCTTTTCTTTAATCTCCTAGTCTGTAGTGTAAAATCCTTTTCTGGGCAATATTAGCTTTGTGCTCTCACTACCATAATGGTTCAGACCATTGCAGAATGGCTTCTCATGTCCACCATGGCCCAGGTGCTGACTTATCACAACCCCATTCCTTTTCCTTCTTGGACAAACATAGAGTCTACATTGTCAGTTTCTTGTGAGTTAAATGCAGACACAGCCTGAATCATAATCAATGGAATATGAGCAGAAGTGACATTTGCTGCTTCCAGGAATGCAATAAAAGCCTCCCTTTTTCAGTCTCCCACTCTGTCTCCCCATCTGCATGCTGGAGGTTGATGTTCAGGGCAATGCTGGCAGCCATAAACTGATGATGACAGGGTCCATGGCTCCCTGACTCCCCACCCTATCCCTCTCAATTGTTAGCCTATCAGATGAAATAGAAACAAATTTTTACTATGTTAAGTTGTTACGGCAACTCACATATCTTAGCTAATGAGTTTCCCTACTAATGTCTTACTCTCTTTTTTCTTTCTCTACTCTTCAATCTCTGGGGTGATAAAGGACTCACAAGAAGGGGATGAGAATGTGAGCATAGTGTAAAGAGATTGCTGGGCAAGTGAAAACCCTCTCTTAAATTAATTTCATCTCTTTCTTTTACCTGAGATGTTCGCCTAGAGTGTCCTCATTCCTAAGGCAAAGGTATGGGTAGGGTGGCCAGGTTCAAAGCTTTGTAACAGATGAGCAACTGAATAAGTCTCGGTCCTTCTATGCCTTGCAGCAAATTTCACTTTTCATCTCCTAGCTTTCTAGGGATACCGGCTCTTCTGCCCTCTCCATAGTTTATGGAAGGTGAAGAAAGATCTGGATACCTTCTTTGGGCTACAAATATGAAAGTAAAGGCCTTGATTTTCTATCCTCTTCCATCTCTCTTACCTTTTATGATTCACTGGCAATCTCACACAGAAATGATAATATGAGAAATCTCAGGGTATAAGCTACAAACAAGAAAGCAAATTATAGACATTTAACTTCGCTGGAGTGCTAATTTTGACAACTTTGATTTCCCCTCTGTCTTGTTTAAATTTTCTTGGCTCTGAATTCTCCCTAACATGTGGCTAGAGTTCACTGTTTTCCTAGCATATTCTTCTATCTTGTCCTACTTCCTAAGTCTACACATGGTCCCAAAAGTCTGTTTTCTCTTCCTTTGTTGATCGTGGCTTTGCATTTTCATACCAAACCAAAGTTTCTGCCTTTCCTGAGAAGCTAAAAGCCGATTGCTCTATTGTATTTTTGCCAAATTACAAAATAAGCAGACTTAATAATCTGGGTTCCATTTTCAATACTAACAGTCTGTTCTACAATTTTTGTATCTCTTCCTAATTAACCTTTCTTGGGAATCCTGCTCTAGCAGAACCTGTTACTTATCCTGTAATATCTGTTCTTCTCTTATGGTACTCCTCAGCAGCAGTAGTCTTCAGGGCCATCCAGAATAAAACTATATATGATATATCCCTGTTTTAACTTTTATTTTTTATTAGTACATGTTTGCAGTACATAATAATTACATTCTTCATAGGGAGTTGATACACTTACATAACATCTTAATTATTTTTAATCCCCTTCCTCTCCTCTCTTCTGCCCTCCTTCCATCTCTCGATCCCCTTCCTCTCTGAGAAGGATCGATCTCCCTATTTCCTATTATCTATCTTTTATTTTCCTCTTTATTTGTACTTTGGGTTTCTCATATAAGAGAAACCATGTGATATTTAAGTTTGTGTGCCTGATGTACTTCACTTAACATTATGGTCTCAAGGTGCATACGATAGGATCCCCTTGCAGGTAGATATGGCCATAAGATTAAGCTCTCATCAGTGGAGTGTAGGCAATGACTGGCTGCCAGCCTGGATCATAATATGACCTTGGCATAGGACAAGATGGAAGGAACCTGGGCCCCTGACTCTCCATTCTAGTCATAGATACCCAATATCTAGACTTTTACTTGAGAAAAAAATACCCCTCAGACTTGTTTAAGTCACTATTATTTTCAGTTTTCTGTCATTAAGAGTTGAACTGATTCTACTCAACTACCGTAGGTCCAATATTAAAAGTTAACCAATCTTTCTTCCTTTTTTCCTCTCTCCCTTGCTTTTCTCTTCTCATTTAGAATCATATTGCATGAAAACACCTGTGATCTTAGTTATAATCTCAACCAAGCCCTCCATTTCATAGTGGGGAAACTGAGGACCTCCATAAAAGGAAGTGATGAGCTGAGCAGGGCTGAGACAAGGATGCAAACCCAGTCTCCCGACTCTTGGCCCTGTGATTTTAGGATTCCACCCAGTGGCTCTAAATTAACCAAGCCCTTCTTGGCACGCAACATCTCTCCACCAGGATATATTACTTTGGGTTCTCTTTCCTTCTAAGTCAGTTTATATCCCTAAGAAAATAAAATTTACTTTTTGAGAAATCCATACTTGATAGACAAAGAAACAGGAAAATTATAGCTTAAAATGAAGCTTATTTTTCTCTTTTTAGAGAAATAATTGATTATATTCTATGTTACCAAGCTTCTGTGCCATTTAGTCATTTCTTCCCTTCAGCGTGCACTTCTCCTGAGGGTGGCCTAGAGGATCTAGGATCTAGGCACACCTTGGCTGCTATCTTGAGCGGTGAACACTGGGCTGCTGTGAACTCCTCCAGTCTAGGTGACACCTGAATGAAGATAGTCCCTACTAGTTGGGCACCAACATCCTCCCTCATCTTTCAAGGTACCCAAGCCTTTCTACTGAGCTAGGAATACAGCTAGGAGGCTGCATGGTTTCCACACTGGGCTTTCATCAGCTCCCTCCTCAGAGAATGAGCACCTCTTTCTCCCACTGTCCATAGAAGAAATTTCCTTATAACCAGCCTGCACCACATGATAAAGGGAATGCTAGGAAGGAAAGAATGTATGCTTATCTTTTCATTTTAAGTGATAAGAACTCTATAAAAAATGAATATTCAAAGCTCAATGCCAAATGGAACTACAATCATGGAAGCTATAAATTTCCATCCATTCCTGTGACCTGAGCATTCATATCTGAGCAAAACAAACAGGTATGGAGCCTTCTGGAACTTATCATCCACTTGTAACCTATAGTTACTCAAATAAATGCAATAATTCAAAACTGTGGTAAAGGCTACAAAGGAAAGTATAGGACAGCATGAGAGAGTGTAACTAGGGAATCTAATTTGGGATGAGAAAGGATTATAAAGGTACATATGCCCTGAGACCTTGAAGACAAGAAAGAATAAGCCAGATATCAAGCATTCTGGGCAGCAAGAATAGCAGTGGTGAAAGTCCTTTGATGGGAAAGATGAAGAGAGAGTATAGAGGGCTAAGATGATGCCTTGAGTTGAAGGTGAAGGTAGGTTACACATGACTAAGGGACCATGTTGAGGACTTCAGGTTTCATCTGAGTTATGGGAATACGTGAAAAACTTTTGATTGAATATTGACCTTTTGTGATTCATACTGATCTTTTATGTTACAAACCATCCCTCAGGACCATGTGTTTCTAACAAGAAGCCATCCAATAACACCATCAGGCAATCAGGCAATCAAAAACATCCTTTAAAATATGTTATTAGTGTAGTTAATAGGAAGAGTAAATCCCTCTCATTCACTAAGCTGTAGAAGAATTCCATGTAGATCCTTGGATAAAGCTGAGAAATCTGCATTCTAACTCCACTGCTAAAATTAGCAAGACACAAATAGTTTCTAGATATATCAGTCACAATCACGAAACAGCCCTAGTGTATATGTAGACAGAATGATTTTATTAGACTGACCAGGAAAAGGCAATGAACACTGACTACAACAAAACAAAAACAAATGTCCTTATGTGTGACAGACTCCACGACTGAATTTGCTAATGTCCTATAACTCCTTGTGGTGGTTAAATCATATAGTTTCCTGAATGCTTTTTTTGTGGCTAATTTATTCCAGTGACCCACAAGGAAGACATGCTACTGAGAAGTAGATATGACTCTCAGATCTAACAGAGGTTTTTCTCTGGCTGTGATGGTTCAATTTGAAATATTCATGCCATTCCATCCCAGGGAATTGTGAAATATCCATTATGTACAAATTCTAAGGGATCTTCCATGCTTGGCAGAGACCTGCCTTCCTTTCACATAAGATTATTAATAGACTTCTCTATTACTATAACAAATGTTGACCTTTCACCCATTCATCTGGTTTGCAAAATATATACATCTGTCTTTAATTAGCAGAACAGAACACCCTCTTGAAAATCTGATCTCAACTATCAACAACTATTAAAAATCCAGCTAAGAGTTATTGTATTTATTAAGCATTCAGTTAAGAGAGTCTGAGAGACATGATATCTGTAAATATTATCGTTTTTATTCCCATCTTAGCCTGGACCACCAAAACTCTATGAATTTGAACCTCATTATCTTATCATCCCAAGAAAATATTTTTATGCTACTTTATCTTTGTTCTATTTTGTCAAAAAATGTCACAAGAATAAGCTTTATAAATTCCAATTCATTATTCACAATGAGATGGGTATTAAGAACCTTATATCACTTAATACAATAATTCCCCCTTATCCACAGAGAATATGTCCCAAGACCCTCAATGGATGTCCTAAACTACAGGTAGTACCAACATCTATACAGTAATGTGTTATTTCTTATACTTATACTCATAAATATAAAACCTTTCCCATCTTAACTAAGTACTCATCCCACACTATGGCAGGAAATCTTACAGCTTGAAGTGCAACAGCAAAACTACCACAAATGTCTGTTTCCTTCTCCATTTCAAGGATAGATTTGTTCTTTCCTAGAATTTAGAAATTTTGGCATAACTTTTCTTTCCTTATTAAGTCAAGAATTTTCATATTTTCACTTAAAGAAAGCACTTTACAACTTCTCTTTGGCACATTTGAGTTGCCAGCGTCACTGCTCTTGTCCTAAAGGGGCCATTATGAATTAAAAATAATGATTACTTGAACCTTTAACACAGCATATCCAGTAACCTAGACAACTACTAAGTAACATAGGCATATAGCCTAAACAGTATGGATACTCTGGACAAAGGATGACTCATGGTATTCAGTGACAGAATGACAACATACTCAGACAGCCCCCAAAACTTATGAATTATTTCTGTAATTCCCACTTATTATTTTTGAACCTCAGTTGACCAAGTGTAACTGAAACTACAGAAAGCAGACTGCAGATAAGGAAAGAACATCCTGTTAGCTAATAAGAATTATCCCATATCCTTCTCTTTCTCCCTCTTTTCCTTTCTTCTTTCTACTTTTCCCTTCCTTATCCCTCACCTCAGGCTGCATAAAGTCATGACCAAATTTTACATTCAATCCCAGCCATTGCTCTAACTCTGATGGTAGATGGAAACTGGGTTTCTCTTTTTTAATTTTATGTCCATATTTAAATCCTTATTTGTTAACCTGAATGTTTTATATTTCATATAAATTTATTAGAAATAAAGACAATACAAACAAATTAAACTAAATATACTTTTCTTATATCTCATAGTGTGTATCTGCTTTGGATGATGGGCTGTAAAAATAAACCAGCCAATGGAAAGTTGGGATGAGAAGTCTGATCATACGTGCTTTGGAGAGCCATTTCAAATGAACCTGCACTAAATAAGACAGGTGGTACTCTCTTTTCTTACTAGATTGACCTTTGAGGGCAGGCACTGGTAGGAGCACTGAAAGAGGAGAAGGGTAGATGGGGTGTAATATCTACTGGCCCTTAGTTAGCTGTTATCCTTGGGCAAGTCCTTCCATAATTCCAGGACTCCATTTCCTCATCTGCAGAAAAAGAGTGCTGAACTAGGGAAATATTGAGGCTGCTTTCAGCTCTAATGCTCTGTGGTTCTCTGCCTATAAAAGGCACAGAAGAATCATTCCTGCCCTCAGAATCTTCGATTATTTAAAAGATGTAAAATATCAGTTGTGTCCCTTTTACAAAGAATCACATATTGTACAAGTAAATCTGTATATTGAATGCTAAAATTTACCAATGTGATAACTGCTTCAGATAGAATTTTGTCTTGGTTTTCTTTCTCTAGGATAATCTAATAAATTTGAATAAAATTACCATTGCATTAATTATACACCTCAGCATTTTTATTTTGAAAATCAAACAAATGAACTTTTCTTGTTTCTACTGCTGTGTATGAGCCTTCTTGTTAGGTGAAGTGTGTACTGTATACATAAGGTGATAAAGGTCAGGACTGGGACAAACAATCTAATTTCTAGTTGACATGATTTGTAACAAAGATTACTTAGAAAAAAAGTATCTTAGAAGGGAAATGTGCAGCTTGTAAAATGTGAGGGGAAACAGTCTCATACACTGATCATAGAAGTATAAATCTATATGATCTATATAATCTTTTGAAAAGAAGGACAGCAATAAACAACAAAGCCTTAAAAATGTTTGTTATGTATAATTCAACAATCTTCCTTCTGATATAATAAAGGGCTACCTAGAATAAAATTATAAGGTATTATTAAGGAAATGGGAGTAGCAAATTGCAATCTAAGTGGTGAAGTATAATAGAACCATTAAAAATTTGATCTTGAAGAAGTTTCCTAGAGGATGAAACAAAATGAAGCTTTAATGCCATCTCACATCATCCCAAGACCCAAGAGGAAGAAGTCCTAGTTTAGGAGAGTAGTTAGTGGTTAGGATTTAGTTACAGTTTGGTTAGGTTCTTCCTTACTAAGAGCAAAAAAGCAGGATAATATTATTCTCAGAACATGCAGGCCATCAAAAAAAAAAGGGGGAAAACACCTTTTCTATAGTATTAAGCAATATTCCAAATTCTATATCCAGTATCACTTCAAACATGTTTCATGATGTAAAAACACACATTCAACTATATCTAGTTTTTAAAGATTGGACAAAACAATGTTCACAATTGTTGTAATCAATTTGATTTGTTAGTTTTTTAACTACGTACTTGAAATGTAAGAGTCTGCCAAGAGTTCTTAAGGCTGGTAACACTACCCACTGCTACTGAGCTTCGTGGAGAGGGACAAAGCCACTCGCAGCAATCTGGGGTGTGCTCCTCAGAGGGCTGTGAAATCATGAACATAGTACCAATGACCACACACTGAAGATTCATTTTATCTCATATTCCAGTTTAAAGTAATGACCTTGGAAATGAAAAGGAGATGCTGGAAAGGAAATGTTAGCTTCCTGTGAAAAACACATTTGATTTTCCTGGACTGGGGCTTACAATAATAAAGAGCAACAGGCTCTTGGCAAAAGGCAGAACAGGAAAAGAACAATGCGGTAAGAGATTCATTAACTGATTAAAAGCACTTTACATTACCATTTGATGAGAGAGCAAATGATTCAGACAAAACAATAACTAGGTATGATATTGTGATGGAAAACATCAGGTGTTAAAAAGAATAATGATGGTGAATATCCCCAGCTGGTCTTAGAAGAAAATGAGAAAGTTTTGGTGGCAAACTATGATTTCAGATATGGTTTAACTATGTGTCGTGATTTGAATATTAAATATCCTCCCAAATCTCATTATGTTGAAGGCTTTGTGGCTGATGGCACTATTGAGTGGCAAGGGAAAGTTTAGGAGGAGGGGTCTAACTGGAGGAAGTCATGTCACTGCGGCTTTCACATAAAGCGGACGTTGGGACAATGGCCTCTCCTTGCTCTTTCTGTTTCCCCAGCTCTGTGAGTTGACAGCTCTGCTCCACTATGCACCAACTCCCATAATATTCTGCCTCATCACAGGCCCAATGCGATGGAGTAAGTGAATATGTACTGAGACACCTGAAACCATGAGCCAAAATAAAATTTTGAATACCAGAAAGACTGACACTCTGAAAGAAAATAAATCTAGTAAATTCTTTCCTACTTAAAGATAACAGAAGAAGCTTGAGGAAAAGATACCTTCATTGCACAGAACATGATTCAATCCTAATGTACAGAGATAATAATTTGAATGTACAAGGATAATAAAAATGATAATAGCATATACTTATTGAGCATATAACATGTTTAATCTCATAATACATACTTGAAATAATTACAAAAATTAACATCTATTGAGTGCTGACTACCTGCTGGGAATTACTTGCTTTAATCCTCTCACAGGCTTCTGAGCTCATTCCCATTTTACAGAAGAAACTAAGGGTTACAAAGGTTAACTAGTACAAGGTACAAAGCTAGTAATAAAGAACTTGAAAGCCCAACCTACATCTATCTGACTCCAAAGACCATTTGTTAACCCAGGGTCTTAAGATTAATGAAGGGAAACCACGCTGTTTTAAAGTCCTATAACGGGCCGAGGATTTAGCTCAGTGGTTCTGGCACCTGCCTCTAAAGCAAAAGATCCTGAGTTCAATCCCCGGTACCAAAAAGAAAGGAAATAAAGTCCTATAACATAGTTCAGAAAGAGAATTCTAAAAAAAATCAGCACACATGGTAAACTTTAGAAAAGTAGATTTCAGGGCTGGGGATGTAACTCAGTGGAAGAATGTTTGCCTAGTATGCACAAGGCCCCAGTACCCACCCCCTAACATAACACACACAAAAGAAGAAAGAGAAAGGAAAAAATAGGATTTTATAAAATAAAAAGAAAAGAAAGAATAATTCTGTGACCAGTAACTCCAAAAAGCAAGGCATCTTAAGGGATTTGAAAGATTATAAAAAATTAACATTTGTATTACCATAGCCAGAAACAATCCAAGCTTGTGTATGTGTGGACACGCAGAAAATAAAACAGAGAAATTACCTGCATGGTTTTTCAGTATACTTAGGTTTTAAAAGAATTAGCACAAAAAAATTTGACAAAAGATCCCCAAAATAGCAGTTGCAGGAAAAGCTGAGACATGCAAAAATCCTGAGGACAATAATTACTGTTTTAGTTGTGTTTAGGGCAGGAGAAACAAGAAAAAAGATGTCTATTTGAGGCAGACGATGTACAAATGATGGAAGCCAACTTGAAAGCATTAAGAACAGGTCCCATAAGACTAATTTGCTTTTTTGATGGAATTACCAAGCAGGTAATGTAGTGGCTTGATCTTGGCAAAACTTTTTGCCAAAATCTGATATTCTCAAGGGCAACATGGAGAAATGAAAGGTGATTTCCTAACTTACTAAGCAACCAAGGCCAAGTGACTTAAGTGGATGATGTTACTCTGAAGGTGAGGTGTGTGCACCTCCGTTTTTTGTACTTTTCAATACTTGAAAGGGAAATTTGGTTTGAGAGTTCATGTTGTCACACTCGCAGATGACCTGAAGCTGGGAGAGGTACCTAATATGTTAGATGGCAGACTCAACTGGCAGAAGTATCTACCAAGGCAAAACTCTTGAAACAAAATTTGATGAATTATCTCTGTAAATTTCTTGCCTTCAAAAATCATTTAGACTAGTACAAGATGTGAGAAGTTTGACTTTTAATATTCACTTGGAAAGGACCTCAGAGATATTAACTCACAACAAACACAGAATCAACAAGTACAAGGCCTGCCAAAGGGTCTCTGCAGACTTTGACTGCAGTCACAGGTGTATGACTTCCAAATTAAGGAAGAACATATCCTCACTGTATCTGTAACTCACATTTGGAGTCATGTGTCTACTTCGAACAATCAAATTATTCAGATATTTAACAAATAAAAGAAACTCTCCCCAGTGAGGTCTAAGTATTCTATCTTGGAATCAGAAAACATATCACATTAAAAAAATATGGAAGCCAGGTATTTAGCTGAGTGGTGTGCCACCGCCTACCTCACAAGTGCAAGGTCCTGAGTTCAATCCCCAGTACTGAAAAAAAAAAATTATGGAAGAAGTGGAAATAGTTAGTTTTTTGGGGAAAAGAAGCCTACAGAAATTCTAATACTGACAAAGCTTAGTTCCTTATATTGTCTATCACATTTCCCCACGTATCATCTTTGTAGAATTTATCACCATCTGAAATTACCTTGCTTCTTTTACCTCTGTGCCCCCTTCACATATCCATGCAAGAAGGAGACAATATCCTAGGAAAAGACAATGAGGATCACAACCCCAGGAAACCCAGCAGAATGAATCCATTGGGCGTGACAAATTAAACGCAAAGGGGGAGAATCCAACAAAAAGAAAAAGTCATGACAAGGCTTTTAAAACTTTTAACTTCAT
>NW_004624771.1:2480840-2496657 GCF_000247695.1 Heterocephalus glaber
GAGCAGGTGAAGATTTTTTCCGACATTGTGGGTTGTCTCTTCACACTGCTGGTGGTTTCTCTTGCTGTGCAGAAGCCTTTTAATAAGAAGAGATCCCATTTGTTGATTATTAGCTGTTGTACTCTTGAAGAGCCAGGGCCATGAAGAGCTTGCCCAAGTTCTGGGTGATGAACTCTTTGATGTTCTGGCAGTACATGTTAATCTGGCCTGCAATGAGCAGCAAATCCATCCTCGCAGGGGCCTGGTGTGGCTTGAAGAGTTTGGACAGGTCCTCCTCTGGGAGTGGGGGTTCTCCTCCACTCTGGCGCTGCATATTTTCCTGCTGTCGACGCTGTTCATACTGGTGTTTCTGCTGCTGCTGTTTGCTAGTATTCCTCATGTACGTGTTGTATTTGACTATGTCTTGGCTCATTTCATCCACTCTGTCCATCAGCAACTGCAGATTCTTCCCCAAATGATTGCTGCTGGTGAGGCGAGCAATTCGTGCTTATCTGCTACAGCTGACTTCTTCTCCAGCTCCCACATTAGGACATTGATCAGATGTGAATTTTTAGTTACAATCGGCACTTCTTCAAACATGTGCTCAAAGGTGCTATTTGCCTTTTTCAATGCTTCAGGGGAAAAATCCTTCTCTTTGCAAACTTCCATTAGTTTAGGAGTCACTCTATATGCCTTTAGCGAGAGGGACCCTTGCGCAGTTTTTATGGGATCGTAAATGAGAATGACAGATTCTTCAATGGCGTATTGGTAACTGAACTGAGAATCCAGCAGCGCCCGGGAAAACAAACGAGCCATAGTACGTGGACTGGTACCAGCCCACGTGGAGATGGTCCTTTAAGTGGCGAAGGCTCCGCATCATTTCCATCTGATACTGGACTTCATCAAACTCAGCGTCATCCTCTGTGTGCTGGGGGAAAGGGAAGCAATTGGTAATTTCAAGTCGATCTTCTACAACCAAGCCCCAAAGCTCTCCTTGAACCACCTCAGTTCCTTGTCCTTCTTCTTGATAGTGTTTGATTATCTTTAATACTACCAAGCCATCTATCTGCACTTGCTTCACTGCCAAATCTCCAGAACTGCCGCTGCCTTTACCTTTCCCCACCGTGCCTGAGGTAGAGCTGGGAGAGGCGGCCGTAGAGCCTGAGCCTTCCTTGAGGGGCGCCATCTTTCCAGCCAGACAGGAAGAAAGAGACATATGTTTTTAACTAATGTTACCATACACCTTCTTTGTTTTCCCTGGTACTGGGTATTGACCCTAGGGCCTCACATATATTAGGCAGCACTCTGCCACTGAGCTACATCCCCATCCCTTATGTATTTGTTGTTTTGATTTTTTTGTTTGTTTATATTTTTTAAGATAAGACCTCACTAAATTGCCTGGGCTGGCCTGAATGTCTTCTCTGCCTCCTTCACAAACCTTTTACCTTTAAAATTTTTCAAGTATTACAATATATGTATGTAATTTTTGGCATCATCATTTTAAGAATGTTTTATCATCTCCACTGTCACTTCCCCCCATCATCTCATCTTCTGGAAGGTGATTAGTTTCTGAGACCCTTTTTCATGTTCCCTATACTATACTATAGTATCTTAGGTCCTACTGACCTGGAACAATTCAAGGTCCACATCTGTGGTGACTTTTGCCCCACTGACACCATCTAACCACTGTCCCAGGAACAGAATCTCCTGTAATTCTCTGACCTCTTTTTTCCCCGGGGTTCTGCTGAGGGTGTCACCATGGGGTGAAATGTAGAGACAGAGAAGCCACAAAGCAGGCATTAGGAATTAGAAAATGGGCTCAAGCATTAGGCTCCTAATTCACTGACCAAACTGTAAAACTGTACATGCCCTGGGGTGGGGTGGGGGGGATTTAGCTCAGTGGCACCATGCCTGCCTTACAAGCTCAAGGTCCTGAGTTCAATCTCTGGTACTGGAAAAAAAAATTGTACATGAACCATAACCTGAAAATTGGGGGTGTGCAGTGACTCCTGGGAAGAGGGGGTGAAAGCCAGGAGGCCAGAGTACCTACATCTGGCCCCACTCTTCAGTAAGCTCAACCTCTACCACTTCTGAGGCCACAGGCTGGACTTGTGCTCCACGTCCAGCCAGGGAGTACAGAGTTCCCCATATATGCGTCAGGTAAGCAGAGGAAGCACAAAAAGAAATGTCCATGCCCTCTGTTCCAACAACTCTGGGGGAAGGTTTAGCTCCAAAGAAATCTGCAAAACGTACCTACTGAGAGTCACAGGTTGACTACCTGTGAAACTCTGGCTCCAACCTACTCATCAAAACAAGGACAATGTCTGTCCTAAATGTCTTATGGGTACAATCATCAACTGGGAGATTTTTTTTAATAGTAAACAACTTTTGTAAGTTACAAAGTATGAAAATTCAAAAGACCTTTATTTCCTGTAGCCCAGGCCCCTAGGCCCTAATAAGGGCAGACCAGCTATTACTGGTTGATGGCATGAGTCTTCCATGTAAAGACAGCTGAGGAAAGGTCTTGTTTGTCTGCATATCAAAGGACCTATCAGAAGCATATCGGAAGCCCCATACCTTTGAGTTTGCACATAAGCTTTTGCATTAGAGTGAGGATAAAGTATTTCAATTCCTGGAAAGACAGTTTCACTGGCATTAAAAGAAAGCCCCAAGGCTGAATTTTCCTGATGCTAGAAGGGGAGGAAGCATGCAAGACCAGATGTGAGAATGACCAATGGAAACCAGAAGCAGGTGTGAGAGAGCTGAGACTAGGAGACAAACTCTCCAGACTCCAGATAGTGGAACTCAGCTGCAAGGGGAACTGCTTCATCCACTTGTTCATTCATTCACTGAGCATCTGAAACATGGTAGATTTTAGAGGCACAAGCTGAATGAAACAAAGTCCTTGACCTTGAGGTGCTCTCGGCAAGGTGATGTTACTGCAGAAGAGCCTCATGAGAAACTGAGAGAGAGCAGGGCTGAGGATGATCACATTCATTCCCCCAGGCTGGCTGAACTGGTGGTTCTGTGGGCTTCTCTAACAGCCACCAGGAATGAGTCCCACAAGGATCTGACTGTCCCACAAGGATGCCAGGTCTTGTGATGACTCATCTAACACAAGGACTGATAATCACCTCTGCAGACATTCAGATCTAGAGTTCCTAAATCATGACTACTTGAGAAAGGGGCCATTGGAGCTATGAGACAGAGGCACCCAGCATCATGACCTGGAGGTTGTGACCCCTTGCCAAGTTGGAAAGTAGACACTATTTTGAACTTCTAAGCCCAAAGCAGAGTTAAAGTTTCTCTTCTGGGCTCCCACATCCCTGGGCCCACAGCAATTTTCAGCATTTCTCACACTGTGCTGTAGTCATTTGTTGACCTGAATGCATGCTGCTAGATTGTAAGTTCCCCCAGAATGAACAGTAGGGATAGTGGTTAGACACCAGGCTTTTGGTGGCAAACTCCAGATCTAGATTCATACCTGATTAGGCCTCTTCAGGGCGGCGTGATTTACTGGGATGATGGAACTAGACGTTTGTAAAAATATTACAACTAATACGTGGTAGCTGGTATAGTTCAATTTGTTTTTCCATACACAAGTAATATTGTAAAGTTGTATCCATCAGGCTTCAGTGTAGGAAGTTGAAATTGCTTTATTTGTAGTAACACAGAAAGAACTTAATCAAGGAATGAAGTGCCTACAAAATTATCACAAGGTCCAAAGGAATAGGTTCTAGACTAGGGCTTCCAAAACAATATAAAAATGACCTACCAGAGGAATTTCCACCTCTGGGCACCCTGCAGCTATGCTAGAATCAAGAAACTACTGCTGCCCCTCAAAGCCTGAGAAGTTGGAGAAGGTGCTCCAGGGCACCAGCACAGGAAGCTTGTCGGTCCACAACATGGCTGGCCAGCAAAAAATGGCTCCAAAAGGGGGACCTTGCACATCTTAAGTTCAGCGCAGCTACTTTGTGAAGATGGTTTGCTTCTAGAACCCTTCCAGAAAGAACACTGGGGATCAGGATGCTCAGCTTCCCAAACTACTCACTAGGAGTCTGCAGTGAAGGTTGAGGGAACCAATCCACACACTGAATTCAGCCTCATGTCCCAGGGTCTCATCTATGTACTGCAGACTAACTTGGTGGCCAGCAACCAGGGCAGGCAGTACTTACTACACCAGTGAGGCAGTACCTTAAAGAAGTTATCTCATCTCCCCTGGATCACAGAGTGAAGCTAGGATGTGAACAGTTCTATGTTATTGTAAAACAATTTCAACTTCCTGTGCTAAACCCTGATGGATACAACTTTACAATAGCATCTGTATAGAGAAAAACAAATTAAACTATAACTGCTTCTACATACTGGTCATACCATAGGTTCAATTATCGTCTGTTCCTCATATCTAACCCAGTGTATGGCTGGAATGTTAGAGGAGTCAATTCCTCCTGAGATGAAACAGAAAACTCAACCTAGAATGCTGTGACTTACACACTGTGTCTTTCCCGTTCAAGTGTGACCCAAGGCGGAAGGCAGGAGAGAGGCTGATTGTGAGGTCAGAGGAGACCTGCCCAGTGGTTTGCGTGAGGCAGAGCTGTGTGCACTCACCAAGCAGGAACTGGGGTAGAAATACAGGGAAAAACCCACATTACAGATAGGGATGAGGGCCACCTCTTCCTGGTCTTGCAAGAGGATCAGATGTTGACACGGGTAGGCCTAATGAGAATCACAGACTGATGCATCCAAGAGATATTTTCTTCCCCCTTTTTGTGTTCTTTTCGATAAAGAATGAAACTCTATCTTAGAGGGAAAAAAAAAACCCTCCTCCCCTGCCATGAAGCAAGCACTCACATTCAGTGCTGTGATAATGGCCCTGGAAGGCACTGGCTCTGCTGATATCCACAGACGCTGTCCTCTGCAGAAGCTGCTTGATGTCACACCCCCAAGCCCATAGTGACTGTGCAGGCTTTCAAGTGCCTGCCACAGGAAGTGCTTGCCCCACCTCTCAGACATGAAGCACAGTCCCCAGCAGTGCCTGGGAATTCTCATTTTCTGATACTGAAGCCAGAGCCTGAGACAGGAACCCAGAATCTAGACCTGAGGGGCTAGAGTCAGCACACAGGAGTGAATGCACACATACAACACCTACACACCCATATAGACCACATAAACACAGAGACACGAATACACCACAAATACACATGCAGATGCAGATATACATACCACACACACAAACACAGCAATACACCACACACACACAAATATACTTCACACACAATACTCAGCACATACTTCACATACATATACCACAAAAACACGAAGATACAGTATACACATACCACATACGCTACTGAGAGACACACATACACAAAAACACACAGAGACATTGACATTTACCATATGTGCATATACACACAAAGACACAAATACACACAGTGCACACACCACATGCATACACATCTACATGCATGCATACATGATATATTTATGCTACTTCGAAAGAGTAATTATATGGACTGTGACTATAGGAGCTATGTATACAAAACAGTAAAAGAAGTTTCAAAGCAGCAAAAATGGCACATATACAAAGATAAAATCTCTGCCGAGATGCACACCTGATATTTATTGGTGAAGAGATTGATTAAAGCAACACAAATAATTCATGCATAATGACCTTGGGACAATTCTCTGTTCTAACAGTAAAGTTTTTCAAGTGACTGTTCTTTAGCCCCCATGCACTCATTGTATGGCCACCGAGTTCTTTCCCCTGAGCAGTGCCTGCTGCATCTCTAGCTCACTTTCTTGAATTCTAACCCTACCTGTGTGGGAAGGAATAGCTTTACAGCTCTGCAGTGCCAGCTTGACTACAGAGTTTGCCACCTACTCTTTCCCAAGCTCCCTCCTTGCCCAATTCAGGAAAGTCCCACAGTGCTTGCCTCAGTACAAACAGAGAAGTTCAGGGATTTGGTGTTGATTTTAGTTAAGACATCAACTTCCCTGAATCCTGATTTCTTTCAAGGCTAACACAATTTACCACTGTGTGCCTAGGGGGCGCTCAGGCCCAGGAATTGAAATTCTCAGAAATTTCCTTTAGCATTTCTAAAATCCAATAGTTGGGGGCTAGAAATTAAAATGAAGGGACCTAATGGGTGAGAATGCTGCCTGGTGGTTATTGGCCAAGAATGAGAGGGTGAACTAGCTGTGAATGCACCTCCAAGACCCATTCATAGGTATTATCAGATGTAACTTCATTTCCCAGATGCAGAATCAGGCACCAGAAGGTTGAAGTGATGTTTAAAATCAAAACTAATTAGAAGAAATCCTGTGATAGGAGATGTAGAGTTCATTTCTGAAGAAGCAATGATTACCATTTTCTGTCTTCTTTTTCCATAGTATTGTTTTACTGATACAGTGTACAGAGCAATATATTATTCTGGATATGAGGTTTTATTAGAGACACCAATCAATTAAATACACGTCATGTTTTATTAGTTGAATGTAGAAGACTATAACATAAAAGGTGTAGTACAAATATGCCTGGCTTTAAGAGAGCTCAAAATATCTAAATCCAAATTTAAAAATACATTAAAGCATGTTTACTTCAGTTAAAATGTATCATTTAGTGGGGTTTTATTTTGCACAATAGGAATTTCTCACTACATATTTCAACACTGAAGTTTCATGGAAAAAAAAGGGTAGAACTCAAGAAAAAATGATGAGGAATTTGTGTGTACTTCTGGCATCCTGATAACTCACAAATTGTGTGTGCGTGTGTGTTTGTGTGTGTGTGTGTTTTACTATCTTTATTGAACAGCAGAAACAGAAAAGATATGTGGATTAGCAATGCGAAAACAGGTCTATTTGCCCAGTTCCTAGGCCCTGTGTGTGTGTGTGTGTGTGTGTGTGTGTGTGTCTTTTAACTTTTGTGAGTCTCCATTTTACCCTCTAGAAAACAAAGGCCAAGACCAAATGAGCTCTGTGATTCTTCTTCTATGCATATAAAGCAGAATAGCAGTACGGAAATCCCATACACAGACACTAGCCCAGTTTGAGCTCTTTGCCATTCTCCTTGCTGCCCCCCAACCAGGAATGGAACTCAGGACCTTGGCCTTGCCAGGCAGGCGCAGCACCACTGAGCTACATCCCCGGCCCCTTATCGCCATCTTTAACTCACCTCCCAAGGGCTGCAGTTCCTCTGAAAATATAGGCTATGTACTCTCCACCAGGCAGCCCTACTGGAAAGTTAAGTGAAATAGGAAAAAGTGCCTCAACATTGTCTGCCCCGTCATGGGTGATCAGTAACTGTAACTTTAGTCCTACCTCCAACTTTGCCATTCCACCATTCCATAACTGCATTACTATTAGAAAGGATTCACAGCACACATGTGCCTTAGGGTGTCATCTTGGGAATGGGTAGTGAAGACTGTCCTTGTCCTCCCACAGAATGCTTATTGCCTTAAGTGTGGGAGGGGCAGAAGCCAGGCCTGCATACACTCTCTGCCACAGTTGGAAACATTCAGGAACACATTTCTGACCCACTACAGTGTGGTTTTATTTTGTTTTGCCTTCTCTATTTTTGTTCACTTGCTCTTTACTTAAGATTTCATACCTTTGAGACTCACTTTTTCACCTGCCTCTCCCTTCACTTGTGCTATTATCTCCCACTTAAATTGCTTCCCTCATCTCCCCTCCCCTGCATCCACCTAATCCTTCAGGGCTCAGCTTTCCTCATGGAAATTTTCTGACCTTTCACCACTCCTGTTATTTATTTTCATAGCACCCTGTGTTTCTCCTTCCTAGCATTTACCACAATTACAATTACATAATTTATCTGTGTCATATTAGTCTGTCTCCTTCACCAGCCTGCAAGAAAGCTCCAAGTTTCTCTATTTTGACCACCAATCTATCCTTGACATTTGTGCTTAGCACATACTAGGGTGAATGAGTTAGTGAATGAAAAATAAAAGGTGAACAACTCTCAGAAGCTACTGCCATACATATGAGCTGACTGGCTCACTGGTAGTACATCTGTCTTTCCCTCTTTTCATCTTTGACATCACAAGATTTCTCCACAGCTTCTCCTACTCTTTAAAAACAAAATCGATTTACCAATAATATGGAAAATTCAACCAGACAATTTTGAAAGATCATGATTCTAGAGATATTTAATTTTTCTCAAATCATAGCTTAAATGCACATCCACAATATCCTCTGTATCCTCTAGTGGGGTATTTGAATCTACTTTGGGGTAGTCCATGGAATTATCAAGAGAAGTAGAACTAATGTATCTTACTGATGATAGACCTATTTTAGATTCCATTTTGACAATTTTCTCTAGCACAACAATTTAATACTAATGATCCTAGGTTTACCATCTTGGGTCTCTTCTTTACCTCTGGGATTTCCAGCCCTTATTTGGCCCTAACTAATCAAAAGAGCAGGTGAGCAGGTAGGAACCCTTTAATAGCAAGGTTTACGGTTTAAGTGGAGTCAACCTTTCTTCTGATGACATCTGCCCACAGAGCTGAAAGAGCACTGGAGCCTCCAGAAGAGAAGTTGAGGAGGAAGCATAATGAGGGCAGAACAGTGGGTTTCTTCGGAGTTGTGTTTACCCTGTTAGCCTTGTTTTCCTCTTTGTGCTTCTCTCCTGAATAGAATAGCAGCACAAAGTCTTCCCTGCTGAATGACAAGTAGCTTTCCTTTTCCAGTCCAATCTGACTAAGAATCAGGCTGAACAACCACAGGCAGCTATGTAGGAAATATTTTTCAAAATAATGTTCTGGAGTGCTGCTATGTTTGGGTCAATCCTCAGGTTTCCTGACAATATAGCTCTGTTCTCCTTTCCTCCTAATACCTGAAACAGACTGTGGTGATTTTGCTGAGCAGCCATGCGTGCCCGCTTCCCAGACTCCCAGAGGTGCATTATCATTAAGAAGGAAACAATAGCCCAGGCTCTCTGTGTGGAGGGTTTATACTCAAGGATATTGTGTTTCATTTCCCTGCTTCCATGAATAGTCTTCAAGATGAATAGCTTCAAAATGCCAGTACTTTTTCTTTTTTCTTTAAAGAGGCTATCACGGTTCCCCACATCAGCCTACATAGTGCTTCTTTCAGCAATTCAGAGCTGCCTGAGTATGAGGGACTAAACAATGGGGCAAGGGTCACTCTGGAAGGAGATTTTGTGGTAGGAGTCTGAACCCTGGAATGGAGTGGGGTTGAGTTTCTCAGATATCCACAAGTTCCGCACATCCTCAGGCCCAGGAGAAAGAGGACCTGCAAGCTAAAGCTACAACAGCCAGTTTTCAGAAGCTGGAATGGATGTCAACAGCACGATTTGATGCCAGGTGACAAAGGGTAACAGAGTAAAAAGGACCAACAGTCTCTCTGCTTCTGTGCTGTGGCATTTGGGGCAAACAATTCTAAGATTGTAACAGCTCCTTAGTGTATAGTTTTGGGGACATCAGTGCTGTAATAAAGAGCACTGACAACAATCTTGTTGGGGACCCTCAAGTGGCTTCTTAGGCAATGAACATCAATAAGGGCACCATGGCAGAAGAGGAAGCCCACGGCAGATGCCACAGGAGCACACAAAAGGGTCCCTGGAAATTCCTGAAAATAAATTGAGAGACCTCACAGGGAGGGGGATGTGCAGGAGCCCAAGCAACAGCAATTACCATTGTGCTATTGGAACCCAAGTCAGCTGTCGTGCAGAGAAAGCACAGACTACAATAAAGTATAAAACATCAGTGCTGAACTTAAAGATTATCTAACCAAAACTCCTAACACGTGAAAGTAACAATGCCTAAAGAGGTTCAGCTGCTTGGCCCTGTTTCATAGTCATTTAATAAGACAGTTATAGTGCAATCTAATTCTCCTGAGTCCCAGCCCATGATAACTGGTGGACACCTGCCATCTCCTGAACTATATGTAGGGCACTGAGGGTTCCTGCTGCCTCTGGGAAAGAAGTGTTTTCTTAGTGTATGTTCCTTATAGGAAAGTCCAGGGTGCCTTAGGTGAAGCGGAACTTGTGGTGGGGAATTCTGTGTAAGAGAGCACCTTTGGGAGGGGGCTGTTGAATGTAGCTCTGCTGGCCTTCACTACAAGAAGGTGCAGCTTCAACTATGGCTTGATAAGTTCAGAAAGGAAAAGGTGTTACCTCCTAGAAACAAAACTGGCCCAATATTGGGGCATCTGCTTTTCCTTATTCAATACTATTCAGTACTAAGTAAAGTCTCTTAGGAACACAGACATTAAGAAAGACTTTTTATTTTTTTTCCACTGAGGGTTTTTTTTTTCCAAATTAAAATTCTCTCCAAAGAGTAAAGAGTTAATTTACTCCCAGTTTCACCTGAGCAAATCTGAAGCCATGTGTTATTACCCATTACTGTTTCAGGTCTCCTCACAAAATCTGGTTATCACTTAGCTCTCCCAGAGCATCTACCACAAGAGGCCACATTGGCCATGTGGGAAACAGACTTTAGAACCATAATTTCTGCAGTGAGCCGGGGGTTTGGGGAAGGAATAAGCCTTTACAAAATTTCTGCTTGAGCTACATCCATCCCCACCCAATGCAGCTTGTGATACTCTGGGATCTGCTCAAAGACAAAGCTTTCTTTTGGATCTGTCTGTAGATATACATTCCTAAACTCCTACCAAATTTTCTGTTAAAAGAGTCAATGTGAGGCTGGGCATGGTGGTGCATACCTGTCGTCCTAGCATTCAGGAGGCTGAGGCAGGAGGGTTGCCATGAGTTCAAGGCCGGCCTGGGCTCTGCAGTGAATTCAAAGCCAGCCTGGACTGCATAGTGAGATCTTGTTTCAAAAAAAAAAAAAAGAATCAAGATGAAAAATATATGATTTCCCCCTCCCAAAACTCACATAAGGAAGTTCACTATAATAGGAGGAATGCTAGAGACTGTGCCCTACCACTAGCTACCTTCTTATCCTGAAAGGGATGCTCAGAGGGAATCAGAGGAAGGAGATGGAGTCAGGGAGAAAGAATTTGGGCCACATCTGTATGAAAGAGAGCAAGTTTTGGGGAGAATGAATGTTATCTAAATGTGGAGTAGAGAGGTAAAGAAATGAAGAATGCTTTTAGATGAAGATTGTCTAATGCAAAGAGCATGTATGAGCCTAGGAATTAGCCACCAAGATCTTCTTTGCTTTGACTTTATATGTGGTTTACACCATTTTGGTATCATATCTCCTCATATTTAAAGAAGGAAATGATACTGATGTTCTATTTCCAAAAGGAAAAAATAGTGAACCTTTTTGGAAAATTAGCAAATCTTAGTTTGGTTTTTAAACCAATTTTTTCATCCCCCTGCCCCTACTTCTTCCATCATGAAGACTTTTTATCTTCCAACCAACATGAAATTGCCCCTACCTGTTCTGAAACCTGGGATTTGTGTTGTTTTTAATGCTTTACTATATGTGCCTTCCCCAACCAGAGTGGAAATTCCTCCAGTGCTACCATGACATCTCATTCCTCTTCACACCCCAAAGCCCGGCATAGCCCCTGGCATTTAGTAAGCAGTGAAATATGTGTTAAAGGAATAAATAAATCCCTGGGCATTCCATCAATTACTTGACTGTAGTCTATTTTAAAACGAGTTAGATTAAAATTTTAGCAAAACAATAGGAAGTAGTGAAAATTGTGTATGAGTATATGTGCTATATAAAACATTATTTTAAAAAATCCTAAAACAAAATACATCTCTAAGCTAAATTTAAACCTGCAGATTTCTAGTTTATAACTTCTGAGTGATAGTGTAGGTACTACTATTCCCATTTACTAAGTAGAAACAAGACAAACATATCCATGGCAAGCACTTTGGTTTCCAGTCTTAGCCAACAAGTTTCCTTTCCATTACGTAGCTCTCTCAAGACAGCTCAGCCACTGGAAAATGAACAGTCAGTGGGTTGCAAGGGCTAGAAATTCATGAAATTTTTCTTAATGTATTAATTGGTTTTGTGCTGCTGTAACAGAATACCTGAGACAGGATAATTTATAATGAACAGAAATGTATTTCTTACAATGGAACCTGGAAAGTGCACGATCAGTGGGTAGCACCTGGTAAAGGCCTTCTTTCTGTGTCATCCCATGATGGAAGGCTGAAGGGCATGAGAGAGTGAGAGAGATAAAGAGAGGGTGGACCTTATCCTTTTACATGGAAACTGCTTCCTCCAATAACAGCATTCATCCATTCATGAAGGTGGTGCCCTCATGACCCAGATGCTTCTCATTGGGCCTCACCTCCCAACAGCACCACATTGAGGTCAGCACATGAATTTTGAGAGAGGTGCATCTGAAGTGTAGCACTGAGGATCAGTGAACATCTTCCCTCATTGTCTGACCCTGCCTTTCTGTACTCAACTGTTATTCCATCATATTGTTTAATGAGTGGGAGCCACCCAGATGGTGTTGGAGGAAGAACTTACTTGAAAAAACCCCATGCATAACAATGCTTTGAATGAACTAGCTAAAAGGAAGCATGCCAGGAAAGAAAATCCAGTGAAGATTGCATGGAAGGTGTTTGGCATTTCTCAGATGTGAGCTGAATGGACTGGAGGCCTAGAGTTATACTCCTGACAGTCAGTCCTAGGTTTTACTCCACGGAAGTGTCCTTTCTCCTTTTCTACCTGTTACTCAAGTGGATACAGTAGCGCATGTTCTTACCTTACTCAAGCTTAGAAGCCTGGTCTGTCATTAACATTATCATCTCCATTGCCCCTCCCTGTCAGCACCACCCCATATCTAGTGCCTCATAACCTACCTACAAAGTGTTTTCATATTCATTCTCTCACAATTGCCTTCTGTCAATTGTTCTGTTGTTGAGATAACATGTACTGAATTCACTGGCTTTTCCTTGGGCCTTGAGATGAAGATTTTCATAATATAGGAGTATAACTGAGGTCAGAAAAATACTATTGGTATAACCTGGTAAAGAGAGACCTCTTGAAATGATTTTGCCTTTAAGAGTCATTTTGCTGGGATTACCTCTTTGGCATTTCTGTTAGCTTCTTGCTGCTGAAATAAGGATGTAGAAGGGGACCAAGAGACAGAAGGAGAAGGAAATGAGGAGAGAAGAAGAGGACATAAAGAAGAATTAATGTGTTATGTACAGGTACTAACTTCCCCCCGATGACTGCAATCGTTATGTATTGCAAACACATACTAATAAAAATTAAAATTTAAAATGGAATAAGCATGCTAACCAAAATAAAAATAAGGACATTAGTAATAAAGAGTATAATAAGAAAAAAGTAATTTCCCACATTCTCCTTTCATGAAAGAAGACAAAGACCCACTGGGTCAAATCATATGTGGAATGAAAATATAATAATGTAAAAATATATATATATAAAATGTAGATCAATGTTTAGCTCTTTTAAAAATGCTTTTTGTGGGCCGGGGATTTAGCTCAGTGGTGCCAATGCCTGCCTAGCAAGCACAAGGACCTGAGTTCGATCCCCGGTACCAAAAAAAAAATACTTTTTGTAATTTATTCTCTCAGCTATTTTTCAGGTTATTAAAATAATTAAAGATGAAAAAGAGTCTCATGTAAATAATTTATTAACTCGGTAATGTCGGAAATAGAACAAAAATGCATGTAATGTAGCTTCTGGACTTGTGTGAGATCTGTATGACATGCAACCACAGCAGTTTGTCAACACCTTGTTGTGTCTTAGAGACCTTCTGTGAGAGTATCAATAGAACAGTGGGCCTTTTTCTTTCTGTTGTTTGATTGGCATGCCTGATAGGGGATTTTTTTCTCACTTACAGAGTGCAAAACAAAGAAATTATAAAACACTAACCTTACTGTATTGTCCAGTTATTAACAAACAATTCAACATCAATGCTTGAAATATGAAGTTTTATATTATCATGTGTTTTGAAAGGTTTGTGGGGTCTGTGATAGTAGAGATCAATGGGTTATCATTAAATAGGCTTGTGTATCTGCTTTCTGTAGAGTTCTTTTGATGGCTCTTTTAGCATATACCCCACTGTACACACACACAGTGGCTATTCTTCTGGATGAGAAGAATCATCTAATAGTAGTAGGTCAAGGTCTAGTTCAATAGCTCCCCTTCTAGGCTGTGTATTAAATTTTCCACGGCTTTTTTAAAAACACAGATGCCTCTAAGATATTGTGAAATAGGAAGAAAAGGTCCAAAGGGGAAGGGGAAGTAGGAGGGATTCGGGAAAGGAAAGAAGGGAATGGAATTAATATGAGAAAATGAAAAAATGGAAACAAAGTCTTTGTAAATATAAAGGGGTGGAGGGGTTGAAGGGAGACCAAGGGAATGGGGAAAAAATAAGAACCAAGAGAGATTACGTAAAGGTGCAAATTTCCAATGATGAATGCTATTATAATGTATACCTAAAATGTACCAATAAAATTAATTTAAAAACATATATAGATGCCTAACCACCCAGAATAATTAAATCTAGATCTCAGGAAATGGAGCGCAAGTGTTTGTATTTTTAAAGTCTTCCTGAGTATGTATGTTAAAAAAACTCACAAAGAGTAGCTTTACTTTATCATTGTTAATATTATTACTATGATTGTCATCATCATTCTTGTGTGTTTATGTGACAATTTTATAAGAATTTATTATATATTTTAAATATATACAATTATTTGTCAACTATATTTTAATAAAACTAATTTTAAATAAAAACCAGAAGAATTTAGTTTTCACAACAAAGGCATAATCCTCTGGGTCATTCAGTCCTTTGTTTGATTGTTTTTTGGTACTGGGGATCAAACTCTGGTCCTTGCACTTGCACTGAGCTAAAGCCCCAGCCATTCACTCCTGTTTTGATTATCCTGCCCTGGGAGCTTAGTGATTTTGAGGGAGCTACAGAACCAGAAAAGGAAAAGGGTCAGTTTTGTAGGCCTGTCTTTCTATGACAAAGAAGTGGCATTTCTTATTTAATAAGTTCTTTGAAAACTTAGTATAGTTTGTCATTCTTCCCTAATCTAAGTGTAGACTGAATTGCAATTTGAAGTATATAAGTTGTATTACCAAGCAAGGGGCTAACTGAGGAATCTCCACTTTCTCTTTCTCCCTCTCTACACTTGGCCACTTATAAATGCAATTTTAAACAGATTTTTCTATGTGCCAAGGTATGTTTACAATAAATTTTTATTATTTTTAGCTAATTTGGGTACAGAAAATCATACGGCCTAGTCTGGGCTTTTGAGAAATCTGTGCCAGGTGGAGCCCAAACCCAGGGCTAGGTATAGAGTTTCAGAGCAGTTTGGTTTGGGCATATTCTCTATATAGACTATGTACTCTCTGCATTCTAGGCCTTCAAGTCCCTAGAAGAGAAAGTGGACTTCCAAAACCTCTGAGGGGCCCAATAGGGGCCCAGCAAGGAACTAAATCTGTCCTGGGCAAAGCAATGCTGTCACAAAGGAACTGAGTTTATTCTTTGCAAAGTAAAATCCCAAGCTTCTAAGTTGTAAGACTGGGTCAGACATTAAGAATCATTCCTCTAAGAATTAACCCCAGGACCACTCCAAGGGCAGAGGAGGTGAGCCAATCCCAGCGCCCAGGAGGAGGCTCCCGGGCCGCCATTCCACTGGAATGGAAAGACACATAAAGAAGCCTCAAAAACAGACTTCCAGATCACCTACAGCAACCCCAAAGGGAAACAAGACTGAACAATCTGATACTCAACCACCTGGACTCACTGAACAGGCAACAATAGAGGATCTGGAAAAAATGAAATCGGAAAGAATTTCTCAGATAACAGCAGAGATTGTGCCCATAGTGCAAGACATGATTAATAAATCTAGAGAGGACCTGAGGAACATGATGGAATCCCA
>NW_004624771.1:2504659-2568413 GCF_000247695.1 Heterocephalus glaber
GGGTTGAAGGGAGGGCAGGGGAAGGGGGAAAAATAAGAACCAAGAGAGATTATGTAAAGGTGCAAATTTCCAATGATGAATGTCATTATATTGTACAACTAAAAGGTACCAATAAAATAAAATTTTAAAAAATAAAACAAAACAAAACAAAAAACAAAGTATTGGGCCTGTGTCCAGTCTGCCTATGCTGACTTTGGTCCAGTGCTTTAGCAAACCCCATCAGGGAAGCCCAGCCATGTCTCAGAGTTAAACTCTATCCAGGAAACATTTGCTAGAGACATAGCAGAAGAAATCTCTTGTGCCACCTACCCTCCCCTCACTGCCTTCCCTCTGTCCTTTCTTCATTCCTGTTCTCTTTCTTTGTCTTTCTTATTTTGAGGATGAAACTTTCTCATTTTGTTTCAGTGTCTTCATCCTGGAGCTTATATTCACATGTGCCCCGATAGCTAAATTATCCAGAAATGCAAATAGTAATCCCAGAGCTCCATCCTGAGGCTTCCAGAGATTTAAGTCTGGTCTATGACCCAGACTGTTCCCCTTTTCCAGCCATCATCCCTCCTGTATTGTAATTTTATAAGGTCTCAGAGATCAGAGTCTTACCATGAGCCAGCATAGCATAGCAGTAGCAGAGAAAGCTTTGCTTGCTTGCCCTTTGTTGCCAGTGTTAACTGGTGGCTCTCTGGGGTCTTTAAGCGGTTACAATGAGAAGCAGCTCAACATGGAGCACTGTAGCCACAGGCTGTGGCTGGAGCCCCTACAGTTGTGCCCTGTGATCATTGTGCCTGTTAAGGGTGAACCTCAAACAGTTGAGAACTGAGTTCTGTTCCAATAGCCTCCCCAGTAACTTGGATGTTTCTCTTAACCTCATGAGTCTGCAGAAAGCAGGCTGGCAAGTGTTCAAGAACAGGCCATCTCATGAGATTTCCTGTACTTCCTGTTGCTGCTGTCGCTGCTGCCCAGGCCACATTGTCCCCCAGAAAAGCCATTCTCATGAGAGATCAGCACTTCTGCTGCCAGTTGTGCCAGAGGCCAGATATGAGAAGCATGAAAAGTAAAATAATAAAAAAGAAATATACCTTCCGGTTTTTAGGTTTTGTTTTGCTTTGCTTTAGGGTTTTGTTTTGTTTTTTCCTTCATTGATAGAAGTTAGAGGATAAGATGGAGGGAAGAAGATAGTGACTTGAAAAATTAACATGTAAGTTTATGCAGTGTTTGCAAAGAGGACTCACAGTGGGTTGGAAGTGACCTCTGCCATTGTGGAATTAGCTCCATAAATTTATAATGACAGAGTATTGCACCAATAATAATACCCAAGGTTGTTTCTTGTATTAACCCATTTCCTTCTGCATGAAGTTCCTGTACAGTTCATTGAATGGGGTTGTCTTATGTTCAAGAGGGACCCACCAAGTTCAGGACAGTAGGGAAATGGACAGCTTTGTGGTTCCTGCCAATAGATGGCTCACACTGTCCTAGAGGAAGAGAAATTTGCAGTGCTTAATTGCGTATCTCACGTCTAGAAAACTGTACTCAATGGGCATTTATGGAGTAAATGAGTAGAGGGCAATTTTGGCAGAAGTTAACATTAAATTTAAAGAAAGATAGTTATTTTAAATTTTAAAATGTTACTTCATTGACTGTAGGCGTTCTCTTTGTCTGCTTTGCTAGAGACAATCAATGAATGAATCACCCCATCCCAATCACATACTCATACTAAGTGCTTTCCATTTTTCTTTTAAGATGGATAGGGAGGCTGAGCATGGTAATACATGTCTCTAATCCCAGAAACTTAGGAGGTTCAGGCAGGAGGATGGTAAGTCTGAGGCCTCTCTGGGCAATTTAGTGAGACTCAGTCTCAAAATAAAAAATAAAAGGCTAGGGATGTAGATGCACAGAGAGCATGGGGGAATAGCATGGTCATCATGATATGACAAGTTCCCTTGCCTGTCTTTTTCTCAAAGCCTTACCTCCTCTCCCAAGGCTAGAAAGGGTCAGAGAGCTATGGTCATCCTGAGATGACTTTACCACAACTGGTATGATCCATGAGCCAAGAGCCTATGGAAACCACAACAGATGTTCATAGCTGTTCCAAATAACTTTTCAGGGGAAGACCTGAAATTTCCAGTTCTATTTGATTGATCTGTCACCTCTTAGATATGAAATCTGGAGGACATTCCTCCCTTTTATCTGGGTGTACCCTATACCTTTTGTGGTGGTCTCATGTATAAAATCTTGGTGGCATCCCTCATCTTCCTTTTTTTCTTCCAGAAAGATGAATGCCAACTTTCCATGGGAGAGTTAATACCCTTCAAGGTTTCATAAATTATTCATTGAACATTTATTCTATGTAAGACTTCCTTTAAGAATCATAAGGAACATGAAATTTTTTATCTTCTTTATAGAGGAGATAAATGGTAAGAAAAACATCACAAAAATAATTAATGTAAAGCAAAATATAAAATACCACTAAGGCAGAAGTAAAGTACTGTGAATGTTTTGGCAGTGGGGCAGGGAGGAAATCCATCAGAGGAGGTGGGAGAAGAGAATACATGTCCCACAAAGCTTGTGCAGAGGTTTAAATAGTAGAGATACAAAAGAAGGTATACCTGCTAGAAGGCACTAGATGACTCGTGATACAAGTACTCTTCCACCACCAAGCTACATCCCCAGCTCTTTTAGATATTTAGAGGCAGGGTCTTATAAAGTCACTCAGGTTACCCTGGAATTTTTGATCATCCTGCATAGCTGGGATTACAAGCATGTGCCACCACACCTTATGTTTGATGAAAATAGCAAGGAAGACAGATTGCCTAAAGTACATAAGCATAAGCAGAGAGTAGTGATACATAAAACCGGAAAAATCACAAGATTACTTTGGGAAGAACCCTGAATGTCAGTGAAACTGTTTGAAGTCAGAGGAGTTTGAGTTTAAATTGAATTCAGTTGAAATTAAATTCAGTAAGTCACTGAAAGTTTTTTGGTAAAGGGTCCTTAAAGAGGTCAGCTGTGAGAGTTGAACTAGAGGTGGAGAAAATAATTAGGCTGGTGTCTTTGGGCTTGAAACAGAGGGATAGCAAGAGAACTGAGAGCTGATAGACCTAAGTAAGCAGAGAGGTCAAGGGGGAAAAGTACTATGCATGATTGGAGAACTGAAACTTGTTCCTAGAGAATGGTGGGGACCACAAACAAAAACCATGGGGAAATAGAGGAGAGGAAACAATATGTACAGCCCCAGTTTTGCTCCTGGTTCTTCTGGTCAGCCCCATCTGGGTACCCATTGGTAACCAGTGATTTCTGAGTTCTAGATTCTCTGTACACGAAGCTAGAATGTTTCATTATCCTCTTGACTACAGGCTTCAAGAAATTTTGGATTTCTGACCATTTTGATTATACCTTCTGGTTCCTTATCTTCCTTGGAGAAAACCATGGAAAAATAAGTTTTCTAATTCATTTGCCAAATGTTCTCAGTAATATGGGTTCTTTATTTCAAAAAGTAAAAGTAATCCCGACATACCAGGAGTACATGGACTGAACCACTCTGAATTATAAATCGCAGTTTATACATTGAAGAAAATATAAGGACTACTGTACTTGAGGTTCTCAGAAATCTCATAAATGAATACAAAGTTACCAGACTTGCTGACATATATCACAAGACTGGGATTACCTTGGTCTACTTCAAAGGTAAAAAGATTTTTTTAGTACTGTCAAGCCCTGTTATTTATAGCTTCTGTGTTCAGACATTTGCCTATTTATTAAAATTTACTTCTGGAGGGCTGAGGATTTAGATCGGTGGTTCTGCCGCCTGCCTCACAAGCGCAAGGTCCCAAGTTTGATCCCCGGTACCAAAAAAAAAAAATTATTTCTGGAGCTGGGCATGATGGCACATGCTTGTGATCTCAGCACTCAGGAGGCTGAGGCAGGAGGATCACCGTGAGTTCAAGGCCAGCCTGGGCTGCACAGTGAGTTCAAGGCCAGTCTGAACTACATAGAAAAACCCTGTCTCAAAAAAATTTTTTTTACTTGTAACCCCAGAACCAATACTCAAAGCACTTTCCTGATCATTCACATAAAATGTACAGATTTAGAAAAATTTGAATTGCTGTGTATGCATGTTCCCAACTAAGACAAAACAAGAAATGCTCTGCCTTCTTGTTTCAGGACTTATGCTATAATCTAATGTCACTTTTCAGTGTAGTTAATGTTACAGTTTTCATATTTTGTGCTTATTTTTAGTAATTTTTCCATTTAAGGAAAAAAAATTTTTTTTTGGTACCGGGAATCAAACTCGGGTCCTTGCACTTGCAAGGCAGGCAGCAGAAGCACTGAGCTAAATCCCCAGCCCATGATAATTTTTCCGTTTAAAATTGCCTTCTCCCCAGCATGGTGTCAAAATGCTACCTGGTGTTACTAAGTGTAAGTTCCTTAGGCTATGATGTAACTTGTGGAGAAAATACATGTGTTAAGTAAGCTTGGCTCAAGAATAAATTAAAGTGCTGTTACCTATGAGTTCAATGAATCAAAACTATATATTAAACAAAGTGTCTTTAAACAGAAATACACAAAAGACAAAGATATGTATCATCTGATAAAAATGCTATGACTAAAGGCTCACAGGAACCTAACCCTGGTTCAAAATTAATCAGTTCAGTGTTTTTTGGCAACTTAATCAAACACAATTACTGTAAATAATGAGTATGAACAGTAATCTATTCTAAAACTATAGCCATATAAAAAGCCCAAGGAGAAAAAAAGTCATAGCTTTCAACTCATCTAAGAAGAAACCATTCCAGACTGTCCTAATCTTCAGACTCTGTGAGACTGTTACATATATATATATACCTTCATCCCCTGCAAAAATTTCAATCTACTTACGAAAAAGGTAACATAAACCAGAACTAGGTAAAACAAGCAGTGTTAGAGCAGTGTTGAGCACAAGATGGTGCCAGGATAAAGCTAATACAAAACAGTGACTTGGTCAGTACACAGGTATAGTGGTGTATAACAAATACACTGCAGACTAGCTAGCTTATACTTCACACATTATTTCTCACAAACTACTTCACACATTATTTCTCACAGTTTGGAGGCTGAAAAATCTAGATTTAGCTCAGTGGTTCCGGCACCTGCTTTGCAAGCGCAAGGTCCCAAGTTTGATCCCTGGTACCAAAAAGAAAATACAAAAACAAAGAAAGTCTGAAAAACTATGACAGCTAAAAAATGCTTAAGAAGACATGATGATTACATATAACCTGGTATCCTGAATAGAATCCTGGAGCAGAAAAAAGAAAAAGGTAAAAAAAACTAAGGTAATCTGAATAAGGCGTAGACTTTAGTAATAATGTATGAATATTAATTCATTAATTTAACAAATGTATCAGTATCAAAATAAGATGTAAAGAATTGTAAGAATTTAGTGACAGGTATATGAGAATTCTGCATATTTTATTTGTATTTGTAAATTTTTAGAAACCTAAAGTGATTCTAAAAAAATAAAATTGACTTTAAAATATAAGTAAGCACACACCTGTAATCCCAGCACTCAGCCCAGCATTAGGGACCAGTGGCAGGAGGATCATGAGTACTATATTTTGCGGAAGCACTAACGACACTCACCACAAAATGAGTGTTGTATAAATAAGTTTTTAGCTCTTACTATATGGAAAGCTCCTGGGAATGTTAGGCAGAATAATATCAATACTTCAAATTACTCAATTAAAACCCTCTCCAGGGCCGGAGATTTAGCTCAGTGGGGCCACTGCTTGTCTCGCAAGCGCAAGGTCCTGAGTTTGATCCCTGGTACCAAAAAAAAATGTAAAAAATAAAAGCCCTTTCTGTGCTCCAGGTGGAAAAGATGATAGAGTGGCAAGCATGGGATTAAGAAGCTAGTAAGGAAGCCAAGGTCAGTGGCCAAGGTCAGGAAGCCAGAAAGACAGTGGTTTAGACCAAGGTGGTCATAATACAGGTGATGGAAGTTATCAGCTTCAGGATGAATTTTGAACGTAAAATCAATAGGATTTACCAATGAGGTATAAGTGAAGGGGGCAAGTAAGGATAGCTCCCAGAATTTTGACTTGAGCAACTGAGGAAAGGGTGGCACCATTTTCTCGATATGGGAACCCTGAAGGAAGAGGTTCCCGTTTGTGGGATTGTTTTTTTGTTGTTATTGTTGATGTCAGAAGGAGTATTAGAAATATATAGAGAGGAATGTTTGAGTGAAAGTCTGACAATTACGAACAATTCCAAAATGATCAAAAAGAGGATAGCATCTGAAAAAATTTGTATAGTTATAGGGCTATAATTTAATGAACTCAGATTTATTTCTTTAAGTCAGAAATGGATATGATGGAATAGAACTATAGACCTGAAGTCTCAATGTCAGTTTCCCGGTCTGAATACTGTACCTAAATTAAGTAAGATGTGAATTGGGATGAAACTGAGGGAAGGGCACTTGACCTCTTTGTACTTTCTGAGAGTCTATCATTATTTCAAAAATAACTTTTTAAAATTAATCTTGTTCAGGAGAAGGAAATAACAGCAGATCTTTTAAAGGTTTCAGTTGACTATAAGACAGTGTGAATTAAAATGGCTGCAGTGGGTGTGGCTAGGGTCAATGGAAGTATAAAATTCTGAGGAAGGGCTGGGGAAGCAACACTTTCTTTTGCACATCTGAACTCATAAGTTCATTTCCACTTGATCTTAGCCAAAAGGCCGAGATGCGATCATGAGTTCATTTCTGAATGCCATACTTTCAGACTGGCAAGTACACTGAATGACAATTAGACAAGACACCCAGAATTGGGCAGCCCTGTCACATAGAAATCATGAAGGAGGTGAAGATATTTAGCCAAGAAAAGTACAGTTACCCAAGAGACATAACAACTGTCTTCAAACACTAGACAAGCTATTATTTGAGAGTCAAATTTAGATGAGTCTTTGACATGCCTTTAGTTACAATAAATTTATACTTTCTTTTCACAAAGTGCCAGAAATATTTTTAAGAACATTTTCAGAAGCAATTTTAGCTGCATTAAAACTTCTGATTTTTTTTTCATAGGGTCTTGCTATGTAGTTCAGGCTGGCCTTGAACTTGCAGTGATCCTCTTACCTCAGGCTCCTGAGTGCTAGGATTATATGCATGTGCCACCACATTCAGCTAAAACCTCTGATTTAAAAACACCAAAAGCAGAATAAACCTGAAACACAAAACATTCTTCCAACTCAATCTTAACTCTTGCTTCATTTGGCCTGAAATTGAGTTATTAATTTTAAGGAGGACCCAATTTATTATATCACCTTCGACCATCTCTTCCTACAACTGTCTCAAGAGCTATTAGAACCAGACATGGTGGCACACACCTATCCTCTCAGCACTTAGGAGGCTGAGGCAGGAAGATTGCTGCAAGTTCAAGGCCAGCCTAAGACACATAGGGAGTTCAAAGCCAGCCTGGACTATTTAGCAAAACCCTGTCTCAAAAAACAAAACAAAAGAGCTATTAGGATAGGTCTGTGACTTGTACTTAAGAGCAGACATCAGCTGTTAAGATGAGACCGAGTAGAAGTTTTAATTAAATGTTTGCCTTGACTGTTTAGGAGATGAACACAACACCTTTCTTATTTTTCCATTTGATGTATAGTTGGAAATATAGATGGATTTAATGCTGCAAAGATAATATGGATACCTTTAATATTAATTTATGCCATGTACTACAATGAAGATCAGAAAAAAAATTTTTTTTTCAAAAAGGATTTTATTTATCACTATTAAAAATCTGGATTTTAAACAGACTCTTGGACTGGTGGTTCATATCCATCAGCTCATTCAACTTTAGCTCCAGTCTCATCTCCAGTAGCTTTTCCAGAGCTGCTACCGTCACCATGAAGCTCTATGAGTTTTCCCAATTCAAACTTGGGCTCCTTCAGCATTTTTACTTTTCTGACAAAGACATCATGAAGAGGATAAATAGACTGGCAAGCCTTTTCTATGTCTTTCCCAATGCTGTCTGGAATCAACTTATTTACTACTTCCTTCAAATCATTTGTCTGCACCTCTCGGGTCATGATTTCCATCATCTTCTTCCAGATTTGGCGGACTTGTTGGTGCTGAGGATAAGAGGTCTTCCATATCTGATTGTTCCATTTTTAGTAAAACCAACACAGAACAAACGAAGCAAATAACCATCGGTAGTCTTGACATCAACATGAGCTTCAATCATGGTCTGCCATTTCTTGACCATGGAACACATTTTGTCACAAGTGAGATCCATACCATGGAAGTTAGTCAGGCAGTTTTTGCCCTGAACATCTTCAGTAATTAGCTTGAATTTTCTAAAGGGAACTTCATCATTCTGCAGATCAGCAAGGCTCACTTCAAACACACAACCTTTGAGCCCATCAGATGTAATTTTGGTTCCCTGAGTTCTGGTGACTAGTGTTTTTCCAATATTTCTTATGTTGAGCATAGCCAGTGCCTTCATGTCATACCAGTCTTTTTTAGAAAATGGGTCAACCACTTTCTTCTTGGCTCCCTTTTTGCCGCCTTTTGTAAGGCACTTGTTCTTGCCCATCCCCATGGTGCTGCTCAGAGAGCCAAAAGGGCAGAAAAAAATTAAAAAGAAATAAAAGGCTATATAAAACGTCATAATAAAACCTAATGAAAAATATCTTACATTTACTGATTTTCATATCCTGATTATAATAGAGGCCATTATTATTATTATTATTATTAGAGGCCTTTATTGAGTAGCCTCACTATAATGTGCCTATTCACTTGGATGTTGAACTTATTTATGACTGCACCAATCAGCTTTTCAGCACTGTGACAAAATACCTGAGATAATCAATGTAAAAACAGGAAAGGTATAGTTGGGCTCACTTGGCCATGTCACTTGGCCCTGGAACTTTGGGCCTATGGTGTCACAGGAATCCTTGATGGTAGGAGCATATGGCAGAAGATGCCTACTCAATTCATAATGGCCAGGAAACAGAGAGAGACAGAGACTGGAGTTTCTGTATCCCCTTCAAGGGTACATTTGCAATGGCCTAACTTACTTCCATTAGGCCCTACCTCCTAAAGGCTCTACCACCTCCCCCTAGCACCACAGGCTAGGGACCAAGCATTTAACACATGAACCTTGGGGAAACTTCAGCAATGACTCAGTAGAAAGCATGAGACAAATGTATTTTTTTGGCTAAAAAAGTCAAACAAAATGTGGAATATCATGAACCAGAAACAAAATAGAGAATATTATTTTTCCTTCAAATAAGACTCTGTGTTCATCTCACCTATAATGAAGACTGTTTAGAGGTCTAAATTCTGGCTCTCAGAATTTAGAAAGATGCATGAGGATGGAGCTCAAGTCCTAACCTGACAACTTGGCCCCTAACCCTTCTCTTCCCTGCATGTGGATGCTGGTCGCTTCCATCACCCTCCCTTCCAGTGTGGTACTGCCTTTCTCAGGAGTCTCCCATAGCAACCAGTCTATACCAAAGCACAGAAGGAGCTCTGGGAGCTGTTCATGTCTTCTACCAGGCATGCCCAGAGGCCTTCCCCAGAAGCCACAGTGGGTCTCAAGACTGGAGTCTACCTTGCCTTTTTGGCTGGAATTCAGGAATAGGTCTGGGCCAAGGGTATGAACTGGGAATGGCCAGCACTTAGCTGGATCCCTTAGCTGCAAGACTAGATGAGAATAAGTGCGGATAAAAGAAGTTGAACTCTGAAGCAGGCCAAGCTTAAACATCTGAGATGGGAAGGAACAAGCCAAAGTGGAAGAAAAAGAAAGGAATGAGGCAAGAGAAAGAGCAGAAGACTCTAAGTCCTCTTTCCCTTTACTGCCCCTTCTCTACTCTCATGTTACTCTTTTAGCTTCATTGTACTTCTCTCCGCTTTACTCTTAGGTAGATAAAGACATTTTTAACCAAAGTACATGAGTCAAAATAGATATTCAGAAGGGAAGTGCACACAGATGACCATTCGATGTATTAGTTACAATAAGTACATCCACCAGAACATCAAGTTACGGGCTCTGTGGGCTCCTGACTGCCTGCTAAGTGGTATCAGAGATATTCTCATTATTGTTGTTATTGTTCAGGGAGTCTTCTAGCCCTCTCCGTGCCCCTCCCTCACCCTCTCTCCCACTCCCACCCCCTCATTCAGACAGCAATGAATGCTCACATCATTTCACTTTGGTCCAGCTGCCAGGCTGGGAAACAGATGTTGTATTGTTAACACAAAGGGAAAACAAACAGCTCCACTCTCCTGTGCTCTCCCGCCCTCCTTGCCCACTCCCCCTGACCGCCCCCCTCCCAGTGAAAATGGGCAAACAGTTGGGGCTGGGACATGCCCCAGTGAGTAATGTCCTTCTCCCTGCCAGGTCTGGGCCGGGACTGGATCGGAATGCACGGAGCGTTCTCCCAGGCACTGTTTACACAGAACACGGGGTCTGTCAGCTGAGCCAGCTTGCTTATGGCTGGTGATGGCAGATGCTCTCACTGAGTTGAGCATTGAAGGAAGAGGACAATGACCCTCTTCTTCGTGTGGCCCCGGAATGAATGTACCTGCATTTTAGGGACAAAAATGGTGAACAAAAGACAAGCCTGGGGCAAAAGGAGGTTTCCTTGTTTCTTTATTTTGCCTGTATGTTCAATTATTTCTCCTTTGAAGGCTTTTAAGAGATGAGAAATGTGTTGGTCTGATTTGTGCTGCTAATAACACAATACTACAGACATAGTACCTTTTAAAGAAATGATGTTTATTTGATTCATAGTTCTGGAGGTCCATGGTGGAGAGGCCACATCTGGTGATGGCTTTCTTGCTGTCAGAGTTCTCAGCCCTGGGCCACCAGGGTGGTACAGGGCACTTCATGGCAAGAGACAGGCAGCACATACACATATGTCCTCAGATCTCTCTCCGTCTTCTCACAAACCCACCAGGATTCAATCATGTGGGCTCCACTCTGATGTCCTTATCTAATCCTAATCACTTCCCAAAGGCCCCATGTCTAAACATCAGTCAGATTGTTTCTCCCTTCTTCATACCTTATGATGGCATGCCTTACAATAAAGATTACCTTTCAACATGAGTTTTGGAGGTGACAAATCATATTCATAGCAGGAGGAAGTTATTTCCTCTCTGGAGACCACAGTTCTAGAGTCTCCTGCAATTTCTTCTACTTCTCATGCAGACTCCTTTCCTAACTGGGCTGGGGACAGGGGTAGAGGGTGAGATTTGCAAGGGGTGGGACAAGGGTAGGATATTTAGAGTGAAGCTGCATGTGAAACTATAACAGGGAGATGAGAAGGTTAAGTTAGGAGAGGCAGGGCATGCTGGGTCTTCTCAGCTTGGTCAGGCAGCTGGAACTTCCTTGAAGTTACTAAGTGGTAACAAAAGCTTTTTAGGAAAGAGAGTGACATGGAGGAAGCAGGTCACAGCTCTGTGATGGACAGATGGCAAGGAAGAGCTGGTGAAGAGACTGCTAGAGCAATCTTGGCTGAAGACAGCAAAGCCCTGGGGTCATACTACAGATGGTTCCATAGTTGTGAACAAAGCAAAATCAAGAGGGCTTAGAATTAACTGGGCATGGAGAAAGGGAACTAAGAATTATTGGGCTGTAGTAACAATTTCAGTGTTTTTAAACCTCAAGAAAGTTATATCCACCCACCCTCCTGGAAGTATCATCCCCCAAAAAAGAGAAATATCTAACCATAACATGGGTGTAAGAAAATCTAACAAGTTTCTATTTTTTCCTTGATGGGCACTTTGATATTTGTATTATTTTTAAGCATTAAACTCTTTCAAAATTAGTTTTTGGTTTTGTTTTCTTGGTGTTCCAAGGTGTGCTTGTTTGTGCTGATTGAGATCTGACACCAAGCCAGGTTTGAGGGATTCATGATTAGGCCACTGGGTGGATGCCCCTCACAGAGAAATGGAGGCCTGGAAAAGAGCAGCAGGAGGTGGAGGGGATGGATGAGCTCAGCCTTGGATGTTGAGGATCTATGGAGACAGACACTGCCAGAAGGCAGCTGATTAGATGAGTCTGGATCCACACCACAGATGGGAACTGGACATCATTGGCACTCACATGGGGGAAAGTCATGAGAGGGGATCAGGTCACCCAGGGTGAGCTTGTGGAGGGGTGAGGCCAGAGCTGTGAATGGCACCAGTCAGCTGTGTTGGGATGGAGCAGAAAAGGAAGCTGTCCAGGAGCATCGAAAGAGATTGAAGACAATTCAGGAAGGGGTAGTGACACAAAGATTAAGGAAAGTGAGAATCTCAAAAAAGATGAATATGTACCAATTCTCCAAGATAAATGAAATCATTATGTATCACAAAACATATACAAATAAGAAAAGACACTAAATTTAAAAAGAGGAAATGATCGGTGGCATCACACATTATAGTCTGATTCAAGTTACTGATAGGATGGTTGGGCTGACTAGCACCGAAGCGTGCACTGGGTCTTCCCAAGAGTGGAACCATCTGTAGTATGACCCCAGGGCTTTGCTGTCTTCAGCCAAGATTGCTCTAGCAGTCTCTTCACCAGCTCTTCCTTGCCATCTGTCCATCACAGAGCTGTGACCTGCTTCCTCCATGTCACTCTCTTTCCTAAAAAGCTTTTGTTACCACTTAGTAACTTCAAGGAAGTTCCAGCTGCCTGACCAAGCTGAGAAGACCCAGCATGCCCTGCCTCTCCTAACTTAACCTTCTCATCTCCCTGTTATAGTTTCACATGCAGCTTCACTCTAAATATCCTTCTGCAAGGAAGATATGTGGGAGGATGGCTAAAAAGCAAAGGAGATGGTAAAGAGGCAGTGTGTATCCACTGTTAGTACCACCTATAAGGAATGGAAGGCTGAAAGAGGGTTTCATTTCAGAAGGTAAAGAACACGGTAATAGTTCACCTACACCTGCCAGGCAAATGCATTAACCTCACCATGTTTGGAAACAAGAGCATCTTTAATACATATGTGAGTTTTAGGGGGAGATTTATATTTACAGAACCTATAGGCAATAATTTTTCTTGGTGTGGATATAGTGTCCCAAGAAGTTGGGCAAGAATTTATCAGGCACCTACTATATATACTGGCTAATGTCTGAGGAGCCAAGTGGAATTCAGAAACAAGGAGCTCAAGAGCCACCTCATGAAGAGAGACTTGCCCAAATGTACATGTGAAACATTCATTGTGTTTGCTCCACACGGTGTTTGTGTAAAATTGAACCAACATTTTAAAAAGTAAAAATTTGGTTGTCTAGTTCTTTTGAAAGCTGGAAGATCGGCACACCTTGACCTACATTTCTCTGGACAACAGCTGCATGGAGTGAAGGTGCCCATTCTCCAGCTCACGCCGGTCCATATCTCTGTCTGTTGTCCAACTCAGAGAGGAGACTTCATCATCTCCTGGCTCTTGGTGGGCATGTTTGTGACCACGTCTGAAAGCAATCCAAGTTGGGAATTACTGCATGCTGAAATGAGCAAGACAATGGCCATCTGCAGGCATTCAGAGAAGAAATCAATAGAGTTAAATACTGTAATGTTCTTCTGGAGGAATGGGAAGCATGTGAGAAGAAAATAGGGTATTTGAGATCCAAAACCTCATCTACAATAAATAGAAAAAAGGTCAAAGTATTAATCAAGTAACAATAGTGTGTACATATTATTCTAAAAAGTGGAATAAATGTCACAAAAAGAGCTGCAAGTTTTTGTATGTACTTGCCCTCACAAAGAAGATTGGAGGGTACTAGATGGCTATAATCAGTATTTTTTAGCACATTTGACTTGTTTAAACTTTGATTAAGTTTTAAATTGTTTTGGTATCAGAAATAAATAGTAGCCCCCAAACAGTTTTAAAATAGCTCTGCGAAGGAGGATAGTGGGAAAGGTAACAACTAAAATGCATCATTTTGGGGTTGGGCATTTTTGGGTTTGTCAGGGTATTAACAACCTGCGGTTATAGCTCCCTCATGTAATCATCCACAAAGACACTCTTGCCTGGTGTGCTCAGACCATAGCCGTCTCTGCCAGCTTATGTCTCAGGATGAAAAAGAAATGGACAAGCTGGACAAGCATAGGAGTCTGTGTGGGATGGAGATAATTTCAAATGTATCCTGAAGCCTATCCTATGACAGAGGCCTGAATTCTGGGTAGCATTAAAACCAAACAACTAGTTAGTCTCACTCAGATATATCTGAACAAAACTCCAGAAAAGGATGACATTTACATTGCTGAAGATTATGATATGATCTCTCAGCAAAAGCTATAAACTAGTTAGGGGGGGGGGGGGGGGGGGATCCTACCCAGAAGTGCTAAAATACTTTCCACTAAAAGGTTAAGTGTCAGATGAACCTTAAACATCAAGCAGTTCAACCACCTCCTGAGACTCAAAGAAGCCAAAGTACTTGCCTAAAGCTACACAGCCAATTTGCCTCAGAACCAGATCGATAGTCCTAGCTGGGGCCCCATACTGCCTACCTCACAGCTTGACCTGTAACCTTCAGACAGACAATAAAAATAGATGTTGTGGCAAGGTAAGGACCTGAAATAGGCTTGCAATCCTTCCACCACTCCAAAGGGCCTCACAAAGCTGCTGTGATAAAGGGGGGCCATAAAATCAGCAAGTCAGAGGTTTATCTCTGCCTGAGCTGCCAAACTTTGAGATTTAAACAGTCCCCTGACAAAATCCTTTCTATATAAATTTCCATGTGGTCAAACAAGACTCAATGAGTACCTTCTGTGTCTCGAGAGGCTCCAGAGTCAAGGTATCTAATGGACAGATGCGTGTCAGGGCCTGTGAAGAGAAGTTTCAGTCATGGACTCACGGGTGCTGATCACTGTCACACTAAAACTCCCAAGACAAAATCCTAAGAAACGTCAGTCTTAGGACAAGAAGAGTGAAAGAAACTACCAGGGATTCCTGAAGCCAACTGAGCCACTGTCCTGTGTGCCTGGAGCTGAGAATGTCATCCTCATTGCTTGCTTTCCTCTAGAATGTTAAACACGTGTTACAAGTATCTGTAGCTAATGCTTGAGGTGACCAAAGGAAGTGCAAGGAGTTAAGGGAGGGCAAAAGCATTTAAGGTCAGTCTTGGAGCAGCTGTTGAGATCGCTACTGGACTTAGGGTGGAGGAGTAGGCTTCTGTCTATTCTGCCCCAGGCCAGTGCTGTTGCCACTAGTGTGGGCCCCAGAAGAACCCAAGGAGAACAAGAGTTTCCTGAAAGGGTCAGTAGAAGGCCATCTGCTAAGTGGACTTGGTACAGATTAGAGCATGTGCTGCTCAGATCCTGTAGCATAAAGACTGGGCAAATATGCATTTCCTAACACTGAGGGCAAAGATCAAGGAGATGATACGCGACCAGAAAGGTAATCGTATGCTAACAGCAAAGAGAAAAACCTATGTTTTACTCATTAAGTGTATTTCTCAGAGAATGTCATTTTGGAAGAAATAAAAATTCCAAGTAGGAAAATGATGTTAGCCCCAAGGAGGGTGTTGGCTGACAGGTTTTGAATGGTCTAAGATCCAAAAGGTTCTATGAGCAAGGCTCTCCATCTCCTTCCCTACGTCCTGATTATATGAGGCTCTCCATTGCTGGGATTTCATCCCAAAGGAAACAGAGAAAGCTAGAAATCTCTGGAGCCCAATAGACAGAGCCCAAGTGTTGGACCTAGGCAGTCAATTTTGAACACTGACTATAACCATTACCATTATTATAGTTATGTAAGCCCCATAAATTTTGGTTTATCTGTAAATGGAAGATGATACTTGAAGAACTGAATGTTTTACAAAAGGCAGCAGTAGCTACTCAGCAAGTAACCCTCACCTCCCACCTCCTGCTGCCCATCTTACCCTTGAGAGTCACCCTGAGTGGGAATGATTACACACCATCATGGCTTTTCCCAACTCCTTGCAAATTAAATACATATCCAAGTTGGCAGGGTCTCAGCATATTTCTCTGTCTTCCATCAGTAGGTGGGATTCTGCTTTGATCACTGGGTACAAGCTGACATGTTTTTGTCGCTCCCAGCCCTTTACCTAGTTCTTGGAGAAAACATTACCTTTCTAGGAGTCATCAGAGATAGTGGAAGCTTGATGTGGCTTCTGATCTGTCATCTCTAAATTACAGGATGCCTGAAGGTCCCCAGTGTGAAGACACCCCTGTACTTATACATACACACTGTGATAGACACCCCTACACACACACACACACACACACACACACACACACACCACACTGTGATAGATATCCCTATACACATCACACACTATGATAGACACCCTACACACGTACACACACTCTGACACATGCAGGTAGCTGCAAGAGTCAGCACAGGTAAGAGTCCTCTCTTTTGGTGCTTCTCTGGTCTCTCTCCCTGGCATCTGAGTGGTACCTCATGTGCCCTTTGGCCCTGAAGTTCATGCCCTCAAGCAGCTGGATAAATTTAGCCCTTGTCAGGGACCTTTCCTGACTTTGTTCCCTGACTGTTCAAAGTTTGGCTGCTCCCCAGAAAGAGCTATGGGCTGGCTCATCTGGTTCTGGTGAGTGCAGTGCACCTGCATAATTGATCATTTGAGCTATTTCAAGCTACAGTGTGTACTTTGAGAATCAATCAGTTTGTGTTCCTGGATGCTGACATCCTTTATTCCAGCTTCTGACCCTTTGGATCTTCTTCCTCATTTTTACCTCACCCTGAAGAGACTGTGGTTTCTGCTCATGGCTGTCATGGTCACTTCCCATTAAGACTGAGAAGGAAGTAAGTGAGTGGTGACTAATAAAAGTTTTTCCACTCTCTTCTCCAGGTGCAGGGCCTCCAGTGCCAATGGCAGGATCCAGCACAGAGAGATGCATTTAACAGAGTTTCATTTAATCTTTACTAATGTGGATTGTTCTAATTGAATAGGAAGAGCTAAAGTCAGACTCCCTCGGTGGGCAATTAAATGAAAAAGAAAGGCACATGAAGGCCAGGACATGTTTAAACATGCTAATTTTCAAAGATTCAAAACAAGGCTCATGGATCATGCTCAGCCTTTGTCTTTTTGTTGTTGCAGTTATTATTGTTGTTGTTGTTATTTTGCAGTACTGAAGAACCCAGGTTCTTCATGTTGAGCTAAATCCTCAGTCTTTTCATTATTTTTAAATTTTGAAACAGGACCTAAATTGCTGAAGTTACCCAGGCTAGGTTTGAACTTGTGTTCCTCCTGCCTCAGAATCCCAGAGTGCTGGTATTACAAGTGTGCATCACCCCACTCAGCATTTTTTTCTTCTCTTTAATATAAGCTGTGGAAAAATCAGCAAAAACTTATTGATCTCCAACTTAATGTAGGTAGCTATGGGCATTGCAGAAGTGTATATTGAAGAGTACGTAAGTGATACAGGAAATGAGCAATATTTAGAGAATGTAGGAACTATATGAGAAGGAATGAACAGGGTATCTGCCCTTCTAAAGTTTGCAGGCTATAGACTTATATATAAGGAAACCAAACTGACTCACACAAAACAAGGAGATATGAACCAGAGCCACACCATGAGGAAGATTCTAGAGAGGCTTTGTGAAGGAAGGATGAGGATTTGAATTGGTACTGGGGAAAGAGAAGGACTTGTTGGGAGAGAAGACCATGAACAAAGGCCAGAGGAGAAAATTGGCAGGAGGCATATGTATATATATATGTCCTGGGGATGTCTGTGGATAAGGGAGGAGAAGAATTGGTAAAGGATGGTCAGCATCTGCAGGGCCTTGAAGGGTGGACGTGACCTGTCAGCAGATCAGTTCCTGTTGGGAAGGAGAGGGTTTGCTCTTTTTCCTTGTAGGAGCTATTATGAATGACCACTTGCCCATTTTCACTCCGACCCACGTTAGCTGCCCTGGCTTCATGGAAAACCAGATTGAAAGGTATCTGTGAAACCAAAGTAATCCACTCCAGACCAATAGGACTGTCCATGCACTGCCCCACTGTGAGGCTCCCTAGCTGTATCCAGGCACAAAAATAGATGTGAAGAGTCTACCACTTGGTGGAAGTGGCAGCCACCAAAAGATACAGCTTCAAGAAACTGAGGTGAAGGGCTGTGCTGTGGACAGAAAATGAACACAGATGCTCCTGAGTGGCATGGGGCAGGGGCCAATGGCCCAGGTGTCACTTCCACCATCCTGGCTGATCCCCAAGAAGAGAGTCAGTCTATTTTAAGGATTTGTTTGATCAGTCACATAGAGCTACTTTTTAAAAGAGCTATTTACAAAGCTCCCTGCAAAACAAAAGGTGAGTATACTTTGCCCAGTAACTCTTTAAACCAAAGCAAACATGCAGAAAGGTGCCATAGGTGCACTCTGCTCCGTTCTTACTTACTGCTTTGGTCACCTGATTCCCAAGGTTCCTGGTTGATTCCTTCCTGGGGATTAAGGTGAGAAAAAGCAGCTGATGATATTGAAGGACAGAGGACTCTAAACAAGAAGGTTAGGAGCACTCAGCAATTCTCTTCTTAAATGATGAGGCCTTGGTTGTTTTAGGAAGGTCAAGGAGCTTGAACGGGCAAAACTCTGGAATCTGAAGTCTGGGCCCTTCAGCAAAAATGCATCCCTTTACCTATATTTGAGAATTCTGTACTAGTAGATGGTAAGTAACACTAAATATGTCATATTGGAATATTGCTGAAACTAGAGACCAAGACATGGAGACAAGTCCAGGAGTGCTAAATTGATATCAAGGGGTTTTAAGACTTGTGACAGTGCAAGTGAATGGAACTTAATACAAACTGTCAGAATAGTGGGGTCCCAGCTCCTCCACGGATCACCTCAAGCCTTCCTTACCTCTCAGCCTCTAAGCTTTCCCAACCCATTGAGTCATGTAAGCAGAGGAAAACTTTATGCAACCTGCCCTGTGTAATTTATCATCTTGCCTAAGGCATGTTATGATATCAAAGTGATGTATATATGTATGTACATATATATGTGTATATATGATTAAAAAGTATGCATATATATGTATATATATCAAAGCAAATACTACGAGGCACTATATACAAATACTAAAGAATGAATAGTGTTTTATAACTGCAGACTAACCCAGGAATAGTGGTGCACTCCTATAATCCCAGCAGTCAGGAGACTGAGCCAGGAGAATCACTGAGAGTTCAAAGCTAGCCTGGGATTCATAGTGAGTTCAAGACTACCTGGAGTACATAGCAAGACTGTCTCAAAAAAAGAAAAAATTCAATAAATAAATAAAACTGCAGGCTACAGGTAGGTGACAGGCCAGTGTAACCCAGAGCACACAACACACTGCTGCAATGTGAATCAAAGCCGTGAGCTTAATGTCCAGTGCTTTCCATAGCCAAGCCCCACCTTCCCTTGCAGCCTTACCTCCTGGGACTCTACAGTCAAACCAGACTGTCCCTTAAGCTCACCTTGCTCCATGGGTGATGTTTTTACCACTCAAAATGATTGTTCCTTTCTTCTCTGTCTCTGAATGCTAACCATGTTTCAAATCTGCTTGCTCTTTCTCTTGATCCTCCAAAACCTTTCCAGCCCTTCCAGCTCCCACAGACCCTCATGATTCCTGTACTTGAAGCTGTCTTAATCTGCCAGTGATCACTCCAGCTTGTTTGTTCAACAGTGGTACACAGTCTTGTGATAATTCTATCAATGATAGCTCTATGGCTGAGTGTCCTGGGCTGCTGCAGGCTGTCCCTCCAATCAGATTATCTTCTCCTTCAGAGTTATAGCCTTGAATGTCCTGCAGCCTGTAGCAGGGGCCTTAACTTATGGTAGATAGTCAATAACTATTTGTGAAAAGAATGACAATATAGAAAACTTTTTGATGCTCGACTGTGTTTCTAACTTTATTCCACCTGAAAGAGTAAGAGAAGAGACATTTACTGAGGGTCTATCATGTGCGTTTGTCCAGGACTTTTGAAATGTCTTATCATTTAAATTTCATCCCTTTCTGAGAGGTAAGTATATCACCTTCTATTTGCATAGTAAGAGAATGAGACTAAAAGAGGGTCAATAACTTGTTCAAAGTCAGTTGACAATGGTGAGATGGAATGAGAGGTGACTGTGGGTATGCCTGATGCAGAGCACATTCCTCCTTCGACTGCACTGCTTCCACCAGAATGTCCACTTGTGGGCAGCTTGCTAAGTCTTCCTGGAAGTCTATCTCATGGGCTCTCCGTGACTTTCACTCATCTCTCCATGCACTGCCCATCCCTTCAAGCCACCTTCAAAGAATAAAATTTCCTATATTCCAATGGATGCTTTCATATTTCCACATAATTCTCTTGAAGTTCCTTAGCCTAAAATTTTTCTTCCATCTTTTCTACTTGTGGATTATCTTTGAAATCTCAATTGAGTGAATATGCCTTCCATGAACTTTTCTGTTCTCTCTCTCTCTGTGTCTCTCTGTGTCTCTCTGTCTCCCCACCATCACCACCCATCTTTCTCTCTCTCTCTCAGTACTGGGGATTGAAGCCAGGACCTTCACACTGAGCTACATCCCTAGCCCTTTTTTTGAGACATGGTATTGCTGAGTTACCCATTGTGATGGATGATTGATTGTGTCAACTTGAGTAAGAGAAGCTCAATTAAAATGGCTCAGCAGTTCCGTACCCTAGGACTTGTCACCTGGATGGTATAAAGGGGAAATGAAGAAGGATGAATCTCCTTCTGTTTCTTCAGAGGAGCTCTGGTCTTTGCCTTCACCTTGGATATCATCTCCTAGTTTCTAGCATAGACCCTTCAGCCTCCCATCAAAGACCCATTTGCCTCCTGACACTGACTCACATGGGACACCAAAGTGAGCTCCAGATATTTGACTGGATCCTTTGGCTCTCCAGTGTGCAGACAGACCTTTTGCACTCTTCCTCATCCGACTCTATGGGTGGCCATTGTAAACCAATCTTGCAAATTCTTATATATTTGTTCATCTTGTATTATATTTCACTAGTAAACACTGACTGATATACCCATGCTGGCCTTGAGATCAGGATCCTCCTGTCTCCACCTCCCTAAATGCTGGGATTCCAGATGTGCACGACACCCAGCTAAACGATCTCCTTTACAGCTTAGAATTCACTTCATGTGGATGCACTTTTACACGACCAGAACTGTGGTGGGTGTACCTACAGGAGTATCAATGCCAACAGGTCAGAGCTGCCTGTGCTAACACACAAGGATGGCACGTTGCCAGGCAATAGGAATTTTTGATGGTAGTGTAACCTTGTGAGACCACTGTCCTGTACTCAGTCTATCACTGACTGAAACATCATTCCCATCTGAAAATAGAAACTACTTCCTCCTAATGGAATGCAAGGTGGGCCCAGTTCAGCAAACCCAAGAAATTGGATGAGCCTCAACACGATGCAAGCTTAGAAGCATCTGGGTCATCCAGTGCAGGTCTTTAGAAGCCATCACATGGGCAGCAGTCTAAGGAGCAAATTTTGTAGCATGCTACCTTGAAGACGGGGCTTGAGAGTTTCAATTCTGTATTCCTAGTTACTGGCAGGGAGCCTAAGACATGGTAGACACTACATGTTTGTAAATATGTACCATGCTCGCTTGTCTTTCTCTCTTTTTTGTGGGGGGGATACTGGGGATCGAACTTGAAACCTTGCACTTGCAAAGCAGGTGGCAGCACCACTGAGCTAAATCCCTGGCCCTCTTTCTCTCTTTTTATCCTACATCTTTCTCTTTGTTTTCCTCCTTTCCCATCTTCTTTGTGCCTGTTCGGGACTTGTTGAGGTCCTTATCATGAAAGGGGAAGGATTACCTTTTTTTCTATTGTTGCCCTCCAGGACCTCTATTCCAGGCACTACATGGATGGCTTTGTGCAATATTAAATCCTAAATTCCATTTACCAAAAACTGGTGGTTACCTGGATGTGAGGCTGCATGCCTGTAATCCCAGCACTAGGGAGGCTGAGGCAGGAGAATTACTGCATGTTTGAGGCCAGCCTAGGCTACATAATGAGTTCAAAGCCATCATGAATTACATAGTGAGAACTTGTCTCAAAAAACCAACAGAAACTAGTCATTTTCTTGTTGTCTGGATGTCCAGAATAGTCACCTCTTGGGTAATCCAGCCTTGCTCCTCTTTACCCTCATTTTTCCTCTCATTTCTTTTTTTAATCCCAATGAGTTCAGTCCTTCATAGTCTAGCTGCTGACCCCAGGCTGAAAACCCTGGGTCTTGGAGCCATTCCCTGGGAACTCTCCCCATACCTGGGTCTGGCTTTCTGATGTGGCTTCACAGCTACTGCTGGTTGCCCTTCCCTCCTGCACCCCACTCTCCTGCTCTGTACTAGCCCAAAGACCTCCGAATTCTACCCATGCTCTGCTCATGTTGTGGGAAAGTGAGACAGTTCAGCATTATAGCCAAGTGTTACAGCTCTGTGTTACAGCTACAGCAATTTGAAGACACAAGTATCTGAAAGTCACTCAAAGAGGTGGAGAAAAGCCAAGCTTTATTAAGCCAGCTGGCTCAGAGGAGTTTAAGCACTTCAAATTCTGAGCCCCAAGTTGTAGTGAGAGTGAGTTTATATAGAGTTGGTTAAAGGAAGTTGAGAGGAACTTTTTAGGGTGAAGACATAGCTAGAAGTGGGAACCTCTGGAGGTGGAGTTAACAAAACATTCTGGGTTTTTTTTGGTACTGGGGATTGAACTCAGGTCCTTGCACTTGCACAGCAGGTGGAAACCACTAAGCTAAATCCCTGGCCCTAACAGAACATTCTTGAAACCTTAGGTAGAAACATCATGCTTCACGTACAAACAGTTACGTTTATTGAACCAAACATTTTATGGCAAAAATGGGGCAGGGGGTAAAGGCCTGCCCTGTTGTGCATTATTTCCTTATCACCTGGGAACTGGACACATGGTTCTGAGGTGGCCTTTGGGCTGTGCTGGCCACCATCTTCCTGGAAAAGGGTCCATTCTGTTCTGCAGTTGCTAAATTAGGGAAACCTAGGGAATTGGGACAATAAAGGATAATGTAGAAGAATAATCTTGGCACTCTCAGGGAAACAGATAAAACTCCTGCATCCAATTCTGTTTTGTTTTGTTTTTGTTTTGCAGAGCTCATGTTGAATCATTTTGTTTTCTTTAGCATCAAAACATATACCCACATAGTTTTGAGCCTGGCCCCTGCTGTCAGATAAGTTTCATACTCTGTCCCAGAGAAATTTCTCTGGTAAAGGGGTGGGGGGTTTTAGAGGGACAGTGAACAGCTGCAATTCATCCTTCTGTGTCTACCTCCTCCTCCCTGCTTCCTGCGCCACAAATCTCAACTGGAGAGCTTGTCCCTCACAGGACAGGTGTTTGATCCACCTGCCTTCCTGGTGTGTGTGTGTGTGTGTGTGTGTGTGTGTGTGTGTGGTTGCTGTTGTTGTTCTTGAGTGAGGATGTTAATGTTCTCAATGCTGATTCAATATTAATGCTCAGATAAGAACATAGTCTCAGGCAAATGTCTGTTCCTAAGCTGTTGGTCACTGTTTTGGAAAAATTTTTACTGGGAAATATTCAAAAGAATGCCAGTGGATGGAACAGGATATAAAATGGTAGATATCATATTTTATAGGCAGAGATAGAGACAAGCAATGAACAAAGAGCAAAAAGAAATACATCAAATTACCAGGGTAGATTTTCTCCAATCGTGGAATTATGGGTGATCTTTGCCTTCTTTTTTCCTGTCCAAGTCTTTTACTGTGAGCAAATGTGACTCTAGTAATGATGGGTGGGAGAAATAAATGTTTTAATTTGCTTCTTAAATAGAGATCACCTTGCCTTACTCACCCCCTCAGCAGGAAGCCCAGTAAAGCTGAGTGAATTGATTTCAAAAGCCCTCAGGTCCTCCTACCCACATCACAAGCTCTTCCTGTAGTCTAGCAGTGTCCAGTCAATCCCATTACCCTTATCTGAGGGCAGAGGTGAATTGAAAGCCCAGGAGAGGTGGCCTTCAGGAACCAAGCTGGAGACAGGCCTCAGGGCCACCAGGGCTTTTTCCAAAGAGGTTAAAGGAGTAGGAAGAAAACAAAACAAAGGACCTGTCTTTGTTACTTTTCTTGTTGCTGAGAAAAAATACCTGACACCTAAAGTTAAAGGTGGAAAGGCTTATTTAGCACACAGTTTGAGAGGTTTTAGTCCATAGCTGGCTGGCTCCAAGGCATAGTGGCACATGGCAGAGGGGCTTTACAGAGGAGAACAGTTCACTGCACACAGAAGACAGCAAAAACAAAAAGGGGCAATCACAGCACTTTCTGTCCTTTATATCTTATCCAGGATACCTGTCCTTTGGGCAGGCAGCACTCATATCCTTAATCCTAGTGCCCTTGATTCATTGTACGATGAATCAATTCAAACATCACACACTCTAGATCCAGCCACCTCTGAAAAAGCCCCACCTATGACTGCATGAGGCCTTGGGAGAACATCTAGACACAAGCCATAACAGGAGCCCAGAAGAGGGTTTCTAATAAAGAATGGAAAGTGCCCCATTCAGGAGCTGGAAGGAGTTCAGAGAATAGGAAGAGAATGACTGGAAAAGAACTGAGGTCTGGAAACAACATACAGCTGGAGGTCAGCTCCTCCTTAGCTCAGAGACTTCCACTCTTCGGTCAGATGTTTTGAGCTGCCTTTGTCTCTCATCTTTCTCACCTCCAACCCAATTTAATTGCATCATCTTCAACTGAGCTTGTTTGCCCAGGGCCTGTAGTTACTGTTGCCCTGGTGACAGTCACACCCCCAGTTTGAGAGAGAACTAGCTTATGAGGTCAGGGAGGAAGTGGGGGGGAGGCAGAGAAGCAACGCTTGGAACAGACTTTGCAGAAGCTCTTAGAGGGTGTTGCATGCCACCCACCTCTATACTGTCACTGGTCTACTCGAGCCACTGTTGGTGCAGGGCTCAGAGAGGGTGACTGTCCAAGGAGAAAAACTGATGAGGCAGAAAAAAGGGAAAGGCAGCCGGGGATTTAGCTCAGTAGTGCCACCGCCTGCCTTGCAAGCACAAGGTCCAGAGTTCGATCCCCGGTACCAAAGGAAAAAAGGAAGGACAGACACAAAAGTGTTGTAGTGATTCCTACAAGAAGAAATGTCCACTTCTGCATTTATGTCTGGATTCTCTTGAAGCAGCCATTCGTTGACATTGTTCTTTAGATGTTAATGCCAGATAGATTACTTATAGAAGTTAAATATACATACCTAAAACGTTTGTGTGTGTGTGTATGTGTGTGTGTGTGTGTGTGTGTGTGTATGAGTATAGATAGAGGGAGGGTGGTATGGACTGGGGATGGGGAAGGGAGGAGACTTCCTGGAAAATGAGAGGATTAACTGCATTGTTCCGAATTCCTGGAGAAAAGAACAAGATAAAAAATTCAGGACAGCATTTTAAGATTTGGGAGATTTTGATCAGATCTTCCTGTAGCTGGATATGACAGGATCTTTTCTTTGGTCCTCTTCATTGCTAATTTTTCTTTTGGGAAAATGTACTTCTTTTTGATAAAAATGTCTGTATTCTTGAGAAATATAACCTAGCACATATAATTTTCACAGCAATGACACTTGGCCATGGGGGCAGTGCCATGTGGTGGTAAGAATATGGGGCTGGGAACCAGTCACCGGCAAAAGCCTGACTCTGACAGATACAGTCACCTAAGGAGTTGATCACCTGTGAAGAAGGGATGACCCTGGTTCCTCCTTCACACGGTGGTTCTGAGCAATACCAAGAAGAACGTGTCTGGCCCTAAAGCAGAACCTGGCATGTGGCTGGCACTCAGAGGGCAAGGGCTTCTATGATCAGGTCATAAAGTCAGCACTTGCCACATGATTCCGCTCCAAATATGACCACTCTGCATGGAACAGTGATGATCCACACATGAGAGTGAGGAAAGAACCAGATGTGACGTGCAAGCTAAGTTCTACCTGTTGTCCTTAAGTTCAAGAACTGAGAGTAGTTTTCACATTTTTAAAGAGTTGGGGGGAAAAAATTAAGAAGAATATTTCATGCTGTGTGGAAAGTATATGAAATTCAGATTTCAGGGTCCATAAATAAAGGTTTTCTGAAATATAGTCATGCTCACTCATTCATGTATTTTCTGTGGCTGCTTTTGTACTCCGGACACACTGCCGAGTAAGCATAGTGAAGACGTAGGACCCACAGAAATACTTCCTGCCAACAGGAAAAGTGGTCAGCCTTGCCCTGGAGGAACCATGGCCCAATACCAGCCCTGCTTCCCACCTCCTAAACAGAGACAATACCTTTCCCACTGTCACCAGAAAGCCCTTGCCAGAGCACCCATCCACCACTTGGCTCGTTCTCCTCCACCTTAACAGCAGCTAGCTACCCTTTGGAAAGGTAAGCCAAGATTAGGTTATAAAGCATGACTCTTATTTTCTGAGCAAGCACTTGGGGGTGGTGTAATTCCAGTCACCCCTACTGAAAAAAGCTCAATGTGCTCTTTGTTCTCCAGCCCTTGAGCTTCCATTCTTATTACTATTTCTCAGGGCCTGCTGTGTCATTTTTGAGCTGGCTCAGTGGGAAAAACAAGAACCAGACTTTATCTACACCTTTAATCTGTTGACTGGAAAGGGGTCAGAGAGAGAGCATGAGGAAAAACATTAAAATATATACATATTGCATGCTTCCTATGTGCCAGGCACTTTGGAAATTACAATAATTAGTAAGTGAAAGTCCCTAGGAGAGGGAGAGGAAAACAAAAAGGCAAATGGTTATACAACATTGTAGCCGCTGCTGTAATGGAGGAATGCACAAAACTTCAGGCACCCTGGGATGCTGAAGTAGAAGGATCACAAGTTCAAGCCAGGAGGCTTAAACTCAGGGCCTGGGATTTAGCTCAGTGGTTCTGCTAGCACAAGTCCTGAGTTTGATCCCCGGTACAAAAAAAAAAAAAAAGGAAACAGGGTGGGTGAGGGCTTCACTCTCTAAACTCTATGATACAGGAAAACAGCAAGTGGCAAAACAAAGAGTCAAGCCATGTATGTGTTCAAGCAGAATGAGTGTGCAGTAGTAGACTCCTGGAAATAAAGTGGAACTACACTGGGAAGGACCTTCTGTCCACAGCTAGGAGGAGGGATTCTAGCTAGAGGGAATGGGAAGTCTAGATAGATGTTTAGCAGAAAGAATCAAACACACACTTTCAGAGTGAGCACTGGTAGCAACGTGGAAAATGCACTGACATAGAGAAAGCTTGTATTTAAAAAATTAAAAAAACAAAAACAGGTCATGGGGCATGGAGAAGGGTGGTAGGAAGAATAATCCTGGATACAGAGTTAATAGACTTCACAGCATATAAAACTGTTCAGTGAAGAAGAGGAACCAGCTCAAGGATGAACCCCAGGTTTCTTATGTGGTCATCTGGACTGATGTTGGTGCCATTAACAGAAAAAAAATGATAGAGGGGTGGGGATTACGTTGCGGATGAAGAGGATACTTAGGCATAATTAATTTGGTATTCAATTTGTGGACTATGGCATAGTTTTAAGTCATCCACATGAAGAATCCAGTAGGCAATTACTGATATTTTGGTCTACAGCATAGAAGATGTAGGAGCTAGAAGTATACATTTAAGAATCATCAATATAGTAAAATAGAGCTAGGATCTATTGTTCTATAGCACTGTGGAGTGACTAAAGTTAACAATAATTTATTGTGTATTTCAAAATAACCAGTAGGAAGATTATGAATGTTTCTAACATTAAATAAAATGAATCCAGGTATAATGACACATACTTATAATCCTACCACTCTGGGAGACTGAGGCAGGAAGATTGTAAATCTGAGCACAACCTAGGAAATTTAGCAACTTGATAAGACTGTCTCAAAATATTTTTTAAAAGGGGCTAGTGATATAGCTCAGTGTGAAGGCTCTGAATCCAATCCCCAGTATGGAAAAAGAAAAGGAGAGCAGAAGTGAGAACAAGAAAGGAGAGAGAAGGGGAGGGGAGGGGAAGGGAGGAGAGGAGAGGAGAAGGGGAAAGAAAAAGGGAAGAAAAAAATGGAAGGAAAGAAGGAAGGAGGATATTTGAGGTGATGAATATGCCTTGATTTGATCTTTGCACATGATATATTTATATGTGTTGAAATATCACACTGTACTATGAATATGTACATTCATTATGTCAATTAAGAAACAAATCATCAGTAAATGATATACAGGAATAGAGGACAATACTCAGTAAATGTGGAAGGAAAAAATTACAACTATACTAGCATTTAATAGGGTGCAAAGCAAGAGAAGCCAACTAAAGATAGAAAGCCCAAAATGAAAAGTGTTAACAAAGCCATGGAGAAAAAAATTTCAGTTTTACCTCCACTTGAGAAGAAAACAAAAGATTGAAATCCAAAGAGCAAAACCTCCTCCAATCATGGGTTCCCCTAAGACCTCTTGGAATTTTGTAAAAGGACAAATGTTACCTTGAAGAGTTCTAAAACCCATTGGTCTATCTCTAGAACACAGGATTTGTGAATTGGACAGCAGAGGTGTTTAAAGCAGACAACTGGTATCGGTGAGCACCAAAAGAGGCTACTGGGTGTGGGAAGGGGAGTCGTGGCCCAGGCAGAAGCAAGATGAGGGGAGGAGTAGAACAGAAGACAAATGTCCAAGGTCTGGGAGTCAGCGGGTTTGCAGAACTAGAAACAGGGAGCAGAGAGCACTTTCAAGAAATAGCATTTCCACAACTATATTCTCATTCTCTCTCTCTCCTCTCTCCCCAGTTGTCTGTCTGTCCTACAAAATACCTCTGCTTTCAATTCATGGGGTGCTCTGTTCTGGAAATTGGCTTTTTTTTTTTAATAACTCTCTCTGGTGACGTTTGCCCTTTCACAAATTGCCAAGTGGGTCATAAGAGAACTCATGGTTTACATGGTTTTTCCTCTTGCAGAAAAAGTGTTTCGGTTCTGCTAAGGAGAGCTCTTGTGGATCTACCTGAGGAGTCAGCTCCCCTCACTCTGTATGGTAGGCACCTGTGAAGATAGCAAACAGGCAGCTGCACTCTCTGATTTACTTCTAAGACCAAGTTCCCATTTTTGCTTAACTTTAGACAAAGAGCAGAGAACTTAGGGTAATGTGTGCTATTCTCCCTAAGACCTTATTCTCCCATTTTATCTAGCAACCTTAAACATCTCATGTTCAGCATCAGGTTCTTCTTGGCAATCCTGCAGGCCAGGTTACCCTCCTAGGTCAGACTGCCCCTTGCCTTGCACTCCTATGCCTAGTGTAGATTGCTTGAGGTCTATGTCTCCTACCAGAAGTATAAGCACCCGTCAGGGCAGGAAGCTGGGCTGGCTTTTCATTAAAACTGACCTAGCACTGAGCACAGAAAATGACTAGTGTGTTTCTTTATTCACTTATTCATTCATGCACTCAACATGTAAGTAGAAGAAAGTATGATATATAGAAAGGCTCTTTAGAAAATATAAGACAAGATCAAAATATTTGGAATATTTTCTGCAGAAAAGGAAAATTCAATGTAAATCTAATCAATTTTTACAAAAAACAAAACTCCAAAAATTTCACAAAATATTGCCTTTATAATAAAGGATAATATTGTTATTTTACATTATAAGGAGTCAAGCAGGTTCTTTTCTTTTTCTTTTTTTTTTCAGTATGCAATCAAACCCAGAGGTGTTCTGCCACTGAGCTATATCCTCAGTCCTTTTTATTTTTTATTTTGACATGGCCTCAAAATGTTGCTCAAGCTGATTTCAAAACTGATCCTCTGTCTCAGCCTCCTGAGTGGCTGTAATTACAGGTCAGTGCCTCTGCACTTACCTCAAGCAAATTCTTGTTACATATTATCTCAGTATCTTAATAACCAAATCATTATATTAATACATTAATCAATAATATACATATGATATTAGATATATCATTATAAAAGAACTGCTAGGCCAAATAGCAACTTCTCATCCCCAATAAATTGAAGAGATAAGATCTTACAACAGACTCAAAACCCAAAAGCTAGCTACACCTGCAAAGCATCTCTGAGAAGTAGTCATTTCCTAAGGGTTCTAAATACTAGCAATAAAGCTACCTGCCATAAGCAATTTACAAGCATCAACTGAGGAATTAAACTTTTAAAAAATAGAAAATGAGAAGACACTTAAGCAAGATGCAACCCCAGACTTTCAACTCACCAAAGGCAAACCCAGGGAGCAATGAGGTGGAACAATTCAAAAGCCACCTAGCTGGACTCTCAGAAGTGGTAACAGCAGAAGTAACAAAGCAGATGAATGAGGTTCTAGAAAAAATCAAATCAGAAAGAATTTCTCAGATAAAGAGATAGTGACCATAATAAAACACATGGTTAGTGACTCTAGAGCAGATACAGATCAAAAAAATTAGAGGAGCTTAGGAAAATGTGCCATCCATGAAAAGAAATAGAAAAAGAATCCATAGAAAAGAAATGGAATCCATAAAACAAATACTAACAAATATCCAGGAGATTTAAAATTCCAGTAATTCTGCTGTATATGCAGTAGTATGAGCCAATGTGATGACAGAATATCAGATGAAGAAAACTGGATTACAGTTAGTGATCATGAAAAGAAAGATTTCTTAAAAATAGCAAGGGAACATAAAAAATCAATCTGATCACTGTTAGATGATGCAAGAAAGGAACATGAGATTGATCAGAGTCAATGAAAAACAGAAGATAGCACAAACAATATAAAAAACCTGTTCACAGAAATAATGACAGAAAACTTCCCAAGCATGGAAAAAGAATTTGACATACAGATAAGTGAGGCATATAGAACTCCAATTAACTATGATCCAAAAAAAAAATCCACACCAAAGCATGTAATAGCCAAGACTCCAGAAATTCAACACAAAAACAGAATGTTAAAAGCTGTCAGAGAAAAGAAACAAATCATCTATAAAGGAAAGCCCATCAGAATCACAGCAGACTTCTCAACACAAACCTTCAAGTCCAGAGGAGCTTGGAGTGAAGTATTTCAAGCCCTAAAAGAAAACAACCTCTAGCCCAGATTTATGAACCCCAAAAAACTATTATTCAAAATTGATGGAGAGGGCCAGGGATTTAGCTCCATGGTGCTGCCACCTGCCTTGCAAGCACAAGGTCCCAAGTTCAATCCGCAGTAAAAATTGATGGAGAAATAAGACACTTCCATGACAAAGAACACCTGAAGAAATTCATGACCACCAAACCAGCATTCTGAAGTGTTATGAAGGATATCCTACAGAGATAATGAGGACTACAACTCCATGAACTCCAACAGAATAAATCCACTAAGCAAGGCAAGTAATTACACAGAGGGGGAACAAAGGGAGAACGAACAATAGGAAAACATGACAAGGATAAGTCAATACACAGCTGTTATAACCATCAATGGTCTCAAACAAAAGAAACAGATTGGCAGAATGGACCAAGAAGCAAGATCCAACAATATGCTGCATACAAGCAACAATTTATTTCACAAAGATTAAATGACCAAAAGTCAAAGGATGGAAAACCATACTCCATATGACAGGAACTCAGAAAAAAGCAGAAGTAGCATATTTTACAGAAATTTAAATCTTCATACAAAATATCCAAATAAGTCATATCAGTAAACATGCAATGATTCAGAAAGTGGAATTCTTCAAGCACAAATCTAAGCAAAATAATACACATATCAGCTTCTATTGTCAATGAATGATGTAAATTACAATTCAAACATTCTATTAACTTTTTTCCTGAACTTTATTGAAGTGTTCATATCTTTGAATGACATGGGGTAAATTTTTACAAATATGCACAACCATAAAGCTGCCCCCAAGATCAATATGTATACTATGTACGCTTTAGATGCCTCCCTCAGCCCCTTTCTAATCAAGTTCCAACCCCACCTCCACCAAAAATAACAAGGATTCTGACTTCTTTCACTGCAAATTAGTTTTTCCTCTTTTTAGCCAGGAGTGATGGTACATTGCTATAATCCCAGCACTCAGGAGGCTGAGGCAGGAGGAGCACCATGAGTTTGAGGCCAGCCTGAGCTACACAGTGAGTTCTAGGCTAGCCTAGACTAAACAGTGAGACCCTGTCTCAAAAAAAAAAAAAAAAAAGTAACAAAAAAATTCCTGTTCTAGTTTGTCCTCTTTTATGTCTATTTTTTTAAATGTGGTACTAAGGATTGAACCCAGGCCCTCTGTACTGAGCTACATACCCAGCCCTTTTTAAATGTAATTTATTCTCTGTTTTGAGACAGGGTCTTACTGAGTTATTAAGTGGCCAGCTTGGGCTTGATCTTGTGATCCTCCTGCCTCAAACTCCCAGGGTGCTAGGATTATAGGCCTGCTCCACCATGCCCAGCTTGTGTCTGGTTTTGTCCAACTTCATGTGGGTGAAATTCATATATGCTTTTGCACACAATAATGGTTTGTTCTTTTCATTATTGTATAGTTTCCATTGACTGTATCTGCCACATATATTTATCCATCCTACTTTTGTTGAGCATGTGAATTATTGCTGGTTTAGGGCTATTAGGGTCGGACTGCTATGAGGAGTTTTGTGTATATATACATAAACATTCTGTTGTGTGAACTTTCTAGGTCATGGGATAAAATGTTTTCCAATGTGATTGTATGAATCTATTGTCCTAATTTACCCACCCACCAAGAGACTGTGAGAATTCTAGTTGCTCTCCAACACTTGATGTTGTAAATTCTTGTTGAATTTATTTATTTATTTTTAGCTCTTCTGGTATAGCAGTACCTTGGTAGAGTTTTCATTTGAATTTCCCTGATGAATACCAAAGAAAATGATCTTTTCACATGTTTACTGACCATCTAATATCTTCTTTTATGATAGAGTTTGTAGTAGAAAATCTAGAAAATCTCCATCACTTTGGAACAGGCAAGAATCTCAAATAGAATAATATGCACACACACAACTATTTAAAAGGAAAAAAGTGAAGCTGGGTATTGTGGCACACACTTATAAACCCAGCTACTCAGGAGGCTGAGGCAGTAGGATTGCCAGATAGGGTAATTTATGGACACCCTATCTCAAAATAAATTTTTTTGTTTTGTTTGTGGAGACAGGGTGTTGCTATGTACTTCTGGTTGAATTTGAATTCACTATGTAGCCCAGGCCAGCCTTGAACTCATTATAATCCTTCTGCCTTAGCCTCCCAAATGCTAAGATCTCCATGCCTGACCAGCACCAGAATTCTTTAAGAACTCTAAAAAAAAATCACTGAAAGAAGCCACACATGGTGGTACCTGCCTGTGATCCTAGCACTTGGGAGGCTGAGGCAGGAAGATTGCCATGAGTTCGAGACCTGCCTGGGCTACATATGAGTGCAAGGCCAGCCTATACTGCATAGAGAGGCCCTGACTCAAAACACCAAAAAAAATTTTAGTCTTTCTCATGCTTCCCAATAAAGAAAACTCAATACAAGTTTTTTGCCCACTATTGCAATGAGTTGTCTGTTTCTTTTACTGGTTTGTTTTGTTTTGTTTTGTTTTTGTGGCAAGGTCTTGAAGTGTAGCTCACACTGGCCTTGAAGTTGGCTATGTAGCCAAGGGTGGCCTCCAGTTACTGATCCTCCTGCCTCAGCCTCCCAAATTCTGGTATTACAAGTGTGTGTCACCACACCCAGGTTAACAGCATTGTACAAAGATAATAATATATAAAAATCATATGTTTTAATGTATTTTAGTGTTTTTAGTATCTTTAATCTTCACAGCACTTTTATGAAGATTTTATTTTCAGCCCTATTTATAAATAGGTGACTTGAGGTATTCAGAGGTTAAGAAAGCTGACCAAAGTCAAGCAGTAAGAATCTGAGGATTTGAAACTCACATAATTAAAAAGAAGTCCTAACAATAGTGCATAGATTAGATAGCAAGATGTGTATACAGCGTGCTGGAAACATGAGTTCTTTGGCTCCTGGAGGGGATGCTGTTGGGGATGGTTAAGAAGGAGGTGAAGGAAAGGTATTACAGGCAGGAACCCCAGCTCCTCAGATAAGGATGTGTGGGGTAGCAAGCAGTTCCCTGCAACTGTGGCCACAAGCAGGAAACAGAAATAGGGGTAGGAAGACCCACACCATCAAGGGCTTGTGTCCTAGCACTGAGTGTGAAAATTTGGGTCCTCTCCTGAAGACAGTGAGGATCCCCAGGGACTGACATGCTCAGATATGGATGGTGTTGAATAGGAAGCAGTCTGGGAAGCCAAATATTATCATGTGTGCTCTAATAACCACACACCAGCCAAAGCTGGATACTTCCCTATGCAGGCAAAATGTTCCTACCACATCCACACCAGTGTGGCCTCCTCCTAGATCTGGACCCTTGGACAGCAGAGGTCACTCCAGTTCTCTCCACCCACCCCTCCAGGCTTCTCCACCCTGCACCCAGGATTTTCTCCCCATAGGGAAACAGAAGAGCTACTTTGGTATGCAGACCAGTTCAAATCTGGCAGGCAATTTAAGACCCATGTCTGAAGGTCAGATGAGAGATAAGCACTTGTCACAGTTTTGTTTTTGTTTGTTTGTGCTGGGCATAGAAACTAGGGAATTCCCACTGAGCCACATCCCCTGCCATTTATTTATTTATTTATTTAATTTTTGAGACAGGGTCTTGCTATATAATTCAGGCTGGCCTTGAACTCATTATGTAGCCCAGACTGGCCCCAAATTCATGGCAATCCTCCTGCCTCAGCCTCCCAAGTGCTGGGATTTCAGGCATGGGCAACCATGCCTGCCTTACTTTTTATTTTGAGAATGTCTCACTAAATTGCCCAAGATAGGCTAAAACTAACAGTCCTCCTACCTCAGCCCCCTAGAGTGTTAGAATTAATTAAATTTGTGCACCATCACAGTTTCTTTTTTTTTTCTTAAATTCTTTTATTGGTACATTTTAGATATACAATACATTTACATTTATCATTGAGAACTGGTACCTTTATATAATGAATCTTGGTTCTTATTTTTTCCCCATTCCCCTGCCCTCCCTTCAACCCCTCCATCCCTCCCTATTTATACAGACGTTCTTTCCATTTCCCATTCAGTTTCTAGAAAGTCTTTGTCACTCTTCTAAGAGATCTTTGATCTTATGTAACTCACTTTAATAGCTTCTTAGACCTCTTCTGTTTACTTGCTTTGCTTGATTTTTAATTGCCTAGAAAGGAGATTTCTGGAACTGGAGGTCTCCTCTATCTTGTTCAACACAGTACTCGATGTACAACCACAGCAAAGCCCAGGCCCCTAGTAGGCACTTGGTGTGGGTCAAATGACTAAATGAGGGAGCTGAAAGTAAATAAGATGAGAAGGGAAGACTCAGAACAGTGAAAGAGCAAAGCCTTGGGCCAACTCTACCCTGCCCAGGCCTGTTGTCCCTGGGCCAAATCAGCTCCAAGCCTTATCTCACCCCTCCCACCTCCTGTCACTCCCAGCCCTAACTCCGGATGAGGGTGGGGCCTCTGCTTCTGGGTTTATTACACTTTCCACACTTAGGTAAATTTTCTTGGATTGAATTATGACACAGGTTCCCCAAGACTCAGAAGATAAACTCAGCTGATGAGCTGGCTAACGAAGTTTTTACTTTGCCCTAGTTTTAAGTTTTAGTCCCCTTCTGTCTCTGGAGGCCTTTAAAGAAGAGCTGGAAAGAAAACTCAGCCGGGCTTTTCCAGGCCGTTTGATTATTTCCCTTCCCCCACCACAAATTGATTCTAGTTCCTTGATCCCGCCCACCAAATGCACAGAAAGATGTTTCCAGCGAGCTGGGTGAGAGAGAGACATCCGGGAAAGCTGCTGCTGTCCCCTCCTGGGGCTAAGGAGAGGTCTCCAGGGGCGGCAACTGCCTCCTCCCTCCTGCCCACCCGGGCTAAGGAGAGGTCTCCAGGGGCGGCAACTGCCTCCTCCCTCCTGCCCACCCAGTCATCCACTTGCACAGGATGACTCCGGGGTTTTCTTTTGCTGATAGTGGTGGTGTTAGTATTGAGTTTTGCTTTGTCTTTCTCCTAATTCAAAACAGATGGAACAAGGAAATGAACAGTTGATAATTCTAGAAGCACTTATCTTTGGGAGATTTCAAAGGGAAAGTAGAGGCAAGGAAAGCATTCATTCAATAAATAAGAATTTAAAATGCAACTTGAAGAGAGTTTATGATGACCCACATTAATCCTGTCCAATAAATATAATGTTAACCATGAATGTAATTTAAAATCTCTAAACCAGGCCTGGTGGTGCAGGCCTATAATCCCAGCACTCTAGGAGGCTGAGGCAGGAGGATTGCAAATTCCAGCCCAGCCTGGGCAATTTATCCACTTAATGAGACTGTCTCAATAAAAAAAAATAATAATAATAACAAAGGGGTGGGTATGTAGCCCAGAGCAAAGGCCCTGGGTTCAATCCTTAGGACTCCAATCAGTCAATCAATCTAATAAAATCTTTAGCATCCACATGAAAATTTAACATTGGTATTATTTTTTATCCTAAGTGTATTTTATTCTTAAAGCACATTTCAGTTCAAACTAGCCACATTTCAAGTTCTTGGTAGCCACATGTAGCTCTAGTAGAGGTGGTACTGGGCAGCACAAATCAACCTAGAAATATTTCTTACCATCCTACTTGTGGGAATATGCTAACTAATTAGTAAGCAGGTTAATAAGATAACTTTCTATGACTATAGATACTAGAAAACGTATAAAATAATGAGGTAGCAACTGGGGGGGGGACAGGAATATTACTATTTTTTGGTGTGGCTTGCTACAACATGTGAAAACATTGCTACTTTAGATGCTGAGGAAGTCATCAGGAGAAAGGGACACTGAAGCAGATACCTGAGATATCAAAGTGGATCAGGCCAGTGAAGAAGCAGGGGAGAGCATTCCAGGCAGAGGAAGGGTAAGAGTGGAAGCCCCAGGCATCGAAACAGCTGACTGGAATGGAGTGGAGACTCTGTACCTCGAGGCACAGGGAGGCTGGAGCGTGGAAGGAGAAGATGGGGAAGAGGTCGGCTGGAACCAGAAAACCCTGGGCTTTGGCATTCTAGCAACAATGATGGGGTCTAATTTGTAATTTCAAAAGGGAATCTGTCTTCTGCATGGAGAACCGATCAGAAAGCAGAAAAAGGAAAACCACAAAAACTGGTCAGAGGAGCTATTGTTGTTGGCCAGGTGAGAGAGGACAGAGGCTTGGCTAAGGTGACCATAGTTAAGGTTGAGAGATGTGAATAACATCAAGATCAGCTTTGAAGGTTAAGACTGATAGGTCTGGCTAACAGATGATGACGAAAAAGGAGGAATAAATCACAGATGTCAGCTTTGATTTTGGCTTAAGCACATGGATTTCTGCATGCTTCTCTATGCCTACCCAGTGCTTGTAGCTTCTGGGCTCCATGAGCCTGTAGTCAGAAAACCGGCTTTCCTGGTTTGGGATGAGAATTTGCCTCCAGGATTTCAAGCTAGCAGATGTGTCCCACTCTCCTGCTGCCTGTGATTATGTTCTCCTGAAGTCTGTAAGGAATTTGCAAGCTCCCTTGCCAAAATCACATTCCCGAAAAGAAATGTTCCTGTGCATTTTGGCCAAAAAAGTGTTAAGAAGTTGGCCCTTCTCAGATCAATCACAGCATGAAACAGGTGAATCAGCCTAAATTGACAGGCAAATTTGTGCCACCGATTGGAGAAAAAAATAGAAATATATTTTGTTTTGTTTTGGTGTTTCGGTTTTTTTTGGTACCGGTGATCGAACTCAGGTCCTTGCACTTGCGCAGCAGGCGGCAAAACCACTGAGCTAGATCCCCAGCCCTAAACAGAAATATATTTTAAGTATTATAGATAGGTAAGTTAATTAGATATCTTATAGGCAGTTAGACAGGGATGCCCTCAAGACGGCAGCCCTCAAGAAGCCAACACAGTGAGGAGCCAACGTGGAGAACAATTAATGCACATTTACTGGTTAGCATTATAAAGAAAAGAGGCCTTGGATTTATCTCAGTGGTTCAGCTGCCTGCCTCGCAAGCAAAGGTCCCACAATCCCCAGTACAAAAAAGAGAAAAAAGAAAGAAGAAAAGAGGTACTACTTCCCCTAGAGATACATAACAGTGATTGATATTCTAAATGGGAAACCTCTTGTATGTGACTTGTTTCCCCATTTGATCCCCATTTAATCAATATTACCTGGGTGACTGTACTTATAATCTTATTGGTTGGTCATGGTTTTGTCCTGCTTCATGCCTACCATGTAATTTTCCATTGGGTCTTACAGTTTTGTCCCACTTTGGAAATAGCCCTATCCCCATCCACCCACCACCACCACCACCAGGGATGGAACTCAGGACCTTGAGCTTGGAGGCAGGAACGGTGCCACTGAGCTAAATTCCTAGTTTTGTCCTACTTTTTACCCACCTCTCATCATGGCTTTGCCATATAAAACACCTCTGAAAAGTGGGGTGGGTGGACAACCCATTTTCCAGTCCCTCTTCTGTCTCTTTTAGACAGAAGCTATCTTTCTCTCAATAAATTTTTCCTACTCTTAATCTCCATTGTTCCTAGAATTCATTCTTCAATTTTAGAGAACACAAACTCTTGTTTTGGTGGATATCTAGCAGGTTTGGGAGTTACATCCATTCCCCCTACACCATAAGGATGGGTGTTGACCAACACTGAATTCAAAATGAGGCACCAGAAAGCCAAGGTGATGTGCATGTTGTCAGAAAAACAACCACAAAAAAAAAAAAAAAAAGAAAGAAAAACAACCACAACAACAAAAGGCACCAGTCCAGTTTGAGAGGTAAACAAGAGCCTAGGAAAGTTTCCCAACAACACTTCCTTGTTTCCCCAAGCACACGTAGAACTTTAGGGCACATTTCATACATTGACTGGACTGTATATGAAAACCTGCACAAACATTTACATTGTGTAATGGTGTGTATGCATAGGGTGAGGAGTGGTTGTGAGCTAAAGCAGCCCAGCAGATTTTACAGAAAGTAAACGCCTGATTTCTGCCCTGTCCCTCCTGCTGCCCAGGGCAAGAAGTAATAGGAGCCAAGCACTTAGCAACTACACTAAAATAGAATTAGTAGTAGTTTTGCTGCCCAAAAATAATACCCCTAAGAGAGGGCATTTTCCTGAGGACCTGAATGTGAGGCTCAGCATGCCTCAGAGCTTAAATCCTGAAACTGGCTGAATCACATTAACTTCGAAGGAAGAGAAGTCTCCTGTTTGATTTGGCTTTCATCTCTTAGCACAAGCCAGCCCTCAGGCCAGTCCAGGGACTTCTGCTCCCTGGATTTAGGAGATGGAAGGATTTGGGTGGCCTAAGTTGTTTCAGTCTGTGCTGCAAAACCTTCTCAGCAATGAGCATAAAACCTGGGCCTGGCTCTCCATCAGTATTTACTGGCTCTGGAGGAAGTAAGCCTGACTTTTTCTCCACTTCAATTCCTCTCCTGACTTTTCTCCATGCCTTGGCTGCTGGACTGTGGTGGGCACATGGTCTACAGTCGAGCCCCAGCAGCTCATAGTGTCACCTGACACCCACACCCATAAGGAACTGGGAGAAGAGGGTGTCACTGTCCACCGAGTCCAAGACAGGAATGGATGGAAAGGGAAACCCAAGGAAAGCATTGAGATAGGCACAAGGTTTGTGGTGAGGAAAGCCAACAGCTTCATCCAAACCAATTCAGACATCTTTTGGGCAACCAGTGGGACTGCAGATACTGACCTGGGATCTCTTTTTTTTTTTTCTTTTTTTTGAGAGACAGGGTCTCACTATGTAGTTCATGCTGACCTTGAACTATGTAGTCCAGGCTAGACTCAAAACCTGTTGAGATTCTCCCGCCTCAGCTTCCTAAGTGCTGGGATTGCAGGTATGCACTCCTTTCCTTCCTTCCTTCCCTCCCTCCCTTCCTTCCTTCTTTCTTTCCCATTATATGATTCACCCTCCAAGTGATATCCATGGCTTTTACCAACTTTTAAAAAATTTTTATTTATATATTTTCACCCAAAATTGTTACAGCCACAGACAAGTATTTAAGCAATTGGCCATTTTTGTAAAACAGAACTGGCCTTTTAGTCAATTACGTCTCACATTCCCTAGAATTTCCAAAGACAGAAAATACAGAGCAGCTAGAACCCTGCAGTAGTCTGATAATATTTTGTCCATGCCATAGTGAGGTATCAGAGCTAATCTTATTCCTAGAGAACAGAGATCCAGAAATCAGGTGTCCTAGATAGGAATTTCAATTTTGCTATTGAATTTTAAGATTTTCAACAAGTCTCTCCGTTGTACTGCTTACTCCTATAATAGGTGAATTCAATAAAACATCGATTCAAAAGCAAGAACAATTCTAGTTGTTCTTTTGGCTTTTATTTTTGTTGCTGGTTTTTAAAATTTTTTAAATTTATTTTTTGTGTTTTTTTGAGACAGGGCTTATGTATTTCATGCTGGCCTTGAACTCACTGTGTAGCCCATGCTGGCCTTGAATTTGTGGTGATCCTCCTGCCCCAGCCTCCTGAGTACTGGGATTACAGACCTGTACCATCATGCCTGGCTTCTCTGGTTACATAATGCTGCATTGTTCTGTGAATTTCTCAAAGCTTGGAGAAAGAGGATTTGTAAACCACTTGCACTTTTATGCAATAGATAAGCATTTAGGAAAATCTACTCAGCAATAAACAAAATTCCAATCTCAGATAAAATTTCGAATATCTTCAGTGATAATGCACGAATCTTAAAATTTCACCAGTACGTCTTGGTGGCCTGTCCTCTATCAGCCTTCAGGGCCTACAGCCTTGCACAAGCCAGGGCCACAATTCGCAGGGAGATTATGCAATAGGACAGCACATTTATCCACACAGACTGCTTCTGGTTTCTAGAGACCTGGAATTATCCCACTTCCTGGGAGACAGGATGGAGAGAAGAAAAGAAATATCAGTCTTCTCAACAGCCTGGACAAAACAACTCCATTGAAGGGGAGGCAGCTCTAAGCTTCAGAGACCCTCTGCATACCTCTAAATTGCAACTGAGAGCCCACCTGGCTGGCCAGGTCTGTTTCAGGAGCTTGACATGCTCAGGAGGAGGAGAGCTCAACTCAAAGCCCAGAGAGACATGCAGTCTGGTTACATCAGTAGTTCTTACACGTCTTTTACATTTTATTTTATTTTATTTTTCATTTTTAAAACATTTTATTGGTACATTTTAGATATACACAATGATAACATTTATCATAGGGAATGTATACCCATACATGATGTATCTTGCTGCTGTTTTTTCCCATTCCCCTCCCCTCCCTTCAACTCCTCTTTCCCCTCATTTACAAAAGCTTTGTTTCCCTTTTTTTTCTTCTATTCTGTTTTTTTCTTGTCCCTTCCTTCCTTTTCCCTTTCACCCTCCCTTGTTTTCCTTCTCATTTGAATATTTTCTTCCCATTTCCCACTATTTATTATACATTTCATCCTTATTTACCCTTTCAGTTTCTCACACCAGGGAAACAATGAGGTATTTACACATGTGTGTCCAATTTATTTCACTTATCAGTATGGTCTCATGGTGCATCCATTTAGCTAGATATGTCTCAAGCTTGTTTTTGATCAGTCATAGAATGTTATTTTGTGCTCTTTGTTTATTGTTTACCAGTTAACTCCCTCACAAGAATGTAAGTGCTATGCAGGTAGGGATCTTGTGTGATTTATTTCCATTATATCCTCTGGGCCTAGTAGAGTGTCTCACATTCAACGAGTACTCAAAAAAAAACCAGCTGCTGAATGAAAGAATAATGAATGAGTGATTTAGCCTTTTTCAGGTCCTGGACTCCTTTTAAAAAATCAGATGGAAGTTCTTGAGCCAGGCATGGTGGTATACACCTATGATCCCAGCACTCAGGAGACTGAGGCAGGAGGATCGCTGCAAATTTGAGGCCAGCCTGGGCTACCTAGTGAGTTCAAGGCCAGCCTGAACTGCATAGTGAGACACTGCCTCAAAAAAAAAAAAAAAAAAGAAAAAGAACTTACTCTTCTCCTACTTCCCATATATATTCAATTTAACATATAATTTATAATTTTTGTGACAACGAGGCTTGAACCCTGGGCCTTCTCACAGAGTTACATCCCAGCCACATCCTTCCCCTTTTTTTGAGATAGGGTCTTGGTAGGTCTCAAAAAAAAGTTGCCCAGCTGGATTTGAACTTCAATTCTCCTGTCTCTCCCTCCCAGAATGCTGGGATTATAGGCATAAACCACCACGTTTAGCTTATAAATTAATTTTGAATATAATTACATTCTATCCAAATTTATATTTATATATTAGTTTATATGATTTTAACATATATAGTATTATATTACATAATTTATAAATATATTATTGAATCTTCCTATGTAAAGACCCTAGCTTCCAACGGACACTCTTGCTTTACCTCAGGCCCCCAGTATCCCTAAAAAGCACATAAACGAAAGCTCTGGTGTCCCTGTATTCTCCAGAGGAGCAGTGAAGAGGATCAAAAGTGGGACAAGGACATCCGGCCTTGCCCTTGGAGATGCCTGAATGCTTCTGAGTTGTGTGAGCAGTATGAAGAGAACCTTGGTGAAAGAAAACAGAAAAAACTCTAAATTTGCTACTCAGAAAACTCGAGTTTAAACTTAGCTCCACAATATAACTTGTGCACCAGGGAAATGGAGCAGCTGGCAGAGCTTTGAAGGCAGCAGGAAGCTGTGGAGCAATTGTGATATCTGTGTCTTAGCAGCCTCCCTCCCTGCTGTGCTGGGAAAGAGACCCCATGAGACACAGGAGGGAGGTGCCCTCAACAGTGTGAGTATGGACGCTGAGCTAGGTGTGTGAGGCTGTGGACTGTCCCTCTGCAGGTGAGTGGTGTGAAGGCTGATGCTCATCTCTCAGTGATCTGTTCTGCAACAGTACAAGCTGCATCACAGTGTTTCAGTCAATGACAGACCTCATCTATGACAGGGATCCCATAAGATGATGATGAGCTGAAAGACTCCTATCACCTAATAATGTTGTAGCCATCCTGGCAGCAGAGCAGCACATCACTCAGGAGTTTGTGAGGTTGCTGGTGTAAACACACCTACTGTACCAGCAGTCATGTGAAAGTACAGCACCTATGCTTATGTACAGTATAAAATACTTGATTGTGAAAATAAACAACTGTGGCATTGGTCTATGTATTTACAATACAGTACTATATAATACACTTTTTATCATTGATTTGTTTTGTTCTTGAGACAGGGTCTCACTATCTATTTGGGCAGGACTTCAAGTCCCTATGTAGCCCAGGTTGGCCTTGAACTTCCAGCAATCCTCCTGCCTCAGCCTCCCAAGTGCTGGGATTACAAGGATGTGCCACCATGCCTGGCTTTACCATTATTTTAGAGTATAGTACAGATTAAAAGAAAGTTTACCATAGAATGTTATGCCATGTTACCCCAGCAGCAGACTCATAATTTCCTGCTCACTATGTCTCCCGATTGCATCATTTTTTCCTGTACTTTAATCTCATATTGTTTTGTTCATCATGGCTGTGGGAGGAGTAGGTATTACTGCACAAAGTGACAAAGGGGTGGGTGCTGCCACAGTGGCTGGGTGTGCGGTGGATGTCATATCCAGACCCTTGTCTACTTCCTCTGTTTCTGTCCCAGTGTCTTACTTAAAACCATAGATTTTCAGACCCTAGGCCATAATTAGAATAAAGCCAAGGTCTACAGAGAGAAGTCATTTTCTGGAAACAGGCAAGAATAACGAACAATGGGAGAACCTCAAATCTTCCTGTGCCCAGAGAAAAGATCTAGAAAAGCTCCAGGGAGCAAGGAAAGGGAATACATGGTGGAGTGTGTAAAGATTTTATGCTAGGATTCAAGGGCAATCGTGGTTCTTAGAGGAGCAAGGCTCTCCAAGGCCCCACCCCATCACCAAGAGAGGAGATCATTATCCATCTTTGCCTGGTCCATATCTTCTCCCCATTTTTTATTTTTTATTTATTTATTTATTTATTTTGGAGACATGGTCGTGCTATGTATTCAGGCTGGCCTCAAACTTGGAATCTTTCTGCTTTAGCCTTTAGAGTGCTGAGGTTACAGGCACGTGCTATCACACCCAGCTCCCCATTCTTAAGAGACATGTAACTCATTAGCCATCTTGTCCAGAAATCTTGAGTTAGGCCCAGGGCACTCACTCCTCTGGGCTTCCATAGGAGCCAGTGCATGTATTAACCTTTACTAGATAATAATGAACTCATGTTTATGAATCTCTGTGCCTCAGCAGACTATTCTGAGCTCTTTTATTTGTGACTGAACCTCTGCAGCTAGCATAGTACCTGATACCTAAGGGGTACCCAAGAAATGCTGGTTGAATACCCAGACTCCAAGATATAAGGGCTCAGAGAGAAAAGGAGGCCTCAGAATAGCAAGAGAATAGAGACGTGGAAGTAGTGGGAGCCAGCTCTGCTCCAGTGCCTGATGGGCAGGGCATAGTCCCACTGAGGCAGACAGGTCTACAGCTTGTGTCGCCGCAGCAGTGGTTCCACTTAGAACAATTCTACATTACACAGTTTCTTCTCACATTGAGTCAAAAGCATAAGTCACACTAACTTCTACTCATGGGCTCTTGCCCAGGGCCTTTTTTGGCCATCAATGTCTCAGGTTCCTGTTGGGCTACATCCTGACTAGAGAGCTGTGCTCTTTCTGGGGTGCTAGGCTGAGTGCCTTGTGATGCTTGGGAGATAGGGTGGGGCCATGTCCAGAGTGAGAGGCTTTCTGTCCTTAGGGAGCCTGCTCTGACCTCTGCTCTGTGTGACCCCTAGTAAGTCAGGGCACCACCATGAGCTATAGCTTCTTCCTCTCAAAGAGTGATGGTGACATTTCCTTCCCAACTACTTCACCTTGAAAATGAAGAGAAATGGGCTGGGGATTTAGCTCAGTGGTTTTGCCACCTGCTGTGCAAGCACAAGGACCCGAATTCGATCCCCAGCACTGAAAAAAAAAAACAACCCACAGGAAAATGAAGAGAAATGATATGAGCAAGACTCAGCCTAACCTGGATCAAATTTCAATGACAGTAGCAATTAAATTATGAAAACGCTAATGTTATTCCAGTGACAAAGGGCTTGGTAACTCATGTAGTAAATCAAGTAGCTACTCCAATAAAATTATTTACATAATCCAAAAACTTCCTATGCTCCTCCCTAACTTACATTAACAGATTTTTGCAAGATGGTGCTGAGGGTTAAGGTATACATTTCAAGAAGCTGAGACACACTGGGCATGGGGATGCATGACTATAATCTGAGCTACTCTGGAGGCTGAGACAGGAGGATCACAAGTCTGAATCCCTCCAGGAACCTTTCTCAAAATTAAAAAAAATAATAAGCCAGGTGTGGTGTCCTGTGTCTATAATCTGAGCACTTGGGAGGCTGAGGCAGGAGGATCACCAGGAGTTCAAGGCTAGCCTGGAGTACATACTGACATCTATTATAGATAGATAGATAGACAGACAGACAGACAGATAGATAGGGCTGAGAATGTAGCTCAGTGCAAAGGCCCTGGGCTCAATCCTTAGCACCACAGAACAAAAAAAAGGGCACTGGGGATATGACTCAGTGCTACAGCACTTGCTTAGCATGTATGAGGCTCTGGCTTCCATCCTCAGAGAGAAAGGGGTGAGGGGAGGAGAGAGGAGTACAGAAGACAAGGAAAATGGAAAAAGGAAAAGAAATGAAATAAAGAATGTAATGCAGTAATCATTGAGCAATCCGTCAGAGACAAATTCTATGTGTTAGACTCTGGTAAGACAGAGAGAAAAGGAGCTCCTACTCTAGCGATGGGACAGTCACACACACACAAATTAAAATATTGATCAGTGAGGAAAGATGGACCCTAAAAGGTGCTGGCACAACTGGTTATCACTGGTTATCTCCATCAGGAAGAAATGAAATGGAGGTCCCTATAACACATTGCACCAAAACATAAATTCCAGATAGGTTAAAGACTTAAATTTGAAAAAAACCTAACACTTGCAAACCATTTTAATGAAATCGTAAGCAACATCTCTATGCCTTCAGAATAGGGAAGAATATGTTAAATAAGTGTGATAGTTGAGTGATTGTGTCAACTTGAAAAGTTTGGCTAAGAGAAGCTTAGCTAAATTGGCTCAGCAATTCCACACCTTAGGGCGTGGGAGATCCACCCTAGGGCTGTTCCTCACCTGATTGTTATAAAAGGAAAATGAGGAAGGACCTGCTGCTTCTGTTTCTTTGGAGGAGCTCCAGTCTTTGCCTTCCAGTGTAGACTCATCTCCTGGCTTCCAGCGCAGACTCTTCAGCCTTCCATCACAGACCCAATGGCCTCCTGATACAGACCCCCCAGGACACTGCAGTGAGCTCCAGAACTTCAACTGAAAACTTCAGTCTCCAGTGTGAAAACAGACCCTCTGGACTCTTCCTCATCTGACCCTGTGGGTGGCTATTGTAAGCCAATCTTGTAAATTCATATATATCTCTTGTGTTATAGCTGCTTCTCTAGTAAATACTTGCTGATACAATAAGATCCCAAAAGAACTATAAAGGAAAACATCGATAAATTTGACTATCCTAAAATAAAGAAAATCTGTTTACCAAAGATCTCATGAAGAAAGTGAAAGGACAAGACACAAACGAAAAGAAGGTATTTGCCACACAAATAGCTGACCAAAAAATTGGCTCTGGAATCCACAAAGAAAACAGGAACTGAGGAGATTCATAGACTGCCTTGGAAGAAGTGGCTTCAGGTGTGTTAATCAGCTTCGCACCACTGTGACAAAGTGCTTGAGGGAAATCTCTTATAAGGAGGAAAGGTTTATTTGGACTCACAGTTTCAGAGGATTCAGTTCATGTTGGGTTGACTATTGCTTTTGAGCCCATGGCAAGGCAGAATATCATGCTCACTTCAAGGTAGCCAGGAAGCAAAGAGAGAGAGGAAAGGGCTGAAGTCCCAATAGCCCCATTAAGGTCACACCAATGACCTGACTTCCTCCCACAAGGCCCCACCTCCTAGAAGTTTCACTGTCTCCCATAGCACCAGGGGCTGGGGACTAAGCCTTCAACACATGGGCCTTGAGGGAACATTCATGATCCAAGTTACACTAAAATGACCGGGGAGAGCAGTCAGTGTGGAAGAGAGTAGCTCTAAGTGGCCCCCAGAGGGACTAAACTTGCCAACTTTGTCTCATTTGTTGTGATTATGGATGCCAGGTAAGATACAGGATATCTAGTAAATCTGAATTTCAGACAAATCATTTTTTGGTGTTTTAAAAAAATTTTTGTTTTTGTTTTGAGACAGAGTCTAGGCTTATGCCTGCTTCAGCAGCACATATACTATGTAGTCTAGGCTGGCCTTGAACTCATGGCAACCTTCTTGCTTCAGCCTCCAGAGTGCTGGGATTGCAAGCATGTGCCACCATGCCTGGAAATTTTTTGGTTTTAAATATGTTCCATGTAATATTTGGGAAATAATTGTACTCAAAATATTTGAGATACACTTAAACTAAAAAATGACATGTTTTGTACCTGAAATTCAAATGAACCAGATACTATGTGGTTTTATTTGCTAAATTTGGCAATGCTATGAATGTCTAATTACCTGCAAAAGAATGTCTTTTGACTTCCACATCAAAACCAATGATACAGAAACAAGAGCCCATCTTTTTCTGACATAAGGCTTTTTCTTTTTCTTTTCTATTCTTTTTTTTGAGACAAGGCCTTGCTATGTAGTTCAGGCTGGCCTTGAACACACTATGTAGTCCAGGATGGCCTCGAACTCACAGTGATCCTCCTGCCTCAGCCTCCAGAGAACTGGTGTTACAGGCATTCGTCATCACACTTGGCTCTAACATAAGGCTTTCTTACAAAAGGGAATAGCAAACTTGGGTTTGAGCTCTACCTTTGTCTCTTGCTAACTGTGGTCCAGAAAACATCACTCATCTTTCTATGCATGGGTCCTTTCATCTGTAAAATGAAGTATCTTCCTCATTGAGCTGTTACATTAAGTGAGGTAAGATGAGTTACAAGTGCTTGGCACAGTGTCAGATACAACGTATGTGCTCTTGATAATATTAATCACACTCATCTATACACTGGGATCTCAAAAACTAAACACAAGAGTAGACTAATAGCATCTTTGTAATGAGGAACTCATCCTGGTGTATGGGTTATTTGGGACAAAATCAGGAGCACTCTCCACCCAGAGTCATTCATTGTTTGAGAACAAGAAAGTAGGAGAAAGGATGATATGAGCCTTGAGTCCTCCTAACTCTGCGATCTGAGAGTCCATATGTCCTTAGTGGTCTTAGATTCCCAACCGTGGCCAGTCTTTGTGGCTGTCATTGAGGGATGTTTTCAGCTGTGTTGCATAGGTGTGAGTCCAGTCCTGGATTCATTTTGAGGCTCTGAGAAATACATATAGTATTCCTATGCTTTCTTTTATTCACAGCTCAAGTTATTGCTTAAGATTCAGAGAAAACTAGACCAGGGATTTAGCTCAGGGCCACTGTGCCTGCCTCAAAAGCACAAGGTCCTGAGTTCGATCCCTGGTTCCCCCCCAAAATTCCCTGGTTCCCCGTCCAAAAAAAATGCAGAGAAAACAACACAAATAATTAGATGAAAACTTGGCCGATATTTTAGAGACCCCACTAGTAACACACTGGAACCTTTAGGTCTCTTTCTTTTCTTCTTCCTGCACTCTCCATGTAACAAGCTGGCCACATCCTCCACACAATCCAGAGGATGCTCCAGTTTAAAGTTCCAAAGAGACCCCAGCATGGAGCTTCACAGAACTCAACCTTAAGTAACAAATAAATGCTCTCTCTTCCAGCCTGGATGGAGGGAAAGAGGTGGAGCTGTGATTAAGGGTCCTGTGCAAGAGATCAACCTCCAAAAAAAAGAAAAAGAGAGATTAACCTCTAGCTTCTCTTGGGGGATAATCCTCAAGGTCCCTCTTTGTTTCCACATTCTATGGATTGTACATTGTGTATTCAAAAGGAAGCTCTATCCTTACTCTGTGAAGCAGATTCTGATGACCCTCTATTGCTACTTCACTTAAATTTAGTAATAATTTCTGTTCTTTCCTTTTTCTTGGGGAGAAACTGAGGGAGGAAAGGAAGGAGGAAGAGAGAAGGAAGGACAAAAGCCCTTGGAAATAGATGAAATCTAAAACACAAAGCAAAAGCATATTTTTGAAAAGAGTTTGTTGGATGCTGGGGGCAGGGGCAAAGCACTCTTCTGTGATGGGGGGCTACACAGGGGCATTCCTTCTCCCGGCCAGGACTCTGACCCACTTGGTCATTAGATCTGGTTTGTTCATTCAGTGTGAAACGTGGGGCTGGACCTGGTGGTGAGGCCTGGAAGACAGCTGCACAGTCTTGTTTGCTCCTACTCTGAAAGGATTTCTTAGTGTCTCACTCTCTTGTTTCCTAGCCCAAAACACCTCTGCAGGACCACTAGGATAATTAATGAAAATATCAACCAATTTTCCCAAATAGGTGTTGTGCCAAAATAACATAAGAAGCTACTGAGCGGTACGTAAGAAAAGGCAGAGCAGTCTTCCCGACACACTGATGGCTCAGGACCTCCTCCTGCCACCTGTCAGAAGTGGAACACAGATTTGGCTTAGGCTGGGGGAGAGGCTTCCTTCTTGTTTTCATGCCCACAATTATCTCTAAGCTGCAGGCACTGCAGCAATGTTAATTATTACTGGAAATGAAGACAGAAGTCACTTAGCCCTGGCACCTCAGTGGCCACAGGTACAACATTCAAACCCACTGCAGTTCCAAAGGATTTTCAGGGAAAATTCCCCTCTGTGCTGCCCAAGCACTGGCTTTTCTGCTTGCCTATCATTCACTCCTAGAGCTTCCTACTCCTTCTCTTCCACCTACCCTCACTGCCCCAATAAAGAGCAGGCCCATGTCCTAACCCAGGCAGCAAGGAATGTCACACCTCAAGGCAGCTTCCAGCTGGAAGGGAAGAGAACTAGGCTGTTCACTCTGGATGCTTCCATCCCTGCCCATCTGGGGACTGAGATGGGGGTGGCCATGTGTGTGCCTGTGCATGTCTGCTTGTGTTAGAATACTGTCAAATGCCTACATGAAGTTTCCATCCAGAACAAAACAAAATTCCTCCATTTGATGAGAGAAGGTATCCAAAGGTAAGCCTTCTCTAAATATTTGTTTCCAAATATATGTTACTAGCAAAACTGCTCTTTAGCCCCATTTCCACTGACTTCACTTAATAATCTTTTTTGGCTTTTTGCACTTAATGTTAAACAGATTTCCAGACTATAAGAATTTTCAGGTATGCTCCATGAGTCTTGAAAAGGAAACGTGGCTTTCAACGTCTCAAAAGTTCATTTGACTATGGAATTCTTTCATCATGGGCAACTCATATAACTAATATTTTTGAGAATGCACTTTGTTTTTGTTTTGTTTTGTTTTGGTACCGGGGATCAAGCTCAGGACCTTGCACTTGCGAGGCAGGTGCCGAAACCACTGAGCTTAAATCCCCGGCCCAAGAATACACTTTGAAAAAAGCTGCCTTTGGGTGAAGATAAGAACCTCTCCTTTTCCCACTTCTAACCTCTGATTTAGATCCTCTGAAACTGTGGAAGACAGAATGGATTTGGAAAAACAGGACACCACTGCAACTCAGGAATATGTTCAATTTAGGAGCCTAAGAAACACTTTTAGCTCTGCGTATTTTGTAGCCATGAAAGGAAGGCTCAGTTGATTCACCTGGGCTCTTCATGAGAAAGCAGCTTTTCACCTCTGAAGCCCAGGGTCTCTGAGAACAGTGCCTTGAGGTCTATCAGTCTTGGCTTCTGTCCCTCAACCTGAGCTCCTTCCCTCTGGCTCCTCTATTCGACTTACTTCTGAGCACTGCTTCTCAGACCTTTGTCACTCGATTTCATCATCGTGAGAATGTGATTGAGTATATCCACACACCTAGATGGCATAGCCTACCACACACCTAGGCTGTAGGGATTGTACACATGAAGGGTCATGATGAACAAAAAACACAATAAATCAAAGACACAATAAAGGATACAATCAAGAGATGCAGTAACACAAAATGTATGAGGCTAGTGCTGGTGTAACAGGACATGCCATCTTTCTTTTTTTTTTTTGGTACTGGGGATCGAACTCAGGTCCTTGCACTTGCGCAGCAGTTGTTGAAACCACTGAGCTAAATCCTCGGCCCGAGGACATGCCATCTTATAATAAACTTTTTTTAAAAATTTAAGTTGAATAAGTATACTCTAATGATAAAAAGCATAGTACACAAAGCAGTAACAGTCATATATGTATTATCACGATCAAGCTTTACTTTCTGGGCTTTATATGACTGGCAGCAGAATAGATTTATTTACACTGGTAACACTATGAGCGCAGGAGGGATGCATTTCTGTATAACGTTAGGATGGCTGTGACATCACTAGGAAACAGGAACTTTGCAGCTTCAGGGACTGTTTCTGTGTATGCAATCTTTCACTAACCAGAACATCATTATATGGCACATGGGGGACAGGTGGGGCTCACTCTCACCCAGTGACTTCCAAATCAGCAGCACCTGGAGCTTGTTAAAAATACCCTACCTCCCAATAATTAGAGTCAGAAGCTCTGGGCATGAAGATTGTGCAATCCTGTTTTTTTCCCTTCTCTATATTTTTTTTAGCAGTGCATGTTAGTAGTACATAATGATCACATTCCTCCTAGGGAGCTGGTACATGTACATAACACATCTTAATTCTTTTTTTTTTTCCGTACCAGGGATTAAACTCAGGACCTTGCGCTTGCCAGGTATGCATGGCACCACTGAGCTACAACCCTGGCCCCTTAATTCTTTTTTAAATTCTTTTCTCCTGCAATCCTGTTTTTAAAAGCCTTCCAGGTGATTTCATCGCATGCTAAAACATGAGAACCCTTGTTCTTGAGAAATTCTTTTACACATTCATTCTACAAATATTTGCTGAACACTGCTTAGCACAGTGTTCAAGACAAAGTCCTTAACTGCAAGGAACCTACAATAAATAGTAAAAAAGAACATTAATGTTAGAGTCCTAGGCAAAATAGACGAAGTCCACTTAGATAAAGCCAGCAAGGTAACATCTGAGGTAAGGCCTGAAGGAGAGTGAGCCATCTTCCTTTTTTTTGGTACTGGAGATCGAACTCAGGACCTTGCACTTGCGAGGCAGGTGCCAGAACCTCTGAGCTAAATCCCCAGCTCCTGTGAGCCATCTTCTTGAGGAGACACAGAAAGAGCTTTCAGACAGCAGGGTTACCAATGCCAAAACCCCAGAGGTGCAAATGAGCCTAGGGTATCAGTGGAGGAGATGGGAGAGGCACAGATTCCTGATCCCCTACCTAATGTACTACTGCTTGAACAGGTTGATGAATCTGCAGTTTTTTTCCCGTACTGGGGCTTGAATTTAGGGCCTCTCACTGAACTACATCTCCAGCCTGGTTTTATGTTTATTTGGGTGTGTGTGTGTGTGTGTGTGTGTGTGTGTATTGTATTATTTTGTTTTGTTTTGTTTTTTGGTACCAGGGATCAAACTCAGGACCTTGTGCTTTCCAGGCAGGTGCCACCACTGAGCTAAATCACCGGCCCTGTTTTGATTTTTTAAGACAAGGTCTCACATGTCCTTGAATTTGTGATCCTCCTGTCTCAGCCGCCTGAGTAGCTGGGATTACAGGACAAGATCTTAGAGAATGCTGACAACTGGTGAGGTTAGAAAATCACTGTCCCCCTAAAGTCACTCAGCTATAAAATTTCAGAGCTGAAAGATCACAACTAAGAGATAGAAAACATCTCAGGGTTAGCAAGTGGAAACCCAAGATTGTGGCTTTCTGTACAGTGCTCGTAGCTCTAAGAAAAGTTTCCCAGAGAGAATCGGAAACAGTGCCTCACCTTCCTGGTCTCCTCAGTTGCCCAATCAATAAACTCTGCCACTGGGATTCCCAGAACGTGTGCCGTATGGCCACTCCACACACCTCAAGATGACATTTCTCCACAGAGAACCTGTGAACTGCTGTGGTTCTTCTCATGGCCCCACTGGCTTTCCAAATGAATAAGCCAGCTGGAGAGCAAAATAGCAAGCAAAGTGGGTTGTAACTAAGCAGGCCCAAAGGTCAGCAGAATGGGTGATGTGGCCTTTGCAGAGCCCAGCACATGGGAGGACAGGGTGTTGGAGGAGGGGAGGATCCCTGCCTCTTAGCTTATGCTCCAAAAGGCCAGCTGAATACTGAAAGAAGGATGATAAAGGACTGAGCATTTGGGGACAACAAGGCTGTGAGACAAAAATTTGCATAGACTAGATGGATGTGTCCTCAAAGTGAACAGCACTCTTAGTCCACTCATCTTTCCTCCATACCCTTCTGCCACTGACTTAATGGTGCCTTAAATGGTGACTTAAATGGTGCCTAACACGCCTTCCAGACTCCAGAGAGCTATGCCCACTCTCAGCTTGGTCAGGGAATGGGGGCAAAGCCAGAGACTAAAGGACATTTCACTTCTATCAAACATGTTCTCTGTGCTGCACTACATACTTTCTAAAGCATTTTTATTTCAATTAGTTCATAACTCTTCCTTGAAAGCTCTTCCATGACTAGCAGGTCTGGCACCTTCTCAGCATGCAGGTGGAAGCTTTTCAATAAATACCATCTTCTCAAAGTCACTCTCAAGTCAGCACTCAAAAAGCAGTAGCTTTCCTGTTCACCAATAACAGAGAGAAGTTAGGGAAAAAAATACCTTTCACAATAGCATCAAGAAAAAGAAATACTTAGGAATTACAGTGGACTTTTGACTTACGAATTCAATTTGTTTTCAAGGGCTGGTTGTAACTCAAGTTGGTCAACTAAAGGCTCAGGCTCCTCTACACAGCCTTCGGGGTCTCTCTCCTGTATACAGGCAGATCTCAGGGTCCTTAGACATTGGCCTAGGATTTCTCAATTAACCTCATACAGGAAAGGATGTTGTAATTTTCCTTCCAGAACTCTTCAAGGGTTAAATCTGTATCTAAGACCATCTGGAAGCACAAGTGGCTGGCATTAGAGTCGTAACTCAAGGCTTTGTAAATTAAAATTAAAATTCCAGTTGTTCATATGGCCCAAGTTGTTCATATATCAGGCTGGTCATAATTCGAGGGCCCACTGTAATCTAACCAAGGAAGTAAAAGACCTCTACGGTGAAAATTACAGTACTCTGAAAAAAGAGATTGAAGAAGATATTAGAAAGATATCCTCTGTTCCTGGACAGGCAGAACCAATAGTCAAAATGGCCATACTTCCAAAACTCTTATATAGATTTAATGCAATCCCAATCAAAATACTAATAGCATTCCTCACAGAACTAGAGAAAGCAATCCTAAAGTCATATAGAACCAGAAAAGACCATGAATAGCAAATCCAACATTGGACAACAAATGCAAGGCACCACAATCCTAGACTTCAAGTTATACTACAAAGCTACAGTGATAAAAACAGCATGGTATTGGCACAAAATCAGACTTGTGGATGAGTGGAACAGAATAGAGGATGCAGAAACAACTCCAGGCACATTCAGCCATCTTGTCTTTGACAAAAGGGCCAAATCCTTTCGCTGTAGGAAAGATAGCCTCTTTAACAAATGGTGCTGGGAAAACTGGCTAACCACATGCTGAAATTAAACCTAAACCCATATCTCTCACCATGCACTAAACTAAAATCAAAATAGATCAAAGATCTAAATACTAAAAAAGATTCTGCTGGAAAACAAAATAGATAAAACTCTTGAAGACATAGACATAGGCAAAGACTTCCTGAACAGAACCCTATTTGCATTAAAGAATCAACAAATGGGATCACATCAAATTAAAAAGCTTCTGGACTGAGGATTTAGCTCAGTAGTGCTGTGCCTGCCTCACAAGTGCAAGGTCCTGAGTTCAATACCTGGTACCGAAAAAAAAAACAAACTTCTGCACAGCAAAAGAAACCAACAGAGTGAAGAGACAACCTACAGAATGGGGAAAAAATTGCCAGCTACGCCTCAGAGGACTAATATTCTGAATATATAAAGAACTAAAAAAAAATTAGATTCCCCCAAATTTAAAGACCCAATCAAAAAATGGGCATCAGTCAGGAGGAAGATCACCATGAGTTAGAAACCAACCTGGACTACATAGTGAGTTCAATGCCAGCCTGAACTACATAGCAAGACTTAAAAAAACCAACCCAAAAAGGCATCTGAAATGAAGAGACACCTCTCAGAAAAAGAAGTACAAATGGCCAATAGGTAAATGAAAAAAATGTTTAACATCGCTAGCCATTTGAGAAATGCAAATTAAAACAACACTGAGATTCCATCTCACTCCAGAAAGAATGGCTATCTTCAAGAAATCAAACAATAACAAATGGTGGAGAGGGTGCGGTTTGGAAAAAAGGAAACATTCTTCATTGTTGGTGGGAGTATAAACTAGTACAAACACTATGGAAATCAGTATAGAGAGTCCTCAAAAAACTAAAACTAGAAACTCCATTTGACCTAGCTATACCCTTTCTAGGTATCTTCCCCAAAGAGTTAAAGACATCATACCACAGTGATGTATACATATCATATTTATAACATCATAATTCACAATAGCTAAATGTTGGAAGTAGCCATCAACAGATAAATGGATAAAGAAAATGTGGTATTTATAAAAAATGGAATACTACTTTGCCACAAAGGATAAACTGGAGTCATTTGTAAGAAAATAGATACATGCACCTTGAGATCATAATGTTAAGTGAAGTAAATCAGACACACAAGCTTAAATATCACATGGTTTCTCTTATATGAGTAATTTAATATATAAATAAAGTACAAAATAAAAGACAGACAATAGGAAAAAGGAGAGAGAAACAAGTTATTGTAACCCAATATGGACAATGTATCTAAAAGAGTACTTTGATTTAGTTAAACTGTTTTATGTGCTTTACCTTTTTTTTTTCTTTTGGCCTGCTAGTCTGGCTGTTAATCTGTATGCATAATTAACTTTATAAGGACTTATAAGACGAACAAATGAATCTAATGCTAGTTTAAAAAAAAACAAAGTTACAAACTTGGGAGGCTGAGGCAGAAGGATCGCTGTGAGATCGAGGCCAGCCTGGGCTATTTAGTGAGTTCAAGGCCAGCCTGAACTGTATAGTGAGACCCTGTCTCACACACAAAATTCACTCTCTATCCCACCCTCCAAGTTATCGCTTGTTTCATTCGGTTTACCTCCCTCAGAGCACTCTGCACAGTCAGTAGTTACCTACCTGTTGTCTCAGATCCACTGCTGTCCTGCTTAGTGCCATATCGCACAGCTGGAGGAGTTGTCACAAAGCAGGCACTTGGCACACTTGATATCAATGCATGGAACAAGTGGCTAATCTACAGCAGGTGGCAGCCAGGTAAGTGCCTGTGGCCTAGAGAGAAAAACTGAGCTGCCTAACCCTGGTCACCTGGTCAGTGGCAGAATCTGAGGGCCTCTGGTTCCTAATAGCAGGATGCCAGCACCTATCCCTGTCCTAGAAAACTGGGGTGGGACATAGGGGATACTCAGAGAGGAGACCAAAACCAGCCAGTGCCTGTTCTCCACATAGCCAGGGTCTCCAACCAATTTCCTACTCTGTGATGGGACTTGGGACTGAGAGTGTTTGGGCCCAGATAGAGCAGCAACCCAAGAGGACACCCTCCTGCACCAGATCCCTTGCTGCCTGAGCCTCACTGGAGCCTGAGTCTGCTCAGGCCACTATAACAAAATACCCCTGACCTGGCAGCCTGAACACAGACATTTACTTTTCACTGTTCGGGAAGAAGAAAGTCCAAGATCACGATGGGATTCTGCTGAGGATGTGCTCCCTGGTTTGCAGACCCACACCTCACTGTATCCCTTTCTCTTTCACTTTGTCTCTCATCTTCTTATCAGCCCACTAAAGGAGCAGGGTATGGGGGTGCACACCTGTCACGCCAGTACTCTGGGAGGCAGAGGCATGAGGATCACAAATCTGGGCCTAGCCTGGGCAATTTAGTGATTTAGCAATGTACTCTCTCAAAATCAAAAAGAACACCCTGGGTTCAATCCTCAGCATGGGAAAACAACCCCGCCACACTCCCACCTCCAAAAAACCCATGCACTAAACCTCTAACAAACACTACCAGCACAACCACATGTGAACCTACTCACCTCCCCAAAGATCCCCACCTCCTAATGCAGTCACTTTGGGAATTAAGGCTACAATGTATGAACTTTAAGTGGGAGGACAAAAACATTCAGTCCATGACAGGAACCCAGAAGGCAGCAGCCCCAAGGTAAAGTGGAGCCAAATGTGAACCTTCTGTGATCTTCAACCAAAGGTGCGAAGGGGAGGAAACAGGAAATGAGCAGGGGAGATGGAGAATTCCACTGGTGGGGTGGTTTGTAACAGCCCCGGGACAGTTCCCATGGCCTCCGAGGGCTCCCCAGCATGCACTGGGAAACCAAGGCTACTCAGCTGGACCCCATTAGCGAGGCTTGTTTTCCATCCCAGTTGGTTGCCCGGGTTTGGGAAAGAGCGTGGCACCACCCCAGTGTTGAGACACCCCGCTTAGTAACCAGGGTAGTTACAGAATGATATTCCACGTGGCTGCGCCTCAGGCTCAGGCTGGTGGGCAGGAAGGAAGAGGGCAGGAAAGCGAGGGTGGGGGCAGCAGGAGGGCATGGGAGAGCATGGTCCCAGGGGCTCAGGGGCAAAGCCTATTCCACCCAGAAGACTGAGAGGGTTCGACCTGGCAGAACACCTAAGGATTAAAGAGAGCAACCTCGTAGAACTGAAGCTTTCAAGCCAAGCAGTACAGCACAATTCTCTTGCACCACATCCTCCAAGGTGTGGGAAATGTTAAACAAGGTCAGAAAGAACGCAGGTGAGGGAGGGAGGGACTTACGAAAAGTATGAACTCCCAGACCCAGATCACTCTTGGGGGGTATTTTTACTGCCACAGGAGACACCACTGCACTGATGGCTCAGCCAGGGTCTCTATTGGGTACAAAAGGGAACAGTCCACGAGCTACAAAAATGTGAGCAGTGGCTGTTTGAACTTCTCTGCGAAGCTCCTCCTAGTTGTGACCCTTTACAGGTGAAAATGAGGCCGGCTGTGGTCAGAGACTGTCCTGGGATCTGCTGGGCAGGATGTGCAAATCTTTCTCCTCCTTCAACAGGTTCTAAGAAGCCCCCACCCCACCCCAGTAAGGTGGCCCAAGGGAGCTGTTTATAAATAAAACGAGTCCTTCTTTCCCACCAAAACAGTTGCTTTAGTTAATTTTCTTCTATGTGCATATATTTTCTTGGCTCTTGGTCCAAGTGGAGAGAACACACATGGTACTGTTTCAGCCCTGTATGGAGCAGGAAAAGAATGAACTGAGAGAGACCTGAGTCCAAATCTCAGTCCTCCTTAGTTCATCCACCTCTACCTGCCCCTCTGACTTTCAGTTTCCTCCTCTGTAAAATGAAGCCTTACAAGGTCTTCATGAAAGCTAAAGAAAATCAAAAGCCATAGGCAAATACTTCCAGTTTATTGGATTTTTTATTCTTTAATTTTGTTTCCAGTATAGTGATGGAACCTAGGGGCACTCCACCACTGAGGTACTTCCTCGGCCCCTTTTTATCTATCTATCTATCTATTTATTTATTTATTTATTTATTTTGGTACTGGGGATTGAATTCGGGACCTTATGCTTGCTCTTGCGAGGCAGGCGGTGGAACCACTGAGCTAAATCCCTGGCCCTTTATCTTTTTTAAAAATCTTTGTTTAGTTTTGGCTTTTTGAGACAGGGTCTCACTATATAGTTCAGGCTGGCCTTGAACTCATGACAATCCTTCTACCTCAGCCTCCCAAGTGCTGGGGTTACAGGTGTGCACCACCACACCTGACTTTTTTTTTTTAATCTTGAGACAGGGTTTTAATTGCCTAGGCTGGCCTTTAACTTGTGATCCTCCTGCCTCAGCCTCCTGAGCAGCTGTAGTTCATTTTAAAAAATAGTTGTAAGTAACAAGTAAACATTACTTTTGTTAAAATTTGAGATAGGATCATTCTTGAACTCATTATGTAGCCCAGGCTGGCCCCAACTTTTCTCAGTCCTTCTGCCTGTGCCTGCTGAGATCTGGGATTACAGGCATGTGCCACCACGCACAGTGAGAAGTGAACATTAGGAGAAAAGCTAGCAGAAAGCAGAAAGGAGAATGTGATTTATCTTGTAGGTATAGTAAAAGGACAGGGTTCTTGTTTTTATTGATACTTGTTGGTCACACGCGCGCACACACACACATTTGATAAAAGCTACAGGCAAATTCTTCAGGAAAAAAAGTGCATTCATCAAATGTTCAATTTTACAAGATTCAGTGATACTCTCAGGGCAATTGGGAATCTTAAAAGAAAGTCCTATAACGTACAAGAATTCATTCAACTCCCATGCCAGCCACTTGGGCATCTCCAGGGAGCAAGGACAAAGAGAGGAAGCCATCTTTGAAAATATTGTGACACAAATACAGTAACGCCCAGGGCATGGTGTCCTAACACCTTCTCTCTTGGATAATTCTTTTTGTCTAGGAGGTCAAAGATGACCCTGGAGGACTGAAATTGATCATCCCCCAGGGGCCTATAAGGCTAGAACTGGATGGGACTGTCCCCTACTGCCATTCCACTTGCTGGCTGGAAGAACTTCCTGCCTGTTGACTGGGCCATATGTCAGGGCAGGTGAGTGCTGAGCAGCTGGGCTCCATGCAGAGTGGCTAAGAGAACTGTGGCTGAATGCCAAAGAGGGTACAAAGAAAACAGGCAATTTTTGTCGGCAAAAGCCTCTGTACTCCCTTCTTTGGGGAATGATGCCGAAATGATGGAGGCAGTGAATTCTCTTCACACACTCATGACTTTGAACTCTGTGCCCAGATCATGGTTGGGTGAGAGTGAGCAGACCCATCATGTTAATAAACTGATCCAAAACAAGGGACTCTTCACCTCTACCCTAAAAATCCTTTCAAAGTTGGACTGTGCCTCTTCTTCCCAAACTGGGGCTGCTTTCTTCATGCTCAAGCCTCATACATAACTGAAAGCACTTAGATAACTGACTTCAATGTACTCCGGCCACAAGAAACGGGGTGTATATAAGTAAGGCTCCCATTAGAAGCAGAGCATGGTGGCACATTCCTGCAATTATTTTTTATATTAAATGACTTTTATTTACACACCCTATTTATAAGATCTAATGATTACACTGAGCAACTAATAGTAGTTGGGGACTGACTTATGTGTGTGTGACCACATGCTCACACTCGTCCGTGCTCACACTCCCACTCGCAGACTCCACACCAGAGGGGCGGCTGGGCTCCCTGGTCTCCCAGCACTGGCAGGTGGATGGGAAACTTTGCAGTACACAGGGGTGAGTTCCTGACATAAGGACAACAAAGAGACATAGCTCAGGGAGCTCCAGCCCCACCCCAAGGTGCTGTCTTGGATCACCCTGTAAGGAATCTCTTTGGATTGTAAATACTTAATTCATAGAAACTGTAGGGGTAGGGTGGGGACTAGCATGGTGTGGTGGCCATCCCTCAGCCTCCATCCAGGCCTTCTCCAGCCCCAGTCAGTGGCAACAGCACTCTAAGACATGCAGTGGTGTGCTAGTACCATGCACACAACACAAACTGGACACAGCTGGCAATACGGTGGGACTTGTCGGTTCCTTGCCGGCTTCTCCAAGTCTTGGGCTCTGTCATAGAGCAGGGAGGGACTGGTCTATTCACAGAGTCTTCACAGCCACTGGATACAGGAGGGCAAGTGCTCAGCTCCTTTGATGGGTAGCTTTCTGGTGGTGTAGTAGTGGATGACTTCTGGGACACTGTCAAAGCACTGGGAAGGTTGAGGCAGAAGGATTTTAAGACGGAGACCAGCCTGGGCTAAATAGCAAGTTCGAGGTCAGCCTGAACTACATAGTGAGACCCTGTCTCAAAAAATCAGATAGACAGGCAGACAGACAGACAGGTGGACAGATAGATGGTACAATTAGGGCAAATATGCTGCAAGCATCATGAGTTTATTTTTAGGGCAAGACCCAAGAGTGGTCTTTTGCTTGGCAGAGAACCGAGCTCTACTTTGACAGTGTGGTCCTTCAGCTTTTCTTGAGTGTCAGAATGACTTCTCTGAGTCATGGCTTAAAATACATTTGTGCAAATATAAGGATTGACCATGTCCAAACAGCTCCTATTAAACCATTACCACACAAACTAATTTGCTATTGTCTATCAGATAAACTAGCAGGAAACAGGAGCTGAAGAAAATATGACCCAGGATGCTAAAGCAGGACAGTGAGAATAAATGGGCCTGTGGAGTTGTATATCAGAGTGCGATCAATCCTCCAACTGCCTAGAAAGGGGGGCGTTGAGGGCTAAAGAAAGACAATAGAGACCTGCATAATTTCAAAGTATATGGGGGTGCTGGGAGGCCAGTGCCTCAGAGTGGGCCAAGATAAAGACATTCCAAGCTAGCCATTATTTATTGGGTTTATACCACAATCAGAGGGAGTATCAGATGACCAGAGGGCAGTGGTAATGCTAAATTGATGAGGATCTTAAACTAAGGAGGACCTTAGTTTATGTTGCTGAGGAGTTTATGTTGATAAGGACAGTAAGATGAGCAAACTGTTCTTACAACAGTAGGTGGGATGAATTAAGCTGATAAGGAATTTGTCCATCCCCCACCCCCGTGAAACCTCTTTCTTTTTCTTAATAGTTCTCAAAGAATCAGGATGTCTTCAACTGATGTAAACTTGCTCTTGAACATCACAGCATCATGGGACTATTGAGGTCTCAGCTTTTACCTCTGGCAAAATCGAGTTATGTTTCTGTGTGCCATAGCTGGCCAAAGGCAAGAAGACTAGGCCTCAGACAGCCCTAATCATAATTTACTTATGAAACAAATTTTCCCCAAAACTATGTAGAATGGCTCCTGACAGTGGTGTCTGGAAGAGATGAGCTGGTGAGGTTCTTCAGCTCTTCTCATATGATGGAGCAGGCTGCATGAAGGTGCACAAGGACCCCCAAAGCTCATGGCCACGTGGAGCCTATGGGAACTTACTTGGAAACAAGATCTCTGCAGATGTCATCAAATTAAAATGAGTTCATACTGGATTCAGGGGGGCCCCAAATCCACTGTGACTGTTCTGATAAGAGGGACATCTGGATACAGGGATACTCAGGGAGAATGTCACATGGCAACAGCACAAAGTGTGGAGGGCTGGGTCTATAAGCCAGGAATGCAAGGATTGTGACAGCCGCCAAGGCAAGAGCAGGGCATGGAACAGATTCTCCTTCAGAGCTTCCAGAAGGAACCAAACTTTTTTTTTTGGTCCTGGTGATCGAACTCAGGACCTTGTGCTTGCAAGGCAGGTGGCAGAACCACTGAGCTAAATCTCCTGCCCCAGGCACCAAATATTTTTGTTGGTTGGTTTCTGTTTTTCTGAGACAAGTTCTCACTATGTGGCCAGGGCTGGCCTCAGAAGAAACCAATCTTGTTTCAGTCTTATTTCAGATTTCTAATCTCCAAAACTGTGAGAGAATGAATTTCTTTTGTTTTAAGCCTCCCAGTTTGTGGCACTTTGTTATGGCAGCCCTAGGAAGTGAATCTACTCTTTGATGATGTTTTTACCACATGGAATGAAAAGGTACTCCTGGGCCATCTTAAACATTTTCTGGCCCCGATCTGGAATGTCTCATGGGCAATTTCAGAACTAGAGGGAAAATATATCCTTGTAAAGGAAAAATACCTCAAGATTACATAGTGATAATTTCACTTCAAATTCAGGACTGATATTCTAGTTCAAATTCTTATTGATTAATACAATTAGCATTGGCCTCTACAATCACAAAAGGCACTCAAAGTGGTAGGAACCATTCGCTCAAGACATTTATTTCTATGGTGAACTACTGAGATGTGTGGACTCTGTATATTGTTCTATTTGTTCCTGGTTTGACTTAAGATATTTTAAAAATGTTTTTGACTTAGGGTCTTTTGGCTTTATGATAATGAAAAGCAATATGCATTTAGTAGAATCTAGAATCTATATTTCAAATTTTTGTTTTGATCTTTTTCCAGGCTGGGGTCTCTCTTTTTTTCCCCCCTTAGATTCTTTTATTGGTCCATTTTAGGTATACAATACATTTACATTTATCATTGGGTGCTTGTGCCTTTACATGGTATATCTTGGTTCTTATTTTTTCCCCATTTCCTGTCCTCCCTTCACCCCCTCCATCCTTCCCTATTTAAAAAGACTTTGTTTCCATTTTTTCCTTTTCTCATAATTTTTCCCTTCCCTTCTTTCCTTTCCCTTCCCCCTCCCACTTCCCCTACTCTTTTGGACCTTTTCTTCCTATTTCCCTCTATCAGTTCTCATTTTAATCATTATTTACACTTTCAGTTTCTCACACCAGAGAAACTATTTGGTATTTACACATGTATGTCCTATTTATTTCACTCAAGAGGGTGTCCTCAATATACATTGATTTTAAAAAATGCATGATTTAGCTATAAATGTCTGTAGTTTCTCATTCTTTATGGCTGAGTAATATTCCATTTTATAAAAAAAAACACATCTTCTTTATCCAGTTTCCAGTTAAAGGGCACTTGAGCTGTTTCCAAGCTTTTGCTATTACAAACTGTGCTGCTATAAACATGGGTGCACATATATCACTGTGGTATGATTCTTTTAATTCCTTTGGAAAGATACAAAGCAGGGGAATAGCTGGGTCAAATGGGACCTCTA
>NW_004624771.1:2571018-2593058 GCF_000247695.1 Heterocephalus glaber
AGATTCCTGTATGTTGTACTAGCATTATCATTTACTTGTAGAAACTGTCTAATTTCTTCTTTAATTTCCTCTGTGGCCCATTGGTTGTTCAGGAGGGTATTTTTCAATTTCCATGTGTTTGTGGGAGTTTTTCGGTTTCTTATGTCATTGATCTCCAATTTTATTGCACTATGGTCTGATAATATCCAGGGGGTAACTTCAGTTCTTTTGCATTCACTTAAACATGCCCTATGGGCTAGCATGTGGTCTATTTTGAAGAATGACCTGTGTGCAGCCAAAAAGAATGTATATTCTGATTTTGTGGGGTGGAACACTCTGTAGACATCTATTAAGTCCATTTGTTCAAAAGCTTGGTTCAGTTCTAGAATTTCGTTGTTGATTTTTTGTCTAGATGATCTGTCTATTTGTGACAGTGGCGTATTGAGGTCCCCCACTACAACTGTATTTGTGCTTATTTGGGTTTTCAGGTCCATTAATATTTGTTTTGTATAGTTGGGGGCATTCGTATTTGGTGCCTATATATTTATGATTGTCATCTCTTCCTCTTGGATTGTTCCCTTCACAAGGGTATAGTGACCATCTTTGTCTCTCTTAATTAGTTTTGGTTTGAAATGTATTTTGTCTGCAAATAAGATTGCTACTCCTTTTTTTTTTCTGGGTTCCTATTGCATGGAGAACTGTTTTCCATCCTTTTACTTTCAATCTATTAATGTCTTTTTGAATTAGGCGTATTTCTGGTATACAGCATATTGTTGGATTTTGCTTCTTAATCCATTTTGTTAGTCTATTTCTTTTGATTTGTGAATTGAGGCTATTAACACTGATGGTTATAATTAATAGATATTCTCTTTTTTTTTTTTTTGGTACTGTAGATCGAACTCAGGACCTTGTGCTTGTGAGGCAGGCACTGGAACCACTGAGCTAAATCCCCAGCCCTATAATTGATAGATATTGAGTCATCCTTGTCATGATGTCTTACTGTTGTTGGCTCCTTTATTTTTTATTTTTCCCCCTTTCCCTTTAGTTTCTTGCTTTGCCTGGTGGCTTCGCTCTGTTGGGCCTCATGGAGTTGTGACCTTTATTGTCTTTTTCTAGGATATTATTTAGAATTGTTTGGAGTGGTGGTTTGGTGTTCATGAAATTTCTCAGGTGCTCTTTGTCATGGAAGTATCTAATTTCCCCATCAATTCTGAAAGATAATTTTGCAGGATACAACAGTCTAGATTGGAAATTATTTTCTTTTTGGGGTTGATATACTTCACTCCAGGCTCTCCTTAATTTAGTTTGTGTTGAGAAGCCTGCTGTGATTCTGATGGGCTTTTCTTTGTATGTGATTTGTACAGAACAAACTGACAACAATAGGGAAGCTAGAAATTGTATTCACCTTCCTATAAAAGTGACAATCTAGAGGACAGAGAAAAAATTCGGCATGGGACAGGAACAGGAACAAAGAGGGAAAGAAATATAGAGCCAGAAGGTATAGAGAGAGAGAGAAAAAGAAAAGAAAAATATATATATATGAAACAAAACACCAAACAAAACAAAGGTCTCCCTCAGGATATGTCTCTATTGTCCTGGTAGGCAATGTGGGCAGCAGTGTGAGGGTCTAAATCGATTAATCTCAGCAAGCCAGCTGTAGTCTACTGAGATTCAGATTGATTTCTGGCTGCAAGGTCCAAGTTGAGGTCCCTGACCTCCTGCAGGATTAAACTCTGCAAGGTTCTACTGCAGGTGCCAGCTGTCCTCCCCCTCTAAGCGAGCCTGGGTTTCTATGGGAGGTGCTGATCCCACCAACTTACCAACCGCGATGGTCCAGTGTGTTTTTATTGAAGAGTTTTTCTTCACTTTCCCAGTGGGCTTCAATTTTCATTGAGGAGCATCAGAAAGACCCTCTCTGTTGTTCACTTCCGCTCTGTCTTCTGGGGCTCACAACCACGGCCTTTATGTTCTCCCTGGCTCCTCTGCTGTGTGGATTCAGATGCCATGTGGTCTCTGGTGGGACGCAGCCTGCTGGCCTCTCTGTGACCCGGGGTCCCAGGCTGCTCTCTTGATGCTTGCTGGGCAGCAGCAGTGAGCCTCTGCTCCCAGCCAGCTCTAAGGTAATGAGGATAAACAGAACATGTTATACAATGTCCAGTGTTGCTAGGCTATGATGTTCAGTAGGTCAAGTGTATTAAACACATTTTTTACTTAGGATTTTGGTTTTTTTATAGTGCAGATTGAACCAGGCCCTCACACTGAGCTACATCCTCAGCCCTTTTTACTTTTTATTTTGAGACAGGGTCTCACTAAACCCTTAAATTGCTTAGGCTGTGCTGGAACTTGTGATCCTCCTGCCTCAGTTTCTCAGTGTTGGGATTAGAGCCATGCGCTATCATGCGTGGCTAGAATTTTTTTTTTTTTTGAGATAGGGTCTCTCTATGTAGTTCAGATGACTGTTCAGACTGTGTAGTCCAGGCTGGCCTCAAACTCATGGTAATCCTCCTGCCTCAGCCTCCTGAGTGCTGGGATTACACATGCGTCATCACACCCAGCTGCAAGAATATTTTCTTATGGATTTATGGAGATGGGCTTATTAAGACATAACCATAAGCATCTTAAATCAAGAAGAATCTTTTTTTTTTTTTTTTAGTACCAGGGATGGAACTTGGGTCCTTGCGCTTGCAAAGCAGGCGGTGAAACCACTGAGCTAAATCCCCGGCCCAAGAAGAATCTATTTTTGCTTGTTCCTATGTACATTATATACTTTTACAATATATAGTTTAAATTCTATGTTTTTGTTGTTTTGCAATTTAAGGATATTTGCTTGAGTTATTGTACTTAGTATTTACTGTTTCTTTGTTTTGGTTTTCTTCTTTAGGAGTCCTATTACGTTGATATTGTATCTTTTCGCCTAAATATCACTTTATTTTAAGTCCTTTTTAAATTTTTTATTACTTTTGTTGGTTTGGTTTGGTTTTGTTTGAGACAGGATCTTGCTGGGTAGTTCAGGCTGGCCTTGAACTCACTATATAGCTGAGGCTGGCCTCGAACTCACAGCAATCTTCCTGCTTCAGCCTCCCTGATGCTAGGATTACAGGTGTGCACCACCATACCCAGCTTTCATAACTTTTTGATTTGTAAAATTTTCTGCCTTTTGCCTTTTATTTGTAGTATTCATTGTGTATATTTGTTTTTGTATTCATTCTAGTTTGGCCTTAAAATTTTTTTCCCTTTATCTCTCTATTTTCTCAGTTTTGGCGCCTTGTTTACCTATTACATTCATCTAATTCTAATATCATTTTGAAAAGAGAATGCTACCATTTTTTGTTTTTGATTTTTTTTAACATTTCTTCCTAGCATGATATCATGATTTATATGAATATTAAGTTTTTCTTATACAAAATTTTGTTTGGTTTTGAATTCAATACATTTCTGTTGCTCATTTTTATGGAATTAAATTTTTTAAAACTACTAGAAGAAGCCTTAATTCAGGTAGCTTTTCTAATTTCATGGAGCTCCCTCCTGTGCTGTGTTGTATTAAAAAATCAAAACAGAGCTGGGGACATTGCTTCATGGTGGAGTCCTCACTTACAATGTGCAAGGCCCTGAGTTCAATATCCAGCACTGCAAAAAATCAATACAAAACAAAATAAAAAGCTCACAGTGGCTGGCTTCAGAGATTTCCTGGTTTCTTCTCTCCCACCACTTTGCTGTGGAGCTTCTCTTCCCGCATCTTTATTGGGCTCTCCTGCACTGTTCAGTTTGAATGGACTCCCAGCAGTGTCAGCTGTGGACATTCCCAGGAAAGGAGCCTGTGCCTTCAGCTTGCCCAGTTGGCAGGCACAGGTGTGCTGTCCTGTGGGCCTCACCGCAGGCCATGCCACACACTGCCAGCCCCAGCATATCCTTCTCTCCTGACCTGCTGGGCTTGCCGGGGGACAACCACGGGCTATTTTGTGGTCTTCCCACCCTTGGGCCACCAAACACCCTATCCCTTCCCCTGCCTAGATGCTGGCGCCATGCAGGTCTTGTGGCTGAGGATGGAGGATGGTACGTTGTTGTCCATTTGGGATTTGTGAGAATATCCCATCACCTGAGCTTCGAGCTAAATATTATCCAAGAGCTTTTGGTTCTTCTTCTAGTCTCTCTCTCTCTCTTTTGAGACAGGTCTTGCTAGGTAGCTCAGGCTGACTTTGAACTCACTATATAGCCCAGGCTAGCCTCCAACTTGGAATCCTGCCTCAGCCTCCCAAGTGCTGGGATTGCAGGCATTTACCACCATATCTGGGGAATTCATAGTTTTGGGGATCCAAAATGATGTTTCCATTGCTGCTGCCATCTTTCCAGAGTGATCTTTTTTAAAATGCCAGATTGTGCTGTATCTGTATTCAAAATTCCTAAACTGCCTTCCTGTCTAACTTGAAGTGAAAGCCAACGTCCTTCAAAAGGCTCACGAGTCACAGTGAGGCCAGAGCCTGCCCAGCACCATCAATTCTCTGCCCTTTCCTCCATTACTTCCCATCTGGCTCCCTCATCTGGCCCCTTCCATCCTTACCCTTGCAGGCTCTCCTCATCTCTGGGCTCCTGTTCCAGCCTTTCCCTACCTTGACTGCATTTCCCATAGATATGAGTATGGCTCAGTCAACACTTCCTTCATGTCCTTGTAGCCTTCTCCTCAGCGTCACCGAGTCTGCCCATCCTAATGCTGCTCCCCATACCCATACAGCATATCACCTTTACTCCACTCTCCTTTTCCTTTTCCCCAGGGCATTTAATACCTTCTAACACACTAAACGTTTTACTTGTTATACTTATTTTTAACTCTGTCTTCCCCTGCTAGAATGTAAAACCCTGAAGACAGAGATATTAAGTCTGTTTTGGTCCCCTGTGTGTCTCAAGCACACCAAGGACTGCCTGCCTGATGCAGCTGTTTAAAAACACAGGGATGGCTAATGTCTGCATCCATGTGCAGTGTGCCGTGATCTGGGCCCTGAGGAGCTCCTTTGAGGCTGTGTCACCACCTCCACCATCCCTGCCCAGTCCCCTATGAGGCCATGAACCATCCCCTTGATCTGAATGGGTGCAGAGTATGGCAAGGCTGGCAGTGTCAGTCCCTGAGCCTCACACATTCCCAGAAGGCAGGGTGTCAGAATCATTCTTTCTAGGACTTCTGGGTTCAGCCCAAGCCAAAAATAGCACCCCAGCCATGTTCCTTCTAGCCCATCTGCTCCTTATCCACTGGATTGCAGAGCCTGGGGGCTAAAAAGAGTGAAGAGAAGAGGAAAATGCAGTTCTTTGCCCCCACCAGCCCTGGGCCTGTGGGTGCAGGCAGGAAGGGAGGCCTGAACCAGAGTTCGATGCCTTCGGGATTACTGCTTACTTGGTGTGCTCAGCTCAGCCTTGGGAAGCAGATGCCATGGTGTCCATCATCTGGCTGTTCTAGTATAACCAATAAGACTGGCCAGCAGTGCCAGGCTCAGCAGGCTCACTTTCTGAGTGAACTTAGCAAGTCTCAGGAACGGGGAGGATGCCCTGGCACCTCCTTCCTTCCCTAGGGACAAGGAAGCCTCACATGGAGGCTGTCTTAAGAGAAGCTTGCTCCACCAAACATTTCCTCCTAAATTCTAATTGGCCTTAGAAAATACTCCCTGAGCTTGGGTGCTTGTAGGATCATTGTCCAATTAGAAGGTTGCAAGCCCATTGCCTGGGCCAGAAAAATAAGATAAAAGACAAAAAGTTTGTTAGCTTAGGGTCTTTAATTCTTTTTTTTTTTCAGTTCCTTTTTATTAAAGTAGAAACTACTCACACAGCAACCAAGATTAGCTCCCAGCTTCTCCCTGAGGTGTCATAATGGGTCTATAGTGGTGATCTTGGGGACTGAACCCAGGGAGCACTGGGCTATATCCTCATTCTCAACACACTGTGTGTGTGATTATGTGTGACAGTGTCTTGCTAAATTGCCCAGGCTAGACTCAAACTTGCTGTCTCAGCTTCCCAAGTAGCTGGGATTAGAGGCGTGTATCACCAGGTCTTATATGAAGCATATTTTGAAGCCTTTCTTTTCTCTTTTTCCTCTCCTTATTCCCAGATGGTAGATGGATATTACTTGAACAGTCAAAATCAATGGGCTCTATTTCCAACCATGAGAAAGAAGGCCAAGGATTCCCAAGCTCCCAAGGATCTGAAAATCAGATCATCCCTCAAGGTTTCTAGGGTTTTCCTAAACCTAGATCACTTAGTCTTTCTGCCACCAGCAGCCACCAGGGTTCCCAATTCAGCTGCAAAAGTGACTAGTATGTACTATATATGGTGCATAAGACATCTTGTTTATACCATGTGGACCCTCTGAGATAAATAACACTGTGATGATTTTACAGATAAGAAAACTGAGTTCAGTAAGGTTGGGTAGTTTATCCAGGGTAATCCAGCTTGGAAAAGACCCCATAAAAGTTTTGTGCCTTGTGAAATCTTCCCACCAGCCCATGCAGGGGCTCTGTGTTGAAGGAAACAGACTACGGAAACAAGCCTTTTTAAAAAAGTCTATGCATCCTGGTTTCCTAAGGAGAGCTCTGGTTGGCACCTACTATCTCAGTGTGATTATTAATAGTGCCCAGTTCTCAAAAGTATCTTAGTTTGGACAATAAATTATATAGTCACCCTGCCCAATATTGACCAGGAACAGAAGAATAGAAAACACTAGAAAAAGCATTGCTCTAGGGCTCACTCAGCAGGGCATGAAGAGCCCTGGAAGGGCTCTGAGATTCTCTGCCCTTGCCCCACCCCACCTTTTCCTGGTGGCTCCACCTACCCTGCTGCCTTCCTGCTTGTGCCTCTCTTTGCCCACTACCAGAGTAGTTATGCGCAGGACAAGAGGAAATGAGGTTGAAGGGCAGGCACCAAGAGTTCTTACTACTCCAGGTGACCTTCCTAGGAGGTCCCTGCATTGCTGCAAACAAATGAATTCTCCAGGTAAGAAGTCAGGGATTCACTCCTGTGGAGAAAATCTAAGAGACCATCAAGGTTGTCTTCCCAGAAGGGAAAAATATGAAATTTGAGCAGATCTTTTACTCCACAGTGGAGCCACCCCTGTGAGTTCCTGGTATGACATAGTGGAATGACACAGTCGAAAGGGCAGATATTTAGAAATCAGAGATCCAAGCTTGTATTTTAACTTAGCCACTTCTTTTTTTTTGGTGCCGGGGATCAAACTCGGAACTTTGCACTTGTGAGGCAAGCGGTGGAACCACTAAGCTAAATCCCCAGCCCTTAGCCACTTCTTAGTTAGGTAAGCTTGGGAAAGACTCAGAATCTCTGAGCTCAAACTATCTAACTCGGTGAGAAATAGGTTTAAGAAGGCCTACTTTTTGGGGAGTGATGGCACACACCTGTAATTCCAGCACTTGGGAGGCTGAGGCAGGAGGATCACTGTGAGTTCGAGGCCAGCCTGGATTACATAGTGAGTCCAAGGCCAGCCTGAACTTCATAGTGAGACCCTGTCTCCAAAAAAGTGATTAAATCTGTTTGTGCCACCAGTGGTAGAAACCCAGTACACAGACCCAAGGCTGTTCAGAGGGAGTGAGTGTCAAAGGTTACTGAGTTTCCATTCAGGAAAACAAAAGCATTCAGGAAACGGACAGTGGTGATGGCCACACAACAACATAAATGTGCTAATGCCACTGAATCATGCACTCAAAAGTGGGTTAAAATGGCAAGTTTGGTTTTTTTTCTTTTTCTTTCCTTTTTTGAGACAGGGTCTCTCCCTGGCTGGCCTTGAACTCTCATAATCTTCCTGCCTCAACTTTCCAAGTTCTGGGATTACGGGAGTGTACCACCATTCATAATGGCAAGCTTTATGTATATATAGTTTACAAAAAAGTATAAGAATAAACAGCCCCCGAAACCTCTGAAGGATTTCAGAAATCAGGAAAAAAAAAAAGAAATTAATCTTTTGTTGAATATAACACAGCAGTGCTAACCTCTGGATGTAAAAGGGATATTCGAAAGGCATGAACTCCAAAATACAATAAGTACTAATTCTAAAGCAGTCGTAGGCTTCAGAGGAATAGGTTCAATTATTTACCCAATTCAAACTAAATCAGTATTTGATTAGCAATTAGTATATGCCAAGTACCCCAATCATGGACACTGGGGATTACAGATGTAGAAAGAAATGAGTTCAGGCCCATGAAGGTACTTATAGGATCCAGGTTGAAGGGGAACACTTGTTTGCACTTCACCAAAATTCCAGGCAGAGTTGTGAAACACTGTCAGAGGAGAAAGAATGAGAAAGCCTGACTTTGCTGAGCAGGCAAGAGAGCTGTCCTTAAAGCTAGATGGAATTTTTAGGCATCTAGCAGTGTGTTTATATCTAGCCTGGGAAAATTCTCTTCTACTTTTCCTTCTGCAAAGAACAGGTTGTTTCTCCAAAAACAAACAAAGCAAAGGTGCCTCCTTCACACTCTTCTTCTACTTTCTCATCTTAAGCCAGTGGTCATTCTAAAGCTGAACCCACATTCAGAGAGTTGCTGACACACAAACAGAACTTTTGATGTAGAAATTAAGAGGTAGGTACAAATTCTTCACATCTACCACTGTTCCAGCTTCATAAAGCCAACTTTGAGACATTTGGAAAACAGACTCAATACACAAAATATGACTTATCAAAGGTAAAAACCATGTAGTATTTGAGATAAGTCACAGCTAAGAAATATCAACCAAGTCATTGGCTGGAAGAGGAAATAGCACATTTATTCTTTCTCCTTCTGCTGTGCCCTCTATCCTTAAACCTTGTTTAAACTAGTAATTAGAAATTCTTAGTTAAAGAAACAAGTAACGTGGACGGGCGATTAAGATCAGTGGCACCGCACCTGCCTGACAAGTGCAAGGTCCTCAGTTCAATCCCCGGTTGGGGGTGGGGGAAGAAATGAGTAACTGACTCTGGACTAGAAAATGAATCAGAAGCATAATTCAGTGTAACTGTTCGTCCTGGTTGGATATTGGGTATAAGACCATGAGAAATTTCTCTTTCTTCTCCTTTCTCTCGAGTCTGTAGCAGTAGTTCTCAAGGTGCGAGGACTGCTTTCCGGGGAAGGATTTGGCAATGTCAGCAGACATTTTTGATTGGCGGCAAGGAGAGAGGAGCACTCCTGGCATCTGGTGGGTGGAAACCAGGGCTGCCACACACCAAGCTCCAGGGCATAGGACAGTGACCCAGACCCAGACTCATCCACGCTGACACTCCTGGGGTGCTGAGGTCTGGGACTCCAGGAGTGTGGGTACATTGCAAAAGACTAGCAAAGGAAAGGGAACAGATAGGATTCAGAAATTTCGTATCTTTTCTAATCCTGAAAAGGTGAAGAGAGATTGATACAGGCAGGTACTCCAAACCAAACCTCCTACAGCAGGTAGAAAAGGGGAAAAGGAAGGGGCTGCCATTGGTTCCCAGAGCCCAGTCTTCCTAGGGCCACTTGGATCCTGCTGCAGAGATGAGATTTTATGACCTCCAAATTGAAACTATCATTTTCTTTTCTTTTTTTTCTGTTTGTTTTTGAGACTGCCTTGGCCTCAAACTCACGCTGATCATCCCACCTCAGCCTCCCAAGTGCCAGGATTGCAGTCATGTACCACCCACGCCTGTTGAAACTATTGTTTTTTCTGATTAGCTAAAAATATTTTTATTCATTCATTCATTAATTCATTTATTCGAGACAAGGTCTTACTTTGTAGTTTAGTCTTGAACTCACTATGTAGCCCAGGGTGTCCTTGAACTCATGGTGATCCTTCTGCTCAGCCTCCCAAATGCTGAGATTATAGGTGTGTGCCACCCTGTCTGGCATAAAATAATAAAACAAAATGTCGCATACAAATTGCTGTATAAACAAACATACATAGCAATTCATAATTACTGAAAAAATTATATTATGGCTGGGCCTGGTGGGCCAACCTGGGCTACATAGTGAGTTCAAGGCCTGTCTGAACTACACAGTGACACCCTGTCTCAAAAAAACCAAATGGGGAAAAAAAAAAAACCAAAGGAAAAAAATTATATTATGGATCTACCTAAGCGCACATCAATGGAGGCCTGATAAAAGTAAATTATGATATAGATTATTATATCAGGGAATCTGTTTATCCATTAAAATAACAAAGAAATTACATGGAAAGATGTATTGATGAAATGATATGCTGTTGGAGATTTGCTTTAAAATACAACAGAATTTCCAAAAGTAGAATAACAGATTGTTATTTTACTTTTCCATCTATTATTGTATTGGTACATTTTAAATATACATAATGGTGCTGGCTTCAGCAGCACATATACTAGATATACGTAATGATCACATTCATCACAGGGAATTTGTACCTGTACATGATATACCTTGCTTCTTTTTTTCCCATTCCCCTCCACTCCCTCCAACCCCACTTCCCCTCCTTATTTACAAAAGCTTGGTTTCCATTTTTTTCTTCCACTTTCTTTTTTCCTTTCTCCCTCTGTCCTTTCCTCCTCCCCCTCTCTTGTTCCCCTTCCCATTTGAATAACATTTTCTTCCCATGAATAACAGGTTTTTAAATGGGCAAATTCTTAGTAATTGCTGAACTGGGTGGTGGTTATATGGGAATTAATTTTCTTATATTGTGTATGATGTTTAAAATGTTTCCATAATCTAAAGTAAAAAATCCCACTCTGATAAATGTATTTTAATATGTGCCAGTACTTGAATAAGGAAATTCTGAAATGATAGCCATGAAATTAACTAAATGGTCACCTGGGATGTGGGTAGAGGAGTCAGGAGTTGAAAGGATGGGGGAAAAGCACAGGAGCAAGACTTTTCAATGTGTATTTTCTCTAATTTTTATTTTTTCAACCTTATAATATTTTTAAATCAATATACAATAACTGTGCATTTCTTTGGGGTACAGTATGATATTTTGCTATATGTATTCAATGCATAATGACCTTATCAGGGTAATTAGCATTTCTAGTACCTCAAACATTTATTACTTCTTTGTGTGGGGAATGTAAAAACAAAACTCTTCTAGCTTCTATTTTGAAATATATAATAAAATGTTGTTAACCATAGCCATTGACTGTGCTCTATCACGCTGGTATTTAATCCTCCTATTCAAATGTATTTTTGAATCAGATCTCCACCCTTCTCTGTCCTCTCCCGGCACCCTCTCTAGCCTTTAGCCACCACTATGCTACTTTCTACTTCTGTGAGGTCAATGTTTTAAATTCCACATAAGTGAAAACATGCAGTGTTTGTTTTTGTTTTTGTTTTTTTTGGTACCAGGAATTGAACTCGGGTCCTTGTGCTTGTGCAGCAGGCGGCGAAACCACTGAGCTAAATCCCTGGCCCTGTTTTTATTTTACTTAATATAAGGTCATCTAGTTCTACCCATATTCCCACAAATGATAGGATATCATTCTTTTTTATGGCTGAATAATATTTTATTGTGTGTATATACCAAATGTTCTTTACCTATCCATCCATTGGTGAACACTTGGGTTGTTTCCATATCCTGGCTACTGTGAATACAGCTAAAATAAACATGGGAGAGCAGATATAGCTTTAGCTATTGGTTTCATTTCCTTTGCATATATATGCAGTAATTGTAAGACAGGAGATTAAGGTGTGGCAAGGCTGTCTGGGGAAGCAGGTGTGACCTGTTAATTACAAGATCCCAGACATACTCAGAGGAGTTCCCAAAGCCCAGGAAGTGGATTTCTTTCAAGAACTCAAGTAAGTTTTCCATAGGATGGCCTAGATCTGATGTCATCCTGAGGAGTAGGTGACACAAAAGGATAGTCCACATTGAGTTTTTGCCACTGTGTTCTCTCGCATGCTGCCCCACCCTCATGCTGTAGAGTGTACTTCTTTTCCTACTTTTACTTGACCCAAACTCACTCTGCAGAGTCTGTTTTCCTACCATTAATAAAACTTTGCTACCCTTTGTGCTTATCTTGACTCATTCTTTCCTCAGGATAGAAAGAACCTAGAAACCACCTCTGGAAGGGGACTCCAGCACCCTAAAATCCAGTAATAAAAGGACCAAAGGATAATGTGAGAGGAAGATAACACTAGATTCAACAGACAGAATTTTCCAATGCACAAGACACTAAACAGGTCTCAGGATGTAGTAATATTGTACATCCAGAGAAAATTCTTGGTAAGGTGTGGAATTTAACAAATATTTATTGAGCTTAAATTGTAGGAGGCCCAAAGCTGAACCTGAGTGAAAGATGAGAAAAACACATTCTCAGATACAGCTGTCTCTGAGGGGAAAGGGAGGTCTTTAGCAATGTCATTAAAATTTTTAAATGTTCACTTCCAAAAGCCTAGAAATTTTACTTTATGGTATCTACACATACAGCAGAAGCATATGTATAAGGATAGTCTTTGAGTGATTATTTTGGAGTAGCACAAGTTAGAAATGACCTATGTGCCAATAAATAAGGGCTTGGCTAAGTAAACTATAGTATTATACTGTATAGTGTACTAGGAAATATCAAGAAGTAGTTTAACGAATGTAAACTTAGGAAAGCTGTATATAGTGCTCACTTCGGCAGCACATATACTAAAATAGGAAAGCTGTATATAATAATAGAGTAGATGGCCAAGATATATGATTGAATATTTAGAAGGAAGTTGAAGGATTACCCACACGATATTATACAAGTGGCATTTTAAAAAAACTTCATGCTCTCCATGGGTATTGCATATGTAGTGTGTGCAACATATAGGAAAAGGTCTGAAGGAAAAACGATATGTTGGTAACAGTGTTCACTCCTAGAGGGTGGGAACAGGGGATGTAGGGATAGGATTGTCAAAAGGGACATTAGCCTTCTCCATAACGTTTGCTTTCTTCCAAGGCAAGTAAATTTTGGTATCAAAATAATTGCTTTCAGTGAATAAAAGAATAGGAGAAAAGGAGAGGCAGCATGCTTGCTTGAAGAGCTCCTGGTCTTTTACATGAGAATGTTCAAATACAATTCAGTGTGATCTGTATAGCAATTGAATATTCATAGCTAACATTTATTTATTATTATGTACCATGGGTTATACATGAAATCATATAATCATGACCATAACCCTAGGAAATAGGAAAATTATTATCTCCACTTCAGAGGCATGAAAATTGGGGCTCAGCATGACTTGATCAAGCCCACAAAGCTTGAAATTTATTTGAATATATGTGTTTCTGACTCCTGAACTGCTCAGCTGTGCAGCCCACATAGAGGCACCGTGAATGATGTGCTGCGTTAGAGTAGGGACTCAGGAATATTTGTGAATTCAGTAGAGGATGCTGTGAGGAGAGCCCCAGTTACTGCAGGAAGGGCAAACTACCTACAAAGTATCCATTTTCCCTTTCCCAAGAGAACCCTGACATTAAATAAGGTGGCAAAGTCCCTATGACAAAATCCTCAGTCTCATTTTCAGCCAGGGGACAAAGCTCTGGCCAATCAGATGCAGAAGCTGCTTTCAGGAAAGCTTGTTAAAGGACCAGCTGGCAAGTGCTACTTTCACGTTTGTCCTTCACATTCATCACTTCTTCTTGCCCAGAATACAGAAGGATGCTGGGAGATTTGTGCCATCTCTAGACCAGCAGGACAGAAAGCCCCTTCATAAGGATGATGGAGTGAAAACATTCAGAGTTTGGTATATGGACAACATCTGGGTGCTGCTGGATAGCCCTGGCAGCTACCTCTGATTTCTTTTTACATGGGAAAAATAAACCTATTTCTTTTTTGCTGATATATATATATATATATTTTTTTTTAATTCAAAGTGAATCAACAGTAGTACACCATAAATTCTTACATAACCTATTTTTTATTAAACTCACAGTTAGATTCCATTCCATGCTGACAGGTGCAACTTAATGAACACACTGGGATCTGCACAGCTTCATGCTTGGAACACTTAGAGATTCCTGAAAGGTCTTTAAAAATGGAAAGGAGTTGCTGTTCCACTCCAGGTGACCCTGGAATCACCAGGCTCAGAGCATGTACCAGGCCTGTAGTCACCAGACAGAGCTACAGCCCTCAAACACACAGGGAAACGTGGAACCGGCCAGGGAGACTAGGGAGGTTCAGATCTCCCAAGGAAAAACCCAGCACAGAAGGACATTGTGCTAGAGGAGTCTATGTGGCTAACTTAACTCCACTGATTAGGGCTCTGGACCTCATTCTACTTATAGCACCAGCAATTGCGGTGGCAAGGAAATGGCGTTCTTGGCAGCCGTTTTCTTGAAACTGTCTTGGCAGCTCTCTAAGCACTTGTTTGAAAGACAAGCAGGGAGAGAGGAGAATTGAGGGTGGCTGGCTGGCTAGAAGGAAAAGGATGGCACATACCTTGAAATAGAATAGTGGCATCTACTCTTGGAGCATCACATTTCCCCAAGGCATTCCTGATGTTTTCAGATGTGTCTACTTACATGACCCTCGGGTGGACCATCTGTTTTTGTTTTAATTAATAAATTTTTAAAAATTTTATTCCACTCCCCCTCAAGCCCCCTCCCTCCCTATGTACAAAAGCTTTGTTTCTAATTTTTCCTTCTATTTTCACTTTTTTTCTTGTCCCTTCCTGGCTCCTTCCTTCCTCCCTTGTTTCCCTTCCCATTTGAATACTTTCTTCTCATTTCCCATTATACATCTTCCCATATCCATTGTACATCTCAGTCCTTATTTCCACATTCAGTTTCTCACACCAGAGAAACAATGTGGTATTTAAACCTGGGTGTCCAATTTATTTCACTTAAAAGTATAGTCTCAAGGTCCATCCATTTAGCTATAAGTGTCTGAAGCTCATCCTTCTTTATGGCAGAGTAGTACTCCATTGTATAAAAAACCCACATCTTCATCCACTCATCAGTTGATGGGTATTTGGGCTGTTACCATGATTTAGCTATTACAAACTGTGCTGCTATAAATGTGAATGTGCCTATATCACTGTAGTATGATGCTTTAAATTCTTTTGGGAAGATACCAAGAAGAGGTATAGCTGGGTCAAATGGAACCTCTAGTTTTAGTTCTTTGAGAAATCTCCATATTGATTTCCACAGTGGTTGCACCAGTCTACACTCCCACCAGCAGTGGAGAAAGATTCCTTTTCCCCACACCCCCTCTAGCATTTGTGAGTGATTGATTTCTTGTTAGCAGCCATTCTTTCTGGAGTGAGATGGAATCTCAGCCTTGTTTTAATTTGCATCTCTTGAATCATCAGTGATGTTGAATATTTTTTCATATATTTGTTTGCTATTTCTAATTCTTTATCTCAGAAATGTCTTTGTATTTCAGATGCCCATTTTTTATTGGATCTTTAAATTTGGGGGAGCTGATTTTTTTTTGAGTTCTTTATATATTCTGGATAATAGTCCTTTATCTGAATAGCTGGTAAAAAAATTTTTCCTTCTCTGCAGGTTGTCTCTTCACTCTGTGGTGGTTTCTTTGGCTGTGAAAAATCTTTTCTATAAGATGAGGTCCCAGTTGTTGATTCTTTATAGTATTTCTTGTGTGGTCTGGGTTTTGTTCATAAAGTCTTTGCCTACTCCCATGTTCTCAAGCATTCTACCTGTTCCCTCTTTCAGCAGATTTAGTATTTCTGTTTTAATATTTAGAACTTTGATCCATTTAGGTTTTAGGTTAGTGTATGGTGAAAGATATGGGTCTAGTTTCAATCTTTGGCATGTGGAAAATCAGTTTTTCCAGAACCATTTATTAAAGGGGCTATCTTTCTTCCAGTGAAGGTGTTGGGCTTCTTGTCAAAGATAAGGTGGTTGAGTATGTCTGGAGTTGTGTCTGCATCCTCTAGTCTGTTCCATTGATCCTCAGGCCAGTACCATGCTGTTTTTGTCACTATAGCTTTGTGCCATAATTTAAAGTCAGGGATTGTGATACCCCCAGTTTTGCCTTTGTTGCCCAGAACTGCCTTTGCTATACTAGGTCTCTTCTGGTCCCAAATGAATTTTAGGATTGTTTTTTTTAATTCTGTGTGATATTCTGTTGGGATATTGATTGGAATTACATTGAACCTATATAACAATTTTGGAAGTATGGCTATTTTCACTATATTGGTTCTTTCTACTCAAGAACAAGGAATATCTTTTCATTTTCTGATATTCTCTTTAGTATCCTTTTTCAGAATACTATAGTTTTCAGTGTAGAGGTCTTTTATTTCTTTTGTTAGATTGATTCCTAGGTATTTGATTTTTTAAGTGCTATTGTGAGAGGGATTGTTTCTTTAAGTTCTGTCTCTGTGAGTTTGTTACTTGTGTACAAGAAGGCTATTGACTTTTAAGTGCTTACTTTGTATCCACTTACGTGACTGAATTTGGTTATCAAATCTAAAATTCTTTTGGTGAAGTTTTTGGTGTCTTCTATGTAGAGTATCATGTCATCTGCAAATGATAATTTAACTTCTTCCTTTCCTATCCTTATTCCTTTTATTTCTTTCTCTTGTCTAATTGCTCTGGATAATGTTTCCAGAATTATATTGAACAAGAGTGGTAACAGTGGGCATCCTTGTCTTGTTCCTGATTTTAGAGTGAAAGCTTTCAGTTTTTGTCCATTTAATATGATGTTGTCATAGATGGCTTTTATCAGGTTGAGATAAAGACCATCTATACCAATTTTCTGTAGAGTTTTTATCATGAATGGGTGTTGATCCTTGTCAAAAGCTTTTTCTGCATCTATTGAGAGGATCACAAAGGTTTTGTCCTTGGCTCTGTTAATATAGTGTATTACATTTGTTGATTTGTGTATGTTGAACCATTCCTGAATCCCTGGGATGAATCCAACTTGGTCAGGGTGTATAACTGTCTTGATGATTTACTGCATTCTGTTTGCCAGTATCTTATGAGGACTTTTGCGTCTATGTTCATTAGGAAGATTGGCCTATAATTCTCCATTTTGGTTGGATCCTTCTCTGGTTTTGGAATCAGGGTAATGCTTGCTTCTAGGAGTGAATTTTGGAAGCATTGCTTCCCTTTCAATTTCATTAAAGAGTTTGAGGGGCCCTGGGGATTTAGCTCAGTGGCACTGCACCTGCCTCAAAATCACAAGTACTGAGTTCGATCCCTGGTTCCAAAAAAAAAAGGAATGTTATTTGACCAAGGATTTAGCTCAGTGGCAGGGGATTTAGCTCAGTGGCACTGTACCTGCCTCAAAAGCACAAGGCCTTGTGTTCAATCCCCGGTACCAAAAAAAAGAAGGAGTTTGAGGAATAGCAGCATTAAGTCTTCTCTAAATTTCTTGTAGAAAAAAAAAATTTCTTGTAGAATTCAGCAGTGGATCCATCAGGGCCAGGACTATTCTTTGTTGGTAGTTTTTAAATTACGTATTCAATTTCATTGGCTGGTATTGCTTTATCTAGAATTTCTATATCTTGATTCAGTTTTGGTAGTTCATATATATCTAGAAATCTGTCCATTTCTCCTATATTTTCCTTCTTATTAGGATACAGGTTCTTGAAGTAGGTATTGATGATCTTCTGGATCTCTGCAGGATCTGTTGTGATTTGACTCTTTTCATTCCTAATTGCATGGATTTGAGTCTTTCCCCTTTTTGATGAAGTTGGCTAAGGGTTTGTCAATTTTATTTAATCTTTCAAAGAACCAACTCTTTGACTTACTGATTCTTTGTTTTGTTTTCTTAGTCTCCATTGCATTAATTTCTGCTCTGATTTTTATAATTTCCTCCTTCATATGAGCTTTGGTCTTGACTTGCTCTTCTTTTTCTAGAAGCTTGAGGTTCAATATTAGGTTGTTTATTTGAGCCCACTCTGTTTTCCTGATAAGAAAATTCACTGCTATAAATTTCCCTCATAGGACTGCTTTCATTGCATCCCATAAGTTCCAGAATGTTGTATTGTCATTATTGTTTAATTGTAGAAATTATCTGATCTCTTCTTTAATTTCATCTGTGACCCATTGGTTGTTCAGGAGGGTGTTATGTAATTTCCATGTGTTTATGAAGTTCTTGTGGTTTCTTTTGCCATTGATTTCCAATTTCATTCAACTATGGTCTGATAATATGCATGGGGTTATTTCAATTCCTTTGCATTTACTTAAGCATGTTCTATGAGCTAGTATATGGTCTATTTTGGAGAAAGTCCCATGTGCAGCTGAGAAGAATGTGTATTCTGTTTGTTTGGTTGGCTGGGTGGTTTTTTGGTACCGGGGACAGAACTCGGGACCTTGCGGTTGTGAGGCAGGTGGCGGAACCACTGAGCTAAATCCCCAGCCCAGAATGTGCATTCTGATGTTGTGGGGTGGAACACTCTATAGACATCCACTAAGTCCATTTGTTCAAAAGTTTGGTTCAGTTCTAATATTTCGTTGTTGATTTTTTTGTCTAGTTGATCTGCTTATATGTGACAGTGGGATATTGAGGTTCCCCATTACAACTATGTTAGTGCTTATATGACTTTTCATATTTGTTAATATTTATTTTGTATAGTTGATTGCACTGCTATTTGGTGCATATATATGTAGGATTGTTATTTCTTCCTCTTGGATTGTTCCCTTTACCAGGATGTAGTGAATGTCTTTGTTTCTCTTAATCAGTCTTGGCTTGAAATTCACTTTGTCTGTAAATAGAATAGCTACCCCTGAGCTGGACCATCTTTTAGGGCTGGGCTTGGCAGATAGCTAGACTAAAGAGTGAGAGACTATATGAAAATCAAAGGGAGGAAGAGGAAGGGACAAGAGTGCCAGGTTACTGACATTAGAGAAGGACAGCATTTAGAGAAGAAATGAACTGGGAAAGTGCTCTAAAGAGAGAGGGCAGTGCAGATGGGGATGTGACCAGCTGGCCAGATGGTGGAGGTAGCTAGGGTTGACTACCTTTTCTTACAGTCTTGATGTGAACAGAAGGAAAAATTATGGTAATAACCTGACAAATGGTGGAGTTAAGAACTGGAAGAAGGTAGCCTCTCTGGGCAAAGGAAGCAGCGAGTAAAACTGAAGGAGCAAACTGAGTGGGAATTTTGGGTTGTGACAGATCAACTTCCTCTGTCTCTTCTTCCCTGGGAGTCTATTGCTCTTTTTATTTATTTATTTTTGCCTTAGAGACTTTAATCATTTTTCTTCTTAGGATCTTAAGGGAGTATAAAGTCAGCTGAACACTCCTAAAGAAGTTGAAACCATGTGTAATGTGCAGATATGAATTTATAATGGTATATGCCCAGCGACCAGGGGAATGTGCTCCCTTAAATTGCACCATCCAGGCAGCTATCTAGCCATGGAGCCAGCCCTTGACATATGCTTAAGAGACTTTCTCATGACTAATAATGAGATCAGAAGTCTAAAACCTGAAATAACTTGTGCTACCCAATCCAACCTCTTACTTTATAAATGAGAAAACTGAAGGATAGAGAGAGGGCATGAGTTGCCCAAGTCACAGAGCAAGTTTGCAGAATATAAAAGGAAACCCAAGTACATACTAGAGACTTTACATTTTGCATCATAGTTCATTTAATCTTTACATCTTCCCCATGAGATAGATCTCTGACAGGCTACTTTGTCTGTGGTCGCACAGACACAGAGGGGCAGAACTGGGAGTTGAGCCCACATAATGTGGCTTCAGAGACTGAGCTCTTTCCACTACCTTTTACTCCTTCAGCAGCTTTTTGTCCACTGTCCCAAGCTATCTTCCTGCTTCCCCCATTTCAACCTACTGCCACCTCCTGTCAGGGTCAACAGTCTCCCTCCTTGGTCCTATACTATATTGGCAGCAGGAGGGAGGATGTGAATGGAATAACAGGAGAATGAGAGCTAGGGATTGCTGAGACCAGCAGGGAACCAGGAGGGGTGGGGCTGAGGCCTTGTCCAGAGGATTAGAATAAATGTTCATCGCTGCTGAGCTCAGCGGGTAAACTATTCTCATCTCCATTTCTCTTAGTCTGAGAAGGAACCATAACCTGAAGTTCACAGATAGTGGGGGAGGTGGAGATGATGAGCCCCAGAAAAGGATATGCAACATTTCAATCATGTGCATATTTTCTTTATGTTTCATTCCCTCCAATAAAAACACTGATCTAGAATGAACCAGACACACACAGACTACTGGGGATTGAAACTAGGAAGTGCTGAGCCAGATCCTAGCTCTTTATATTTTATTTTGAGAAAGTTTCGCTAACTTCCTCAGGCTGACTGGCCTCAAACCTGTGACCCTCCTGCGTTAGCCTCCCAAAGAGCTAGGACCACAGGCATTTGCCACCTCACCCAGCTGCATATGCCTTCTGGATACTGTCCTGCCTCAGGTCTCCCAGGTTCCTGTGTAAAGCAGGATAACATAGACACAAGAGTACTAAGGCTAGAGGTAGAAGATCAAGCCCTAGCTTAACCTCTTCCTAGCTGTGCGGCCTTGAACCACAGTACTTCTTGGGGCCTCAGTTTTTTTTTCAGTCTAAGCAAAAATAACCTGGCTCTCAGGTACTTGCAAGAATCAGATGGAAACCAGCTCAAACCAGACACATAGCTGGCTCTGGTGGATGTGGGTCACATGGAATTTGGGGGGACTCACAGCCCTGGCTCCCAAGGAATGCTCTATCACAGTGAGACCCCTGGATAAAGAAAAGGCCTTAGTGGTAGAAGCCATTGAAAAGGGAAGCCTGGGAATTTGATTTCAAGCTGTATTCCTATAGAAAGCACACTTGAGAGTGTTTTCTTATTTACTTTGATATTTCTGTTTACTTAAAAATTCTATTTTGTCATGAATATTTCTATTAAAAATTAAGTCTAATTGTTTTTATTATAAAGTAATACATTCTCATTATTAAACATTTAGAATATATAAGAAAATAAATTTTGTCCTACCATTTAATTTTTTTTCTGTTTAATTTTTAATATATTTTTCCTAGCAATCCATGCTTGTTTTTACCTTGGTAGGATGTTGATTTTAAAAATTATGTGGGGAGCAGTGGCACATACCTGTAACTCTAGCACTTGGGAGGCTGAGGCGCAAAGATCATTGTGAGTTTGAGGCCAGCCTAAACTACATAATGAGACCCTATCTACCCCCCCAATCAAATAATTAGGTTTTATTTGATAGTAGAATAAAATTATAAATACTTTTTTGTATTAGTCAAGGCTCTTCACAGAAACAGAACCAGCAGGATGGAGAGTGAGATTTTTAAAACTGGCTCATGTAATTGAGGAGGCTTGAATAGTCCAAAATCTAATGAGGCAGATTTGCAGGCTGGAGACTCAGGGAAGAGAAGCAGCTGGGGGTCCAATGGTGGTCTGCTGACAGAATTCCTTCTTGCTTAGGCGAGGTCAGTTTCTTGTACTAAGTTTTTTAACTTGATTACCTTAGGGAGAGAAAAGAGGTTTAATCAAATTCCACCAATTTAACTGTTACTCTCATCTACTCATCCAAAAAACACCTTCATAGAAACATACAGAATAATTATTGAGCAAATATCTAAGCACCATTGCCTAGCCAAGCTGATATGAAAAACTTGTCTATCATACTTTTGCAAATACTTTTTATAAGTAAAAACTAGAAAAATCTCACCATGATAAAAACAGCATGGTACTGGCCAAAAAAACCCAAACAAACAAACAAAAAAAAGAAAAACAAAAAAACAAAAAACAGACCTTAAGATCAATGGAACAGACTAGAAGACATAGAAAAAGACCAAACACACTGAGCCACCTTACCCTAGACAAAGGGGCCAAACACGTCCACTAGAAGGATAGCCTCTTCAATAAGTGGTGCTGGACCTGGAAGGAAGCTCCCTCACCACCATCCCAAGGTCTAAGGGCAGAGAAGGTGAGCCAGTCCCAGTACCTGGAAGGAAGCTCCCCCACCGTCATCCCAAGCTCCTAGGGCAGAGAAGCTGAGCCGCATGGGTGCCAGAAGCACCCCCCCACACCGTGGAAATGAGAAGACATGTAAACAAGTCTCAAAAACAGACTTCTGGATCACCTACAGCAACCACAAAGGGAAACGAGATGGAACAATCAGATACTCAACCACCTGGACTCTCTGAACTGGCAACAAAAGAGGATCTGGGAAAAATGAAATCAGAAATAATTACTCAGATAACAGC
>NW_004624771.1:2595536-2639225 GCF_000247695.1 Heterocephalus glaber
TCATATAGGTAGGTTTTCAAGCTAGTAATATACTTTTTTTAATAGGTTCTATTCAAATTTTATATTTCCTCCAGAGTTAGTTTCATTAATGTGTCTTCCAAGGCACTTCTTAGAAGTTGTCAAATTTATTTCAAAACAGATTTTTGAAATATGTTTTCTATATCCTTTTAAATTCTGTAAAGTCTGTAGTAATGTCTCGTAGATCTTGATATTGTAATTTTAAAAATGTATAATTGATATTGTATAACAGGAAGAAAAGTTTTAAAGGTGCAGGGGAAGTGGGAGGGGTAGGGAAAGGAAAAAAGTGAAAAGAAAAAATATGAGAAAAGGAAAAAAATGGAAACATAGTCTTTGCAATAGAGGAGGGTGGAGGGGGTGAAGGGAGGGCAAGGGAAGGGGAAAAACAAAGAACCAAGATACTCATGTAACAGTACAAGATCCCAATGATGAATGTAACTGTATTTTATACCGAAAATGTACCAATAAACTTAATGGGGAAAAAAAAATAAGTGGTGCTGGAAAAACTGGCTTTCTATATGCCAAAGATTAAAACTAGACCCATCTCTTTCAACATGTACTAAACCAAAAGCAAAATGGATCAAAGATCTAAATGTTCAAACAGAAACACTAAATCTGCTAGAAGCGAGAATAAGGAGGACTCTTGAAGACATAGGGGTAGGCGAAGACTTCATGAACAAAACCCAGACTGCATGAGAAATAATACAAAGAATCAGCAACTGGGATCTTACCCTATTAAAAAGCTTTTTCACTGCAACATAAATCACCAAGAGAGTGAAGAGACAACCTACAGAGTGGAAAATCTAGAACATACAAAGAATTGAAAAAAATCAAACCCCCAAAATTTAAAACCCAGTCCAAAAGTGGGCATCTGAAATGAATAGACACTTCTCAGATGAAGAAGTACAAATGGCAAATAAATACATGAAAAAATGTTCAACACCTCTGATCTTCCAAGAGATGTAAATTAAAACAACACTGAGATGCCATCTCACTCCAGAAACAATGGCTGTTATTAAATCAACCAATAATAAATGCTGGTGGGGATGTGGGGAAAAAGAAATCCTTCTCCACTGTTGGTAGAAGTGCAGACTGGTGCAACCACTGTAGAAATCAGTGTGGAGATTCCTTTAAAAACTAGGATTAGAGGTCCCATTTGACCCAGTTATTCCTTTTCTGGGTATCTTCCCAAAAGAATTAAAAGCATCATACCACAGTGATATATGTGCACCCATGTATATAGCAACACAGTTTGTAATAGCTAAATTTTGGAAACAACCCAAATGCTCTCAACCAATGTATGGATAAAGAAGATGTGGTTTTTCTATAAAATGGAATACTACTCAGCCATAAAGAAGGATAAACTTGAGACATTTATAGCTAAATGGATGCAACTTGAGGCTATACTCTTAAGTGAAATAAACCATATACACATGTGTAAATGAAAATGTAAGAAGGAACCAAAATGTATAATAGACAATGTGAAATAAAAAATCATTCAATAGGAAGGGGGAACTATAGCAGGGAGAGGGAGAAAGGAAGGAAAGAAAAAGAAAAAAAAGGAGAAAAGAAGCAAGAAATAAGTGGGGTGCGGTGGCACACACACTTGTAATCACAGCAGTCGTGAGCCTGAGGCAGGAGAATCACCCACCAAGAGTTCAAAGCCAGCCTGGGCTATGTAGTGAGTTCAGGGCCAGCTTGTACTACAAAGGGTGACCCTGCCTAAAAAGAAAAAAAAAAAGCAAACAGAAGGAAGAAATGGAAACAAGGCTTTTTTAAACAAGGAAGGGAAAGAGGGATTGAAGGGAAGGGAGGGGAATGGGAAAATAAAAGGAATCAAGATACATCATGTAAAGGTTGCATTCCTTATGATGACTGTGATCAATATGTAAATCTAAATTATACCAATAAAATTAAAAATGATTTTAAAATGAAAAAAATTTTAAAAGCTCTAAGCTTCTTCTCATGCCGTATTTGTGTAAAGCTTTGTAGAAACAGTTTCAGGTGAATTTAACTCTTGGTGTGTTTTAGGGAGTTTTGGTGGTACGTGTGGTATGGGCTTATTTTCTGGGCTGAGAAAGTAGAGTTTTTGTTAGATTGGATAATAGGCATGGGAGTGAGTTTAGCTGGAGGAGATTATGGTGGGATTTAAAGAACTCCAAACCTTCTGTTGGTGGTGTCCCTGGGCACAAAGACCCCCAGCCAATGCCTCTTCAGGAGATGAGGAAGTGTCCTTGTCAGTTTCTCCAGATCATGAACACCTGCCAGCCCATGGTCCTTCCTCTGATAAGGCTTCATAAGCCTCAGGAGAGGGCTCAAGGCACCCAAGACTACAAAGGAAACCAAAGCTCCAGAAACACTGGAGAAAGACTTTAGGCCAGTGAGAAGAAGGATTTGAATCCAAAAGTCCTGCTATTTCCGTCTTCTACAAGATTACCAGGCAAGCAGGCAGCAATCTCTATCAGAGCCTGAGAGCCAGTAGGTCATCTGGCTCTGAGCAACCAGGGCCCCACCCCTGCCCCACCTCCCAACACACCCCTAGCAACCTTCATCATGTCATCACCGCTTAAGATAGAGGAGGAGCGCTGCAGCCTTAGCAGGAAAGGTCAGTTGGTTTAAATAGCTGCAGCATCTGTAGCAACTTTCCTGGCCTAAGAAGAGAAACACAAGCCAGGAGAGGTGACAGGCAGTGTCTCTATCTTTCTCCAAGGGAAGGGTGGGGAGGACAGAAAAGGAGAGGATCAGGAATTCATCACACATCTGTTATATTCCCCACTGAGTGCTCTGGCATATCCACAGGGCAACCTTACTTGGTCTTGAGGGCTGTATATCACTAGAATCACTTTCTAGGAGATGAAATGGAATCTCAGCGAGGTTGAGTGAATTACCTAAAGGTGATAGGATCAGATACCTCTCCTTCACCAACTCAGTATAGGCTAATCACTTTTTCTGAAAGATTATAGTTGCACAAACAAACAATTCTTTCCTAACTATGCCTCCATGTTCCCTCCCTAAAATAAGTCACTGTTACCAGTAATTGTAGACTTTCCAAGGATAATCCACAAATATAAGCATGTATAGTACATGCTTGATGTCTGTAGGAATATGTGCATGTACATATATTGTATGCACACAAACAATAGTTCCCTCTTATTTATCCCTGGTTTCACTTTCTAAGGTTTTGATTATCTGAAGTCAATCTCAGAAAACATTAAATGAAAAATCCAAGAAATAAATAATTCATAAGTTTGGGTTTGCATGTCATTATGAGCAGTAAGAGTAGTCATCCTGCTGGGTCCTGCCTGGGAACATGAAACATCCCTTTGTCCAAAGGTATCTCTGTAATAATTGCTACTCACCAGTTAGTCATTTAGGCAGCCACTTAGTAGCCAATTGTGTTATCAAATCACAGTGCTGTTTGTAATTCTTATTCTATTTTATAATGGCCTCGAGGTACAAGGGTAGTGATGCTGGGAACTCAGATATGCCACAGAGAAGCTGTAAAGTGCTTGCTTTAAGTGAAAATGTGAAAGGTCTCAATTTAATAAGGACAGAGAAAATATATTCTGAGATTGCTAAGATCTATGGTAAAAACAAATCTCCTACCTAAAAAATTGTGAAGAAGGAAAAAGAAAGATGTGCTAGTTTGGCCAGCATACTTCAAACTGCAGAAGTCATGGCCACAGTGTGCAAGTGCCTAGCTAAGATGGAAAATGGCAAGGTGCAGTGGTACACCCCTGTAATCTCAGCATTCTGGGGGGCCAAGGCATGAGGGTCACAAGTTTGAGCCCAGCCTGGGCAACTGAACAACTTAACAAGACTTTGTCACAAAATTAAAGGGGGGGGGATGGGAATGTAGCTCAATGGTCTTGGGTTCAATCCCCAGTACAGCAAAATTAATTAATTAATTAATTAATAAAAAGAGCTTCCTTATGAGACAGCGACCTAGAGGGCTGGACCACACAGTGGATGACTGCTATAGTTGATGCTATAGAAAGGGCTCCACAGCGCAGGCTGGAGCAGGCTAGCTGAGGCTGGCAGCATCAGCCCTGGAGGATGAGCCCTGAGGCTTTGAAGTCTGGAGTCTACACTTTCTCACAAGCTGTCAGCCTAGACCCAGTTCCATCACAAGAAGGTTGTGGATCATTATGAAAATCCTAGAAATGTAGAGTCCCTTGACAAGACATCTAAAAATATTGGAGGCCAGCCTCAGCTACACACTGAGTTCAAGGCCAGCCTTAAATACATAGGGAAACCTTGGCTCAAAACAAAGAAACAAACAACAACAAAAAGATTGAAGAGCTCCAAGGTTTGGTTGAGTTAGTCTCAGGAGAGATTTAAGGCTTGTGCACAGAGAACAGAGCAGCCTGCTGCAGCTGATCTTCCATGTAGATAGTCCAAGATAACCCACAGGTGCCGAGCACTGGCACGTTCTTTTCTCTCTGTGTCCAGTCTGCCATAGCCAGCAGCAGGTTACTTTGCTTTCATAAACCATATCATGTAACTAACATTTTGAATGAGCCAACCTAGAGGTCATAGCAGGAGGGGGAGGGCTGAGAGAATAATCAAGGAAACAGGAAGAATGAGGAAGCTGAGCTAAAAGAAAGAGAAGGAAGAGAGGGAAAAATAGAGGTGAGGTGAGATAGGGTAAGACTGCTCAATGTCTATGCCTGCTCCTATGTTCTTGGTCTAGTGGCAGGAATGCTACATGAAAAATTCTCCCCTTGTTTTAGCAAATGTTAGGCCTTCTTTAGTTCACACTCTGGATGACTGAGCTTAGTGCCATCTGCTCATGGGAATCACCCCAGTGCCCACTGTTATGCCCATCAGAGTCAGGAGCAGGCTCCATGGTTGCTCCTGGTGGAAATAAACAGGCCCTGCACTGTCTTCACCCACTTGGCCTCCACCACTGTTTCATGCTGACTCCTAAAGCCTGGGGGGTAATGAGTACAGAAGCCCGAAAGGTCTTTCTCCTCTTTTGTATTTCAGATTATAGCCCACCATTCAATGTCCCAAGCACCTAAGGAATCATTTCTCACCAGTCCATGCTCAATGAAAATTTCATTCGTCTTTTGTGCTCAAAAATGTTGGTACATGAATTTCAATTCTGGAATCTTGGACTAAATGAAAGTCATTTTACATCAGTCACTCTAAACCTTATTTTGGCCAGTCATGGTTGTGCACACCTATAATTCCAGCACTGGGGAGGCTGGGGCAGGAGGTTTCAGGTGATTCTGAGACCAGCTTGGACTATGTAGCAAGACCCTGTCTCAAACAAACAAACCAACCAACCCCAAACAAAAACTTTCAAAAAACCACATTTGTTTATTATAACCTAGAAGTGTTTCTCGATTTTTCAGTAGTCATCTAGACAAAAGGGCAGGGCCTTACCAATATCTTTAAGTTCCCAGAGGTGATTTGTGGTAACCTTGTGCCCTGAGGGCTGTCCATGGCTCTTGGATCCTGGTTATTCAAACAAATACTAATAAGGCCCCTGTAGGGTTCCTCCTGAGACTGCTACGGTAAGAACATAGAAGTCTTCTGGAGTTTCTGGGTTTATGTTCCTTGTGCTGTGCACTTGTCTTGGTTCCCCAAGCACCGGAAGCAGGGCTGATACACAAAGTCATTCTTTTTTTTTTGGTACTGGGGATCGAACTCGGGTCCTTGCACTTTGGAGGCAGACAGCGGAACCACTGAGCTAAATCCCCGGCCCAAAACGTCATTCTTTAGAATTGAAGAAACCTTGGTGTAGGGTAAGGAGGGAATTGCAAATCGATCACATTACATGTATATGTATTTCCCAAATATTTTAATCCAGATGAAATGTGGTTATAATGAATATTAAGGGAGTACTGGATGTGAAGGGATATCTCAGGAAGCAAGCAAGTTAGCTTGTTAGTGAATAAATGAGTAACATGAATATAGAAATTGTGACTGGCTTTGGAAGGCTTATAGGAGCCTGGTCTGGAAATTCCCTTTAATGCATAAAAAAACTCTTTGGAGATTTTATGTCCCTATAGATATTGCCTCTTAGTCTCTTCTTCAGGTTCCCCAAGTGGCTCTTAGAGGACCTTCCTAATGTTTGGGATGAAAAAGGGAAAGAAGTAATCAACATATTTTACTTTTGCCAGAGATTGAACTGGAAAAAATATTTTTTTCTGTGCTGAGGATGGAACCCAGTGAGCTATATCCCCAACCCTGAGCCAGAAATCTTCAATCCCACTCTCTGATAGACAAGGATTAAAGGAATTAAAGAAAATCAGAAATCTTAACTAAAAGTCTTTCTTCCCAGAGTAACACTTTATCCTTGCCACTGTCTCAAGGCCAACCTGCCCGTTAGAGTAGATGTAAAGGAATGCCCACAAATTCTCTAGTCCTCCTTCCTTCCAGAGATGGAGCTCCCCTCCCCCCGAAGTGGACTGGATTTAGTCTCATTTTCTCTCTCAGATCACTCTCTGGGTGAATGACTTGACTTGGGCAGCAATATGGAGAGGCCCACATGGCAAGGAACTGAAACCATTGAATCTTTGAAGACTGCAACCCTCACAGTTTGACTGCATGCTTTTAAAATACGCTGAGGAAGAACCACTCAGGTCACTCCAAGATTCCCTATCTTTGGAAATTGTATGAAATAATATATATTTGTTACGATAAGCAGCTACATTTTGGGGTAAATTGTTATACGCATGATGCTTGCTGATGCTATATAACCCCAGGGAAGAATGCTGGCCTGCGCTATCTGAGCACAGTTGCTATGCAGTGTTAGGACACCTAAAGTAGGCCAAAGTTCTCAGAAATCTATCTTCCTGAAAGAAATGGGTTAAACAATTTTCTGGTTAAATATTCCAATTAGTAAAATATTGCTTCATAATTTTTCCCCAGAGAAATCCTGTGAACCTTGATGGACAATAACTTATCTTAGGTGTGGTGGCACAGGCCTATAATCCCAGTACTTGGGAGGCTGAGGCAGGAAGATCACAAGTACAAATAATTTATTTTAAATTGAAAGACAGTTTTACCTGCCAAGACAGCAAATTCAATCCAGTACTGCTTCATTTCTGTGTTTGGTGTGATGGTTTATGGCATAGGATTCTAAATCTGAAGGAATTTTGGTGATCCCCTAGTTTATCTCAGGCTGATTCTGTAAGGATGATGTCAGTTTCTACAGAAGTCAGTCATTTAATTCCACACAGTGATATGTCCTCAACTGTCCCCTCCCAAGGGAAGGGAAGAACCTGAAGGACTCAGCTGCTTCCAAGATACAGCATTTAGGAAATCATCCCCAAAGGTCCTGTATTTGGGATCAGGGAAAGGAGGGTGTTTCTGGGCCAGGTAATTCGAGATTACCTGTGGGAGTGGGGCAGCTCAGACACAATCCACCAACCCCTGAGATCAGTACTTGAGAATAAACTGCCCCTCCCTTCCCACTTTCACCCTGCCTTGTATCCACTTCTATTAGCTAGGGATACTGGCAGTGACCTTTCTGACAATTTAAATTCAACAAACATTCACTGAAGATTTGCTTGGCTGTTAGACCAGAAATGTATTTATATAAAAATATTAATAGGGTGGCAGTTTCTGAATCCCAAACCCAACTAAGAGTTAGCCTGGGAGTAGCTTCTTTGGAAAAATTGGTCCTCTCTTATAAAGGGAAATCTGAGAAGTGGATTCTTCTGGTGTACTGTCTCTCTAAACTTAGCTCCTAATTAGCATGCAAGTTTCTTCCTAGATAATACAGGTGCTCACTTTTTTTTTTTTTGAAGCATTGAGTAGAGTTATTAAAACAGTTCACAAAATCATTTGAGAATAGGCTGATATACATAGCAGTGGTGGCAAATCTATGGCACATGTGCCACAGCAGGCATGTAGAGCCTTCTCTGTTGGCACATGAGCCAAGTCATCCCAGCCAAGGTTTGACAAATTACCAGCAGTGTGCACAATAGCAAAGATCACATTAGTTGTGCAAAAGCACACCAAAAGCTATTTTTGTATCATTGAAAGCTCTGTTACTGTGTTTTTCTTTTAAGACAAAAGGTGTTAATGTATGAGTTATTTTTTCTAAACTAAAATCTCACCATTCAGGTTTAATTGCAGTATTGGCATTTTGCAATAAATAAGTGGATTTTGGGTTGCAGTGTGGGCACTTGGTCACTAAAAGGTTTGCCATTACTGATACATAGCAATAGTCCCAGAAGTCCCATACTGGTGATGCCAGTGAAACCCATTAGTTTTAAGAAGAGGAGGGGCATGAAAAAGGCTTTCCATTCACTTGGCCTCCTCATTCACATGCTTGCATCAAAATGCTGTGCCTTTTTTGATTCCCTTATTTATTAAGTTTTTGGAGGTATCTTGAATTCTTCTCCAATGTAATGTGAACAGGGGGAGTATAATATTCACAAAGGAAGAGCTATTCTAAACCTATATTGAAAAGCTTCTTTCCACAGTTTAGATTTAGTGGCTGAGTGCCCACTGGAATTAAATCAATAGATCTTGCTAGGTGTGCCTGTAATTCCAACACTCAGGAGGCTGAGGCAGGAGGATCACCACGAGTTTAAGGCCAGCCTGGACTACATAGACTCTCTCTAAAAAAAAAAAAAGGGCCAGGGATTTAGCTCATTAGTTTCGCTGCCTGCTGCGCAAGTGCAAGGACCCGAGTTCTATCCCCGGTACCAAAAAAAAAAACCCAAAAAAGACAAATAATAATTTTTAAAAACCCAATAAATAAGTAAATAAATAAATAGTTCTGCTATGCCATATAGTGGAAGAATTGACCAGGCTGAGACCAGTCCCAGCCTCAAGATAATGCAAGTAAATTGCTTAGGTTCAAGGCCCTGAAAAGCAATTCATCAAATGGCAACAATAAATATGTAGACAGTTCCTCTGTAACATAAGACTAGCACACAACTCTATCAGTGGCTCTCCATGTTGTGAATCAATTTATTAGTTGGCAGACTCTGAGAACTTCCTGTCCGTATACAAAGCATGGGGAGGGGAAAGAAGTTAGGGTTGGCAATAAAACTTTGCTTTATTTATTATTAGTAGTAGTAGTACTTCTTTTTCTTTTCTTTTTTATTTTTTTTGAGACGGGGTCTTGCTATGTAGTTCAGGCTGGTCTCAAATTAACAGTGATCCTCCTGCCTCAGCTTGCTGAGTGCTGGGATTAAATGCCAGGCTAAGAGTTTGCTTTAAGAGCGATTATAACTTCTGTGTCTCACTTTCCCATTCCCAGTGACAGATTTTTCAGCCCAATAAATTTCTCTTATGCACTTTTCTGGTAGACACATTCATAAGCTCCTGTCTCCTTTTTAAGGTGTGTTGTATCTTGAGGTGAAAAAAATCCTACACAGGATCAGTAGTGTGTATCTGATGCCTATATATATATGCATCTTCTCACAGGTATATCTATATTATATATGTATATATATGTGCATATTTCTGCATACTATGAAGGCTGCTATGAATTTTTTACACTTTATCCTTTTTTTTTGGTACTGGGGATCGAACTTGGGACCTCGCGCTTGTGAGGCAAGTGGCAGAACCACTGAGCTAAATCCCCGGCCCAACTGTATACTTTTTTATACTTTATATTTTTATGGTTGGTGACTCAGCTCAAGGCTATAAAATGTCAAGGCTCTAATCAGCTCACTTTGTTTACAGTAGCAATTTGTCTGAAGCCTTTGGAGTTACATGATGAATTTCTATTTTATATTAGGTATATTTCTTAAAGCAACTTGAGACATTGGCACCCTGATTCCAACCAGAATGACCATAGCAAGAAGTCACTCATTTCCCCACCACTCTTAGTGGGACCATATTGTTTGTAGTGAAAAATAATCAACATGTTTGATTCTCTTTAAACTCAGTAAGACAGAACTTCACCTTAGTGTCATGGTGAGAGTTCAAACAACTCCAATCAACATCCAGGACCTCACAAGTTTCACATCATTCTGAGTTGTAGTCCTAAAGCTTACCAAACTGCTACATTAAAAAAAAACTCTCATTAAACAAACACTACAGGCAGATGGGTCTGGGGATACAGTGGTGAGCAAGAAAAGCAGGATACCTGGTTTCATGAAATGTGCAATGAAAAGTCCTGCTGCATGATGGACATTTGCTTTCTTTGGGACAGTAAGTTACTTTTTAGACTTTGCACCTTATTGTAATAAGGGTAGCAGGAGCTGGAGTTATCTATTAAGCTCTGGGTGAACTATTTGGACCCCCTGGTTTAGGAACTCCTTTTATCCAGTATTCTACGCAGCAACAGAGATCTAGTTTTTTTAAATTTTATTTTATTTGAGAGTCCTTCTATGTACTTCAGGCTGGCCTTGAACCCATGCCAATACTATGTGCTAGGATTACAGGCATGAACCACCATGCTTACTTTTAGGTTTCTTGAGACAGGGTTTTGCTGTGCTTAGGCTGGCTTCAAATTTGTTGCATAGCTGGGCATCGTGGCACATGCCTGTAATCCCAGCACTCAAGCTGAGCTAGGAAGCCTTGGCTACATAGAGTTCAGAGCCAGCCTGAACTACATAGTGAGACTCTGTCTCAAATAAAGCTAAACAAACAAACAACAAATAAACCATTTCCTAGTAGCCCAAGCTAGCCTTGAACTCTCTTCTACCTTCTTTCTACCTCACCCTTTCAGGTGGTGGGATTACAGGCTTGCATCACAGCACCCAGCTCAGATGTAGCTGTTTATTTTTGTGGTACTAAGAATTCAGCCCAGGACCTTCACAATGAACCACATCTCCAGCTTTTTAAAAATTTATTATGAAGCAGGGTCAGTTACTAAATTGCCCAGACTGGGTTTAAATTTGGAATCCTCCTGCCTTAGCCTTCCAGAGTACTGGGATTCAGAGGTGCACCACCATGCTCGGCTAACTGGCCATAGACAGCACCCATCCATAACTCCTTGACATCCTTGATTAGCTTGTGCTGCCATTCAGCTCTTACCTAGTAACTGACAGAATAATACTAAGGGCACTCCTATTTAAGGAATTCAATGAGAACCTTTGAATAGTTTGGTTTTTGGACAGGGTCTCCCTTTGTACTCTAGGATGGCCTGGAACTTATCTTTCTGCCTCAGCCTCTCAAGTAGCAGGATTTAGAGCATGAGCCACCACACTCAGCTCTGGTCAGTCTCTTTAAAGGTGAAGGCTTGGTTCTTATTGTTTAATCTATTCCTTCATTCTGTTTAATCTATCACTGATAATGTTATCAGGTAACCCAGTGTATGTTAAATGAACTATAAAAAACACTTTAGAAACAAGGAGTTTGCAGTGTGACCTGTAGGTCAAAGCTAATTCTAAGTGACAGGGTGAAGGAACTATGCTGGTAGTTTCTAACCTTTTCATGTCATCTTTTTGTCAGAGAATTGGTTACAGTGAGCCAGAAACCAAAGTGCTCATCTCTTCAGTCTATTGATAACAGCATGCAGTAAAGGGAAGCCAACTTTAGCGGGGAGGTGGAAGTAGAGACACAGTAAAAATAAGACGTAATACAATTTTAACATCAAAACCAGGAAAATACAAAAAAAAGACATTCTTGAAGTCGGGCATGGTGCAACACACCTGCAATCCTAGCACTTGGGAGGCTGAAGCAGGAGGATCACCACAAGTTCAAGGCCAGCCTGGGCTACACAGTGAGTTCAAGACTAGCCTGAGCTACATAGCAAGACCTGTCTCAAACAACAAAAAGAGGGCATTCTTAATAATACTAGAACAACAGGTGTAAACTGGGTGGGCCCATCCTCTGCAAATCACTACTGACAACCCTCCTTTGAAAATTTAGCCATTATCAGGCAACTTGCCTAGGAAAAACCATGGATATCCATCTAGGTTTATGGAAGATGAACAAAATTCATACTTGCCTGAACAAAGCAGTCATCTCTAAGAACTGCTATAACAGGTCCTAGCTATCTCCAAAATTGACATCGCTAACAATCATCAGTACAGCCCACAGTACTATTAGTCATAGTAATACTCTTTTAAGTGTTACACATTAGAACTCATGTTAGACTGATAGCTGCTTTTCGCTAGCGGTATGTGCAAATCATGGGAGCAAGAAGGGAGCTCCTAGCCAGCCTAGTGCAGGTGTACTACAGAGCAGGAAGGCCAGAATAAGTGAGAACTTCCAGGGACCAAGAACAAGAGCAGAGATCTCAACGTGAAGTTTTCAGGAGAATGGTAAGCGGGCCACTGGCAACATCCAAGGACAGGCCCTGTGCCCATGGCAAGCAGGGCTTGGAAAGCAGGCTCCCAGCCCAGCAGCAATGCAGTGTTTTGTTACTTAAGTGCATCACTGGCTGGTGGGCAGGGGATGGATTTGGGAAAAGCAGATAGTAAAACCAGTTAGTAACATTAAATACATTGAAAATTAAGTCAGGAATCCTGGAAACCATGTTATAGTATGGCAGGTCAAAACTGAATTCTAGAGAACAAGGGAAGGGGTAGAGGCTGTACTCTGCTCCAAAAACCTAGGAAACAACTGTGACCAAATAGTCCAGATGAAGAAGCTGATGTGCCTAGATGCCCCCCAAAGCCTCATGTAGTCATAGGGGGCACTTCTTCAGAGGTGGCTGGGTCTAGAGTGTGATTGATTCGTGGTATAATGCTATGATTAATAATGGTGTTAGTGCTACCCCCCCTAAGGGCAGGTAGTCTGGACACAATGTAAGGGACAGAAAGAGGCTTGCAGCTCATTACTTTGGTAATTTGTTCACTACTTCCTTGCTTGCTGCTTTCTGACTGCCCTGGTTTACCATGGACTGTCTTCTGCGATGCCTGCCATGACACCCTCCCTTTGAGCCAAATGACTATGGACTGAAACCTTTACAAACTGTGAACCAAAATAAACTTTTCCTCCTTCAACTTTGGGTGTCAGGTATTTTGTCTCAGCAACAAGAAAAAGGTAACTAAGACAGCAGAGATCACAAACATCCAAAAGTTAGAGGTACAGGAAGAAGTTGGTCAGCAATAGGACTCGCTTCTTAAAAATTCATAAGCACATGGGCCAGGGATTTAGCTCAGTGGCGCCATGCCTGCCTCACATGCACAAGGTCCTGAGTTCTATCTCCAGTACCAGAAAAATTCACAAAGCACAAATAATCCTGAACTTATTTTGCCTGTATAACAAAACAGACCCCCTCCCCCATTTTAGGGTAGGAAATAAAAGGAATGAAATGCCACATAGGTTTCTAAGAAAAACACAAGTCAGAAAAGATCTTATAAATGTTAGGCTGATTTATGAGCACTGATCTGGGCAATTACATTTTGTTTACAATGAGGAGTTATCTAACTCTGAACATACTGTACATGGTAATTAGAAGTCGTCATGGCAAGAGAAAACCACAGCTGGCCTGCTGCAGCCAGCACAAAAACAAAAGAACAGGAGAGACAATGTAGGAATGGAGGTGGGGTTTATTTTAAAAGAAACAACTCCTTAAGAAACGAGAATATTCTGCAGTGGGAGGAAAGACATTAGGATACAAAATTACAAGTGTTTTAACTCTAGTCTTGTCCCCAACTCCAAGAGCAGAGTGAAAGGAGACAGTAGAAGCAAACAGGCAATTCTGTAAAATTACACTTAAAAACCCTACAAATTTGATTAAAATCTAAACTTGTTTTGCTTTTAAAAAAATTTAATATATCAAAAAGCCTGTTTTAGTGACATGCTAGCCCACCTGAATAGAACTCCTGTACCCGTCTGTCAGTGACATGTTCAAGTTCACCAGCCAACTCACACTTCTAAATTCAGTTGTGGACAGGTATGCGTGTATCTTTAAACCCAGCCACAAGGCTCTAACTGTCCAGTGTCCTCCCTCTGCTGAAGGTGGGCAGGGCGGGGACAACCTTACTTGATAAGGAAGGACTAAGAGCCACATTAACCACTCCTACCCAAAAGGAGATCCTTCTTTCTAAACCCAATTTGGCACCTAGCGACCAGGATGATTTCCTCCTTTTAGAAAAAACCCACACATACCCACATACCCATATATACTTTTTTTGCTTTTACATTTAAATATAAAAATACTACTCTATGTGTTATAAATGGAGAACCAAGTGGTAAGGATCTTTTCTTCTTTGAAGGTAGGGATATCCATCAGTTTACTCAGCTTTGTGTTCACGAGGTGGGGGGGTGCTGTGTGGAGCCCCAATAGGGGAGCATTGCAGCAAGAAACCAATGAAGGACATTCCTCCCTGATCCCCAACTGCTCTTCTTTCTCTAATTTCTACTTATATCTTTGAAAATAGAGCTTCCCATCAAGAGAGATCTCCTCACTTAACCCAAATCAGGTCTTTCCGCTTTCAGCTACCCTGAAGAATAAAAATCTCCTCCCCTGCTGTTTCACGCACACATCTGCTCCGTCTGGATAGCTACATCTACTGGACAAGCACACTTGAGGGGGAAAGTGGTTAGTTTCCTTACCCGTGTCCCAACTAATGCATTAAAGTTTCTGTGATAGGGACAGAGGGAGTGGGTGGGTGTGAAAAGATTAAGAACTTGATCCCTCTTATCCTGGCCAAAGAAAGCAAGATTAACTGAGCATGAGGAATAAAGACCTTGATATTACAACCTTTGAGTTACAAAGGGGAGAAGTAGGACAACTGAAACATGGGGAAGAGCTGGAGGAAGGCAAAGAACTAGGAGGGGCTCGAGAGCTGCAAGTCTAGTCCACTTAGTTTTTGTACTGGAAGGGCTCATCGCCAGTCTCACTGAGAAGACATGTGCGGAGGAGGGCTCCTGTCACAGCAAAGGGGTCACAATTGGCAGAAGGGCGACGGTCTTCAAAGTAACCCTTCTTCTCCTGGCCAACAGTCCGAGGAATGCGGATGCTGGCGCTACGGTTGGCTACACCAGCAGAAAAGTCGTTGATGTTGGAGGTTTCATGGAATCCAGTTAGGCGCCGGGCATTGTCCAGGCCCCCCTTGGGATCATAGGCACGAATGTGGTACTGGTGCCGCTTGCTTAGTTTCTCGATGGCCTCCTCAATGTACCTACAGGAACAGAAAATAGGGTCTGACCTTGTCACCAAAAAATCTCTTACTCTTTAGGGGCAGGAACATGTATGAATCTAAGACTGAAGTTCACTAAATTAGGGCCCCACCACCAATAACTATTCCATAAGGCAAGTGACTCTGCCTTGTTACTACCTGTGTGTCAGAACTGTATCTGACATACAGTACAAAGTCATCATTCTTGACTGAGAAGAGTTGAACAGATGAACAGATCTGTCAGCTTTTTCCTAACATCATCTTTCAGTCTATTCCTAGAGAATCATTAGGCACTTGGGGCGGGGGGGGTTGGTGGTGATTTGAGACAGGGTCTTACTATGTAGTTCAGGCTGGGCTTGAACTTACTATGTAGCCAGGCCGGCCTCAAACTCATGGTGATCCTCCTGCCTCAGCCTCCCAAATATTGAGATTACAGACAGGTGATGGGATTACAACCAAGTACCACCATGCCTGGTTCATTAGGCACTTTTCAAATGGGAACAAAATAAGAAGTTTAAGCAAGGTGTCAAGAGCTAAGGCACATGCAGCCTGAGGTGGGCGGGCAGCAAACATCTCCAATAGACCTGGCAAGTCTTCTTGGAGAGGACACTGTGCAGACTGATGCTCCCTTCCTAAGGTTCCCGGCAGAAGAAAGCTGGTCCCAGAAACATGTACTCACTTCAGACCATTCTCTTCCCGCATGGCTTTCGTGCTGAAGTTGGTGTGGCAGCCAGCACCATTCCAGTTCCCTGGAATGGGCTTAGGATCAAAGGTTGCTATCACTCCGAAGTCTTCACACACACGATGCAAGATGAAACGGGCCACCCACAGATGGTCTCCCATGGAGATTCCTTCACAGGGTCCTACTTGGAATTCCCACTAGAAAGAATAATATCAGCCTTTGGAATAAATCACTCACTCCAACCCACTCTTGAGTTTGGGGCTGGTAAGCAGTGAATGGGCAGCCTTTGCTACTCACAGTCCCCATAGGGTCCCCACAGTACCCATAGGTAGGGACATATCCTACCTATCTGAGGTCTTCAGAGGTGAAAAAGGTGGCGATCAGAGCCATTTACCTGGGCAGGCATGACTTCAGCATTTGTCCCCGTAATCTTGACTCCTGCGTACAAGCAGGCCCGATAATGAGCCTCCACAATATCTCTGCCATAGGCTTTGTCTGCTCCCACACCACAGTAATATGGACCTGCAGACATATCAAGACAAAGCGGTAAGCTGGGTGTGGTGGTAAACATCTATAATCTCAGCATTTGGGAGGCTGAGGCAGAGGGTTAGCCTGAGATACATCAGACCCTGTCTCAAAAAAAGAGAGAAAAGATAAAGTGGTAAAATAACGAGGAAACCAGAAAATCCTAAAGCCAGAAATCAGAAGGTCCTTAAAACTTGCTCTCCTGAGTAACTATCCTAGCTTTCACCTGCAGATAGAGGGATGAAAACTCAGGAGCTTCTCTTTGCTACAGCCTTAATGGAACCAAAGACTTCCTCCTCAATCCCTTTTCTTTACTTTTGTAAATGTTAACATTCAATTCTGGCTTGGAGTAATGTGAGGGCATGTTTTTAACCATTATTTTAGCCACTCTCATTTTGATTGTGGAGTTGCTCCTATCTCTGGAGAAAGCGACTTCCCTGGACAATAAGCAGTCGAGGAAAGGGTCATCTTCCTCTCAAAAGGACTTACCTTGGGGCCCAGGAAAGCCGTTGGAAGGCCAACCAAACGGGTGGCCATCAGTCCCCATCAGAGTATATTCCTGCTCCATTCCGAACCAGGGCTGCTGGTTGCACACCATGTCCATTATCCGTTTACAGGTGTGTCTTAAATTTGTCTCTAGAAAGAGTCAATATGCCATTAGCGTTGTAGAGGGACATATCTCTCAATATGGGTGCTGATCAGAAAATAGTCCTTATCTACTTGCACAACTGAGGTGTTCAGCCCTGAGGCTGAACTGACCCAGGACAAAACTTTGTCCCATCACTAAGTCAGGAAAATGGGAGACACTACAATGTAACCGTACATTCACAGAGACTCTCTGAGAAAGACTTTGGTTATAATTAAACTCAGTTACAACCAAGTCACATGGGAGCTGACTGTGAACAAAGCAAGTGTTCACCTTATCTGCACGCTGGCCATCTCCCAAGTGCCAAATGCCAGGCACTTACACCCTCTATTCACAAGGCAGCTGTTTCTAGTTGTCAGACTTAGTGCCTAGTTTCTAGGGACTTAGAGCCAAATCTAATTTTTATTGAGAATAATTTGTCCATTAGGATGCTTACATTCCTGGTGAGTTTAAGTGCTAAGTTATATAATATTGGCTGGCACTGAGATGAGCTCAGCTAGAAACAATTTCCAAGCTAGAAAAGAACTTCAAAAGAAAAATGAATCTATAACAACCCTGTTGAAGGACTGGAAGTCTTCACTTTTACAGATGAGAAAACAAAGCTTAGAGGCCTTAGATTAAGCGACCTGTCCAGGTTATGGGGCAAGCAAAGCCAGGAAATCGTTGGTTGTCTTGGCTTCAGAGCCCAGGATCTTTGGAATACACCTTTTAAAACAAAGTCAATGAAGGCCCAGGACCACTAAGTTTCACTGCCAGTGTAGCAAGAGACATCACAGGAGTTTTGCTGGGTTTAAGGAGCTAAATGGCTGAAAACTGGAAACAGGCATGTGACTGCACAAGAGGAACCCAAAAGTGCAATTACTGCAAACCTCTGGGCCAACATAATTTCAGCCTACCAAGATGTTCATTCACATTTTAGTTAATGGATAGACAGAGGATCAATCTCCCAGAGTCCTAACAGTTCTGAGACAGTCTAGCCTTCTAAAACTAATTTCAGAATACCTTCTCCCTTCAGAGAATTTATGGATTGAGGTGGGATCCATACTCAACCTGTACATACCTGCAGGCTTCCGGTTATACTTGAAAACTTCACAGAACACTAGTTTATTGGGGTCTTTGCGGAAGGGGTCCCGAAACATGGCAACAGGGATAAGGTACATGTCACTGTTGGAACCTTCAGACTGGAAAGTACTAGACCCATCAAAATTCCACTCAGGCAACTCTGGGATAAGAAAAGGTGGGAAAATTAAATTAAAAATGTATAGGAACTCCTCAGGCAAGAATACAGTTAGCTCCCTTTATATTTCCATTATTATATAATTCAACATCTGTACTTACTTATCCCTACAGTCCTTCCTGAGTTCCAAGTAAGTCCATTACCTAAGTTCCTTAAAGAAATAAATCACAACAACCACCTAAGAACATATACTTTTCTCCCTAACTGAGCCTACTATATACCAGGTATAGATATCACCAGCGAGTCAGTTATTGCAAACACTGAGATAAGGGAAAGATTCTGATTCCTTCTTCTCTCATCTCTCGCTGTGTCTTCTTTTTTTTTTTGGTACCAGGGATCAAACTCGGTCCTTGAGCTTACTGGGCAGGTGGCAGCACCACTGAGCTAAATCCCCGGCCCACTCTCGCTGTGTCTTCTGATGTTCTAGGTCAAATTGTGGCCTAGGAAATGGATGTTCCCATACTACCTAGGCCAGTTTGTCACACCAGTTTACTGAGTTCTTAAAAGGCAGAGATCAGACTCTTACCTTGTATGAACAAGGAGTGAACAATGTCAGCCACATAGCAAGTGCACAATGTTGTTGTAAATTATGGTCATTCATTCATTCATTCCATCAAAGGTGTGTGTGGGGGGGTAATATGTTTTTTTGGTACCAGGGATCGAACTCTGGTCCTTGCGCTTGCGAGGCAGGTTCCGGAACCACTGACCTAAACCCCGGCCCCTCATTCATTTCCTCAAATGTGAGCATTATTAGAAAAGTAACCTATCTGAAAGTAGGTAGGTGGTGACATTTTCTCCTTGGGCCCTGGGGGGGAGGGCATAGTTTGTTCTAGACTGAAAAATTAAGGTCACAACTCTAATATAGTAGCCTCTGACAGTATATGTAACTAGATCATTTAAGAATTTCCAAACCACTTCAAAGCATGTACTTTCATCCAGAAACCCAGTGATCTGAGTAAAGAACACAGTACTTTGAGAATTCTGTAAACTAGATATAGCATTTTTCCAATTAGAGCAGTGGCTTTCAAACTGAGTTCCTGAGCATGTTTTAGGGCCAGCTAAGTAGGGATGGCCAAGTCAGCAAAGACTAGCCCTCCACCCTCTCTATAAACCAGACTCCATCTTTTTTTTTTTTCTCAATTCACTGGCTTAGAGGCAAGATTCCATTTAAATAAAGGGTTCTTTCGTTGTTATGCTTTGAGGCTGTGCAGGAGCAGGAGCTTTACATTGAACAAAGTCTGAAAAACCTTCCCTTAGAAAAGCTTTGCAAACAGAATGAAAAAGCCAAATCTAGTGGCTCTCAGCACTGGTCTAAATCTACCCAATGGCTGCCTCCCGTGCTCCTCCCACTGGGATATGCCCCACTCCTACCCACTCTTACCTTCTACACACTTGGGCTCACAGTCCAGGGTGCGGGTCTTGCAGCGCAGCCCTTCTCCAGTGCCATCAATCCAAATATACATGGCTTGGACTTTGTCGCCCTGAGGCAGGGACATGTACACCTGCTTGATGCCTTTGTTCAAGTGGGAACTTGCTGAGGTGGCCATAGTGGAAGATGTTCTGAAGAGAAAAAAATAGCTTTATCAGTACAGACTCCAAACTCATCTCCTGCTGGAATGGCTTAAGAGGGACAACAGAATCTAAAAAGTGGGAATGGTGATCCTTCTCTAGGAAGTCAACACACCCAAAGGTACTTTTAGTCACTCTTCTTTCAGGGGGTTTAAAGTTTTAAAGTCTTGAGAGCAGGAGGTAAAAATTTGATCACCACCTTTTGGGGGGGGGGGATACCTGGGATTGAACGAACTCAGGACCTTGCCCTTGTGAGGCAGGTGCGGTGCCACTGAGCTAAATCCCCACCCCTAGATCACTACCTTTTGAAGCAATTAAAGCAGATGACTGCTAAGGACCAAGCATTAGTAGTAACTCATCATCTCCTTATACCCTGAGGCTTAGAGGCTGAAGTTCCACAGCTACTGCAGATAGGAAACCTCTCCCAAGGTGGAATTAATACTTGTGATTCTGTAATTTCCAGTCTGACGCAAAGTTCTATTCCCTCACTGTAGCTGAGGTAGATTTTAAAAACAAGCTGTTGAGCAGGGTGTGGGGGCACATTCTTGTAATCCCAGGACTCAGGAGGCTGAGGCAGGAGGATAGCTGCAAATTCAAGGCCAGCCTTTAATTCACAGAGAGACCTTGTCTCAAAACAAAACAACAAAAAAGCTACTAAAAGGAAACAAAGGTTCAGAAATAGAATGTTTATCATTTCCCAATACAAGTAAAATCCAGAAAAGACAGCTATAGTTTCTGTTCCGTCTTCCCCCTCCCTTTCATTCTAATGGAGATTCACCTCTACTTCAAAAAGAGAAAGAAAAAACAGGATGAAAAAGAGGGTTAAAGATTTAATCAAAGGCTGGCAGCTTCCTATTACCATTACAAAGATGATAAAAATAGCTGATTCAAGTCGGTTTCAAAGATCCAATCTGCAGTAATTTTCAGTGGTGTGATACGAAGTTCTCACTTCAGAACATAAGCTCAGACTCAAGTACCAAAATGACAATATCCTCTTAAGATTCCATTAGAAAACATCCTGAAGTGGGAAATTCCCACTTTTAATGAGATTGGGATTTCAAAAGCCCTGAAACACGCTAAAGACTGCAAGCCACAGCCAAAAATCCTCTGAAAGAAGTCTCTGAAGCCACAAAACCAGCCTCAACAAAAGAGGAAACATCCCCCACCCTCCCTGGCCCAGCACAGCTGGAAAGGGAACAAATTGTTCTCCTCCGATGACTTGGGCAACTTCTGAAGTACAGTGGCAATGTTTCTATGGGCAACCGTCCATGTTTGCCCAGCTGAAAACAACTGCTTCTCCCAACAGCCTCACCCAAGGGGAAGGGAACCTCGCTGGTCAAATCCTATTACTGAACTCACACTACCTTTGCCTGGTGTCTGGCTAGACCTGGTCATCAAAGTCCACCTTCCACCTAGGCCTTAGGCCAGGACAATCCCTGAAATTTTGTGTCCACTGAAAGCTGTCTCAACTCCAAAATTAAACCACAGGTTGTGGATCTTTTGGGTTTTTTTGTTTCTTTTTCCCACGAGACAAACTGGAAGCCAGCACACTATGCATTGTAATTAACCGGTGCCGCTGCCACCGCGGTGCCTAGTTTATGCAGGAAGGGGAATGAAGTTAGGAGTTCTGTATGGTTTCTGCAGCTGTTGCCTGTGGCGGGTACTCCTCTCAAATCCCTCACTCACCCCAGCCACAGAGAGTTCAGAGAGTGAACCGTATTGTTAGGGTTACCCTCTCTAGCTCTCCTCTTTTTAGAGTCGTGTTCGTGCTTCTCGCTCTCGGGTTCTCGCTGGTCCAAATACTGAAGCTTTCCAGGTGAGCGCTTCGGAGGGGGTGACCCGGAGCGGTCGGACCAGGAGGCGCTGGAATTGGCAGACAGGTGGTTTAAGCTCAGAACCTTGACCTGCGGTTTCTCCCCGTAGTTGCCTGAGCAGGCTACGAAGGTCAAGCAGTTGGGGGTCTTCACTGCCCAAGAGCTGGTGCAGTCTTCATCTTCGTTTGATGTTTTCTTCATGGATTTGCGGCTGGGGGAGCATCCCCGCTTTCCGCCCCAGGAGGAGTTGGGAACATCCACTTTGAAAACTGTCCCTGCCCACGGTTGTGTACAGGAAGCCGGCGCCCCGCCCCTCAGGCCCTTGTGGACTCTGGGCCTAGCTCAGGGGGCCATGCCTGCACCCCGCAGGGCAGGCTGGGGTGGAGGGTCCACAGCGCCGGCTGTCACCCCGGCAAGGTCTCCCCTGGGGCGCCCGCGACCACGCCGCGGCCCGAATCTCCATTGTTCGGTCACACTGCAAGGGCCCGGAGGCCACGCGACGGCCTCAGGCTGCCCGCCCCGACCCTGGAGTCTAGGAGCCCCCCGGGACCAGCGGGACTCCCCACAAGGCCCCCGCGCGGAGGAAGCGAGAGGCGCCTCTGTCCTTCAGACGCCGCGGGGCGCTCCCCCCGGGGACCCGTAAGGCCACCGGGTCCACCGCTCCCGCCATCCCGGAGCGTGGGCCTCGGGGTCGGCGCCTCGGAGCAGAAGGGACATCAAAACAAGCCACCATTACCGCCCCCCCCCCGTAGGCACGTTTCCGAGCTTGGCGACGGCGCGCACCCCGCTGTTGCCATCCAACCGCGTGGGGGCAGCCGGCGGCAGAGCCCGCGTTAGACGCGAGTGAGCCAGACTCGGCCGGAGGCCAGAGCGCGAGGAGGGAAGCAGCCACCCGCACCCAAGGCAGGACCACGCGCTTACCTGGGCGGTGAACAGGAGCACAGCAGCCGCGAGAGCAAGGTGAGCGGAGTGAGGCTGATGTTTTGCTCACAAGCCCTGCGCTTCTCCCATTCTCTGCTCTGCAGGCTGCCCGCTCCCCGCAGCCCTCTGCCTTTATCGGCGGCCTGGCTCCACCCCCGGCGCCCTGATTGGCTCGCGGTGGCGGGGAGCCCGGGCCCAGGAGCCTGTGCGCGCCGGGTCCCGGCGGCCATTGGGCGAGGAACCGGGCGGGCGCTGTGGAGTTTTGGGGCGGGGGCGGGGGACGCCGAGCTGGGGAAGAAAGAAAGCGGCGCGAGGGAGGGGAGGAAGGCGGGCGGCCGCGGAGCGACGAGGGCGGCGGGAAAGGGGAGGCTCGGCGCGGCCATCTGCTGGCCTGGGGCCACTCTGCAGGCCCCAGCCCCGGCCCTGACGCTCCGCGAGAGCCGCCTGGCCCCCGCCCTCACCGCCTCCGAGGTGCTTAGGGTTGCGAGGAGCCTTCTCTGTTAAATCCAGAACCAGAGAAACCGAATTTGCTCTTTGTTATGAAAGAGCCACGCGAGAAGCGGGAGCCCGCGGAGCTGAGGAGGCTGGGCCAGGGCGGTTACCTTTGGGGACTGTAGAGGCCTTATCTCAAGGCCTGGAAGCGCCCCTTCCCCAGCTCCCTCAGGGGGCTTGAGAAGTGAGCAGAATTCTGGTAACTCACATTTTTAAGGGAAGTTCTGGAATTCCGTAGAAACTATTCTGGAAGGCAGCAGAAAATCAAACCTGCCTGATAATGTCCGTGTCCCCGTGCCCCCCCCCCCCCCGCCGTCCCCATAAGGTCTTTCAGCCTCACAGGGCCCAAGTTTCCTTATCTGCAAAATAAAGCCCTTTCAAGAATGACCTTCCGAGCCAAACATCAGATTTGAAATTTCTGTGTGCAAACTCAGCCCTAAGGGCAGCTAAAATTAGAATTCCTTAAGGACATGCTTCGTGGCTTTGCTTTCCAAGTAATACAACAGTATATTGTGGCTCTTTATTAATTTTGAAAATAAGTTTCTCTTCTCCTGTGAGCCTTTTTGTAATGGTTGAGAAAATGTGTATGTGAACACTAACTTGAGATAAACCTTTGTTCACATGCACAAAAATTATACAACATGTATGTTGCTATCCATATTGTTTTTTGAGCATTCTATTTTTAGTGCCTGAAGTCTACCTGGTGGTGTCTGACCTTTATTGTCTTTTTTCAGAGGTCCCAGTATTTGAGATTCTGAGATATTGCTGTTATAAGACCAAGAATTCATGTTTCCAGTGAATGCCTTTGGAAGTGGAAAGGAAGAAGTTTGTTCTGGTTATGTTTTGTACCACAAATAAGGAAAAGAAATGTTGCTTGTGACCACACAGACATAACTTGGCTTCTTTTGTCAACATGCCTTCTCTTTAAGTGTGTTTAATACTGTAGCCCTTTCAAATGACTCAAACAGGTATTTGAGGTTTATTTTGGAATGGATAAGGCACCTTGAAAAATCTTTATTAGATTTCAGTGCTGCACATTGAAGCATTATAATGTGGTTAAAGGCAGGGGGCTTCAGATCAGGCCAAACTTCTCTCTTTTTTTTTCTGGTACCCTGGATCAGACTCAGGACATTGCGCTTGCAAGCCAGGTGCCAGAACCACTGAGCTAAATCCCCAGCCCCAGATCAGGCCAATCTTGATTCAAGTTTGGGCATTATCTCTACCCACCTTGAGTTGACCAAGTTACGTAGCCACGTAAAGTCTCACTTTCCTTATCTATGAAATTGAGAAAATTTTTTTAGAAAAGGAAAAAAACAGCTACCTTAAATTCTATAGGGATTTATTGTGGTAGCATATGCAAAAGAGGTTAGGGTGGCATCTGGAACACAGTAAAATGTTTAGAAAACAGTAATTACCGCCCCTCCCCACACACATACCGCATTGGATCTTGAACCCAGGGCCTTGCACTGAGCCTAAGCCCTTTTCATTTTTTTAGATAAAGTCTTGCTAAATCACTATGTTGCCCAGGCTAGGCTCATTTGTGAGCCTAGAGTTCTGGGGTTACAGGCATGTACCACCACACCTGGCTAATAATTATCATTTTGATAGGCCAGAATAATTTGAAGAGATTTGATAATTCCTTTTCCCATGGTGACTCATTAAATATATTTGTCAAACTCAATATAATACTCCCTATTGACTGAATGAAAGTTGGCTTAGAACGAGTAACAGAATAAGCAGTCCTTTGCAAGTGGAAAGGAAAAACTTTGTTCTTCTGGTTGTGTCTGTACCTCAAATATGCCAAAGACCTCTTTGAAATGTTCAGGTCAGATGGTTGGGGAGGAGGGCAGAGGAGAGAAGAGGTGTTGTTCTTGTTTTAAAGGTGATTTCCAAATGCCAGAAAAAGATAAACCAGAGCCTTCTGCACTCATCACCACCAGCATACGAGATGGGCATGGTTTTTAAGCTTATAGCATTTCTGCCAGGTGAGTGCCAATTTCCTTTGCTAGGTATACTAACCTCTTTGAGCAATGTATTCCTTTACATATCCCCCAATAGTATCCAAGGTGAGTGTTCAATAAATGTTTGTTGACTACACAGAAATGGCAGCGGCACCATCAAGAGAACACGTGCTTTGAGCTGCTTTTCCGAGAATGGAAATGGATTTGCTTTGATCCTTTTCTGTGACTAAGGGCATGCTCTGTGAGGGTTAGGAAGGTAAAATATGACTGCTGACTCTTTTCTGCAGGAAATAGGAGGCCTTGCCTCCTTGACCATCCCCTCATTTACTTAAACAAACCAAATCAGGACCCAGATGCATCCAAGGATTGACCAGGGAAGGGTAAGAGTGTACCGTGGAAGAAAAAGCAGAACAGTCTTTAACTGGTTTACACCCAGAAAACCAGACTGTACTTTTCAAGAAGTCAGAAGGGCTTACTTCATCCACTTAGACTTTGCTGTACCTGCTGCCCTTTGTTCTTCTTCCCCTTCTTTCCTAAATTGCCACCACCCCCACTTTCTACCCCCACCATAAAAAGAGCATCAGGATGCTGAAACCTATTAACTTTTTCAGTCTTTTTGGAACACACAGTATCAAAGCCAACAAGGTGTTCTATCATATGTGCTTTGAAGTCATATTATCTCTAAGTGGAGTTGCTCTGTCCCAGGGGTGGGTGGAGTGGGAGAGTGAAGAAAGATTGTGTTCCACACCTGCAGAAATAGTTGAACTAAATACCTATCTCTCTCCTCTTCTTTCTTTTCTCCTCCCTTCTTTCTTCCTTCTCTTCCCCTTCCTCTTCTTGAAACAGCGGCTCACTATATTGTCTAGGCTAGTATTAAACTGAGTTTTCCTTCCTCAACCTCCCAAGTAGCTGGGATTCCAGACATACACCACGATGCCTGGCTAAATGCATTTCTTTTCTTTCTTTTTTTTTTTTTTTCCTGGCACCAGGGATTGAACTCAGGACCATGCACTTATGGGACAGGTGCGGTGCCACTGAGCTAAATCCCCAGCCCCTAAATGCATTTCTTTAGCTTTGTTCTGCTGCCTGAAATGGTCTTGGCTTGGTTGGGCTTTCCTGTGAGCTCTCACAACTTCTCTTTCTTTTGAAGCACCTGTTTTCCCTCTGCAGGTGAGAAGCCCTTCCTTAATCGCTTTGCCAGGGCCTCCATGGCTGCTGTGCACTCAGACACAAAATCAGAGTATGACTCAAATGAATCCAACCCTTAAACTATAACATGCTGTTTGGGAAATGGAGTTTACCCTATATATGAATGATTTCATAGTGAAAATTTTAACCTAGGCTGAAGAGACACAACTGAGTTTCAGGGTTAGGGAATACCTTGGAAACTCAACACATATTATAAACTGTTGGTTTGTTTTTTTTTTTAAATCAACATCAGTCCTTTCCAAAAAAATAGACCATAATGGAATCTTAAACTGAACTAATATAAAACAAAAGAATAAGAAGAAAAGGAATACTCTGGAAGCTGATAGCATTATTCTTAAATTATATTTTGGGGAAGGATTATAGGTGACCAAGTTTTCAAATTTCACTGCACACAAAAGAAGGAAAGACTAAGTTATACTTTAATTCAGTAACCTACCACTGAGCATGGGAGGAATTACTGTATTTAGATATCTTGATTGTTTGATACTGTAGTTCAGGAGAGGAAATTTGAACTTCAACTATCAGTTGTATCTCTCTTAACTGATTTGGGTTTTGTTTTGTTTTGCTTTGTTTTGTTTTGCAGTGTTGGGAGGTGAACACGAGGCCTCTTACTATAAACTACATCCCCAACCCATTTTATTTTATTTTATTTTATTTTAGGTACTGGGGATCGAACTTAGGTCCTTGCGCTTGCACAGCAGGCAGCAAAACCACTGAGCTAAATCCCCAGCCCCATCCCTTTTTATTTTTTATTTTGAGACAAGGTCTTTCTAGCTTGCTAAGTGGCCCATTCTGGGCTTGAACCTGGCAATCCTCCTGCCTCGGACTCCAGAGTAGCCTGGATTATAGTTGTGTGCCACCACATCTGGGTTCCTATTTGAATTGTGTTAAACACTTACTGAGATCTTTCAAATATAAGCAACACTCCATTTCCTAAACTCCACATTTGGATAGAAGGTTTGGTTCTGTTTAAGCTGCAGCCCACATCTTGTCTCTACAGAAAATTGCTTGGAAAGTTTAGAAGAATCAAGTTTATCTTACAAGGAAAAATAAGTTCTGTTGGGAAAATTAGAGCTGTATCATTAGAATTAGGTCTTCACATCATTTTATCTTAAAGATGAATAACGGATGCCTAGATAACTTAATATGAAGTCCCAATTGGGAGACATTTCACAGCTTACTGTGCTTGCAAGTGTCCATTTCTTTGACAGCCTTTACCTAGTCCCTGTTCTTCAGTCTCCTTGTCCTGTGGGTGGAGTTCCTGGGCCACATCTTCTGAAATTGGAAAATTCCTACCATACCACTTAGGAAAGCACAGAGTGCAGGAATCAACCAATTTACTTCAGAACTCTTATGTTATGGCTCACCCAGTGACTGCTGCATAGTGGACATTCAATATATGCCTTCTTTGTGAGTAAACTAGATTGCCACAAAATAAATGCTGTATGACAAATTTTCTGAAGGGAACTTGAAAGGGATGAGGATGTAGTTCAGTGGTAAAGTGTGTGCTTAGCACGCTTGAGACTCCCAAGTTCAATCCTTAGCTGTCGCACCCTCCTCCCCAAATTACCAAGGTGAAAGATCTTTGGAGATTATTTTGCACATGTCGTCACCTGTGCCTACTCTCTTTGCTTTGAGAATCTGGGATTATGTTTTTTGTTCTTTTCTTTTTTTTTGGTACCGGGGATCGAACTTGGGTCCTTGCCCTTGGGCAGCAGGCAGCGAAACCACTGAGCTAAATCCCTGTCCCTCTTTATTCTTAATGGATACACAGATCTAGCTTGGTATTATTGATGGACTGGAACATTATTGAAGCTTGTTTAAAAGTTCAGCCATGGTGGTGGTGCGTAGCTGTGATTCCAGGACTGGGGGGGGGGGTTGGGGGAGGCTGAGGCAGGAGGATCACCTGGAGTTTGAGGCCAGCCTGGCCTACATAGTGAGTTCAAGGCCAGCCTGAACTACAAAGTGAGATCCTGTCTCACGCACAAACATTTTTGGGTTTTTTTTGACAAATTTAGCATTCTGATCTAAAAATTATCTAGATCAGAATGTGCCCTTAGCTGGTAATTTTCTGAAAGAAATTCTCATCTGGATCCACAGTATTTCCTTCTTCACTTCTAACCCCGTTAACGTTGATTTGGATCCCTGTTTATTCCATGTTCATCTGCCAAATTTTAATGGAAACAAACAGCCCTAGTGTATGTTTTCTGGATACTTGGATAGTTTTTATTCTGCTTCTGTATTTTTCCCGTCCTTCATGCCCCCTCCTTTTAAACCCATTCTTGGAAAACTTGTTTACTGGGTTGGAGAGTAAGATACTTGGCCCTGGTGATGGGAACATAGTGCCCTCTGGTGGAGCTTTCTAGGAATTACAAACTTCAAAGCTTGAGAGAGACATCTCCCCTCCCCACATAATACACTGGGAATTGAATTCAGGACTTCATACCGAGCTACATCACCCCTCCCCCTTTTAAATTATAATTTTTCAGATGGGGGCCTCACTAAGTCCTTAAGTTGCCCAGACTGAGGTGGAATTCGCGATCTTCCTGCCTCAGCCTCCCAGACTTCTGGGATTACAGGTGTGCACCCTTACACTCAGCTGGTTAAGGCTTTTTCTTTGACTGCCCTTCATGGAAAGGCCTTTCTGTGACATCTTATATATGATAAATTAATAATACACAAGTGCATTTCCTATGCTAGATGTTTAAGAGATATTTTGCTGGGAGTATTGCCTGATCACCAGAAGTTTATCATTATAAAATTAGGCCTCAAATGCCTGGAAATGGGCATCTGAAACTGTTTGTGCTTTTTGTGTATGTGTGTGTGCTTTTTTTTTTAATCCCCTCCCATCAATGTGTAAAAGGGGTGAAGAGAAAAGGAAGCTTCCCAAAGAAAGGCCAATTGAGAACAATAAAGGGGAGAGGGTAGGGATTTAGCTCAGTGGCACCGTGCCTGCTTTGCAAGTGCAAGGCTCTGAGTTCGATCCCTGGTACCAAAAACAAAAACTAAAAAACAGAGAGGTGAAGTGAGTCCCAGGTATGCAGTTGGCCCATGAAGCATTTGCATAATGTAGAAAAGAACACATTTATTCTAGACAACTGCCTTCTCTCTGAAAAAAGAATAAAGGGGAAAGGGCAAAGATTAGAAAACTTGGTCACAGTCTTATCCTTAGTCCTCATGTGGAACTGAACCTGAAAATTTTAAACTGAGCCAAAAATTGAGAGTTCATAGATTCTTATTCCTAGAGAGGATGGGAGTTTGTAGGTGGGGCACTGAATGTAACATAAAGACACCCTTTGGGGGATCTAGGTTATTTACATTGTGCTGCTGCTTTGGTACTAGGACCTTCTAGCTGGTCTACCTTTCTGTCCCTTCCTCCCTCACTCCTTCCTTTCTTTTCTCCTTCCCTTCCTCCTTTCCTTTTTTCATTTTGAGGATCATTTGCTTCTCCATTTCCATTAGTGAAGTCACCATGACTGAAGGACACACTCACAGGCTTAAGTCTTACACACCTGTACTAGAGTCTTGCCTCATGGATGCTGTGAGACTTGAGGAAGTCAACCTGTAGTTTCCTGGAGGTTCCTCATAGAAATGTGTAAGGATCCAGAGAAATAGCAGAGGAAACAATTAAGAAACAGGTTGCTGGATTTTAATATCCACCAAGAACGAGGAAGAGATATAGCCCATTACTTAGGAGATGACTCAGGCTTTAGGACTGTTGGTGTTGCCCAGAGGAAACTTTGATCTGTTTCTCAACACATTGAGAAGGAACAGGGCTAGGAGGAGATTCTAGAACCAAAATAAATCTTTAGTAAGCATCAACTATGTCATGTAGTTGGAGTACACATAAAAAATTTTGTAACTCGTGTATAGCAAAATCCTACCCTTTAGGAGCCTGCATATTAGTTGGTAAGGAAAATGCTGTCCAAGAGAAATTATTTAAAAAACAAAGCAAAACAAAAGGAGTCACTGTATAGGAAAAATAACAAGGTGGATAATGGAAAGAGTTGCCTTGGGATACCCAAAGGGGTAGGGGTAGAAGTGAATTTTGGCTGCCAAATAACATGGTAAAAATCTGATTGTGAGATGGCACAAGGACTTGGGGAGAGGGGGCTTGCAAAGACCCAAGGATAATGTCTAATAAATTACATGGTCAAGAGTAGATAATGGTTAAATAGGTAATCTTTGGCTAGCATAGGAGTAAAATACATGACACTGAAAAAGTATCAAGCATCTAGATTCTATAAAACTTGAATTATGCAAATTTGTTATTAAAGTATTTTTTTATATTCATTAAGCTTATTGGTATATTTTAGGTGTACAATATGATGACATTCATCATTGGGGATTTGTACCTTTACATGATATATCTTGGTTCTTATTTTTTCCCCACTTTGCCCTCCCTTCAACACTTCCACCCCTCCCTATTTACCCTATTCCCCCCCTCCCTATTTGTTTCCATTTTTTCCTTTTCTCATATTTATTCCTTTTCCTTTTTTCCTTTCCCCTACCCTTCTCACTCCCCCTTCCCCTTCCCCTTCGGACCATATTTTCCTATTTCACATTATCTGTTGTACATTTTGATCCTCATTTATACTTTCAGTTTCTCACACCAGAGAAACTATTTAATATTTACACATTGGGTGTCCTATTTATTTCACTTAAGAGTATGGCCTCAATATGCATCCATTTAGCTATAAATGTGTCTATATTGGCTGAGCAGAACTCCATTTTATTTAAAAAAAAAACACATCTTGGGACTGGGGATTTAGCTTAGTGGTGCTGCACCTGCAATGCAAGCGCAAGGTCCTGAGTTCGATCTCTGAACGCCCCCCCCAACCCCCCCCCCAAAAAAACCACTACAGCTTCTTTATCCAGGCACCAATTGATGGGCATTTGGGATGTTTCCAAGTTTTAGCTATTACAAACTATGCCACTATAAAGATGGGTGTACATATGTTGCTGTGGTATAATGCTTTTAATTCTTTTGGGAAGATACCCAGCAGGGGAGTAGCTGGGTCAAATCCTAGTTCTTTGAGGTATCTCCATACTGATTTCCACAGTGGTTGCACCAGTCTACACTCTACCAGCACTGGAGCAGGGTTCCTCTTTCCCCACAGCCCTGCCACCTTTTGTTATTGGTTGATTTTTAAAGTCACTTTATGTACAAAACTTTGAAGTGAAGCCAGTCTTTAAAAGTTATGAGTAGAAAGGAAGAGACAAAAATAACATAATTTTAACCTAAGTTGATTATAAATTCTGTTATGCTATTTCCACACAGTAACCACCACTTTAGTGAGCAAATAAAAATGCCTACTTTATCAGGATGAAATTTAAATCATTGCAGTTTTGGATTGTGAGAAATCTTTATTCCCTCAGGTAAAGGCAATCACTGGTGCCTGGAGAAGCAGTGGGGACAGTGTAACTGCTGGGCCCTGCCAGGCTCTCAGCAGAGGAAGCTCCTCCCTCCAAAGCCCTGCTATTGCATTCCTTTCCCTTGTGCCTTTTCACACTACAGTCTTCTCCTGGTACTCTTCCTTCCCTCTCCCCAAATCTCATCCATGTCCCTTTCTCAAGCCTCTCCTGTTTCCTTGGCAATGATTAAAGGCTCAGAGACAGAAAATGCACCAGTAGATGAGAACCAGCTGCTGTTCTCCTGGGCCATTACCTTCAGTGGGACCAAAGAGAGTGACATGCACATGGCTGAGGGAACCAACAGGGGAATGATGGGGTGCAGTATGTGCCAGGCATTCTTACCCCTGTATCAGCGTGAGCTCTTTGAAAGGAGGGGAACCTGGTCATCCTTCTCTGGCAGCTTCACTTGCCACAGCAGCCTGTAAAGAGGTCCTGAAGTGTTCTCTTGACATGGAGCCTCTTTGGACTCCATGAGCTTCAACCTGGGGCTGTAACAATGGTGCCAAAAGGAAGAGAAGCCATAGATTCCCAGCAGGCACAAAGCATTGATTATCACATGCCAGCAGAAGAAGGTGGTGACAAACATGATATCACTTATGTCATCATCATCCCATGGGTAGCCAGAGATTGGCCTGTATAAAATAAAGCCTGCCTGGACCAGCCAGGAGCCCATCATCAGGGACAGAAAAGTCTCAATCAGCCAGAGGTGAAACATGGCAGGAGCCCACATCTCTGCAGTCACTACCACCATCAACAGGAAAACCACCAAGATGAGCAGAGAATGGAGTTGCAGCTCCACTCCTGATGAGTCCTTAACATGGGACAGACACCAACAGTAGCAGAAGCTCATAGATGCTCAGGGCCTGGGTACCTTTTTCTAGGACCACACATCTCTGAGGCAGCACGTTCTTGCTGATGACGTCTCCACAGCCATTGAGCGAAAGGAGGGTGAACATGGTGAGGTGCTGCCATTCTTTGGGGTACATGAACCTTGGTGGCAGCTCTCTGCTCATCAATCTGAACTCTTCTTCAGTGGCGCTGATATTATAAATTATCAAGAGAATGCCAGTCATTATCTTTGCCCAACCTCCAAAGGATATTTTCCACAGCCTGGCCCATCTGCCCTTATTCTTGGGAGGACATGAAGGGTTCAGGAGCGAGTCATTGAATATCACAGCTTTGGAGACCACTATTGCCTGATATAATCCATATAAGACCAGAAACAGGCCTGGATATACATGACCAAAAAAAGTTTCCCATTGAGCTACAGATCTGTCTAATGAAGTAGAAAAGTGCAAACGTCAGGCATCTCAAGTTCTGAGCTTTTGACAGAACTGCCTTCCACCTGCTTTTATTATCTCACTCCACCTACTGCTCCCCCACAGACAGGAAACATTTCTTGAGACAGCCCTACATGTTTGGCAGAATATAGACTCATTGTTCCATTCCACTGTGCATTAGGACCTAACTGGCTTTCTTCCAAAGAAAGAAGTTGTAGAATAGCTTTCAGGCCTTCCTCTCTACAGCCTTTAGAGGAGCTTCTAGTCATACTTGTCCCTATCTCCTATGGCTTCCTTCCTCTTATTCTGCCTGTCTTGTCTTTGTCTCAGGAGAAGGAGAGAGGGCAGTGGAGTGGAGGAAGGTGTTACTGTGGTATGTGGAGAAATCCTGGACATTCATAAACTTTTGTGTATCCTTCAGTACTTCTCAGATGTAACTGGTCCAACTCTCAGATGTCTTTCTGGGCATATATTTATAAACATTGTGACCAAACAATACACACTTAAAACCTGGATTTTCTGTTCTTCTGAGATAGCTGTCTCTTAAAGATCACCAAGAAAGCTCCCTTAACCTCTTTTCCTTAACTCTCCCATATCCCCCCAGGTGCTACCAACATCACTTTAACATCTCTACCATCCTGTAGATGAGTCAGCAAAGTCACCTTTTAAAATTGATTTTAAGGGCTGCGGTGGTTTTACAGTGTGTCAGCATAACTAAATATGAACCGTGTTTCCCAGAATTCTTTCCCTCCATGGCTCCAAGTTTTTGTTGCCTACAAATGGAATTTTCATGAAAATTTGAAGGTAGAAGTGAAGCGGCAACCTAAGTCCATTCTGAGGATACAGAGTGTCAGGCACCACTGTAGCTCATGTATCCTGTTGCTGACCTGCCAGCCCACCACTAGGCCTGAGCAGCAGCCAGGCCTAGGACTATCCCAGCTTCTCGTAGTATGAAGAACACCAGGTTCTTTTGCAGGTTGCCTGCCCTTGAGGTATGAGGTGGTGAGGGGCAGAAAAGGACCCCAGTTTGTCTTAACAGGTTTCAGTTTGTCTTTGTTCTTCATTACTTTATGGAATATATTTCTTCCTTACTGCTGCCACATTGACCTGAAATGACATCAGACTCAACACACAGCACATTGGCAACTGCTTTCTCTAGACTTCATTACTAGCTCCCACAAACATGTAAGGTCTACTTTTTTATGAGATAGTCATGACCTTTACTGCTCTTTCCACACTCCTCTGTCATATATCCCTAACTAATACAAGAAATTAAGATGGTGTTCTTAAAATGTAGATACCACTAAGAGGAGCAACTCCAATAAGCTGATATTGGCCATTTAAACTTTAGTGTGAAATAGCCCATTCACTTCATTTCTCTGTTATTAGGTTAGTGTCTAATGCATTTAGGAACACAGAATCCTACATATTGGATAGCAACCAGTGAGCATAGGCAGAGAGGATGGTGGAGAACAAGGAATTGGTGAACATACAAAAGGGAATTTTTTTTGTTTGCTTTTGTTTTTGTTTGAATGGAATAGGAGTTTTTCTGCAGGCAGTATGTTTCATGAGGGAAGAGAAAATTCATAAATAATTATGGATCATGGGCACTTCAGTTTACTGCATAATCATCTATCCCCATTACAAGCAATGCTGCAGAGCAGAGAGGCCATACCTGTATGCTGATAATGTCCCAGAGGGGAGAAGGAGAGTTTATACCTAGGTCACAGTACTGCCACTCCTATCCAAGTACAGATGCTTCTTAACTTGTGATGGGATCATGTTCTAATAAACCCATCAGTGAAACACTGTAAGTGAAAAATGTGCTTAAAACCTCTAACCTAAAGAACATCATAACAATACAGAACACTGTAGTCTACCATTGAACCTGTGATTGAGAGGGAGGTGCTGAGACTCTACCCAGCAATTGAGAGAATTGTACAGTGTGATTAGTCTAGTAAATGGTCAGAATTCAAAATTTGGAGTAGTTTTCCTGAATGTGCATTGCTTTTGCAACATTTTGAAAGATTGTTGGTAAGAGCTGGGCATGATGCTGCATGCCTGTAATCCCAGCACTCTGGGAGACTAGGGCAGGATGATTACAAGTTTAAGTCTAGCCCAGACCATTTTGTGACTTAGTGAGACTGTGTCTGAAAATAAAAAATAAAAGGACTGGGGAATGTAGCCCTGAGTTAAATTCCCAGTACTGCTAAAATGAAAGAAAGAAAGAAGGAAGGAAGGAAGGAAGGAAAGGGAAAGAAAGAAAGAGAGAGAAAGAGGAAAGGGAAGGAAGGAAGCAAAGAAAAGAAAGAGGGGAGGGGAGGAGATGGAAGGAAGGAAGGAAGGATGGATGGAAGGAAGGAAGGAAAATCATAGGTCTAAACATTGTCAGAGACTATACTTGCTCCTTTTCAAGTCTGTTTAATGCCAGAAAAATTAAACATCTGTCTCCACCCTTAAGTATGGCAACAATTCAGACTGCTTCTTCCTTCTGAGAAATTTTGTAGTGCTAGGGAATTGAGTGTGAAAGACAAATTGGAAAAACAAAGCTTTATTCTACCTTCTGAAGGTATCTACTTCTTTGACTTTTAAATTTAGGTGTTTTATATATGGTCATTGTAGAAAAGTCAGATAAACTATACAAGCAAAAAAAACCCACCAAACATTAAAAATCACCTGTAATCCTACAGCCTTGTGGTGGTCATTGGGACCAGTGAGACAGATAGTTTTAAGAAGGGAATGAGGAAATGGAAAATATATTGATTAGATGTCAGAATTTGGATTTTAGGTACGGTTTTCTCTGGATTTGCTGAATGTCTTATGCTTATCTAAAAGAAAAAGAGAGTTTGCCTAGCATGCCTAAGGCCCTCAGTTTGATTCCTACCACCACAAAAGAATAAATAAATAGTGCATCAGACTTAATTTTCCTTAAACTGAAAATAAGATGACATGGATGTGGTTATGCAGAAGTGAACATATTTATCTTCCTGTCCCTTTCTCCCCTAGGGGGATTATCAAACTACTTGGAAAGCGCTATAGAGTAAAATGCTCATAAGAGGAGGTACAAAGAGAAAATCTGAGAGGGACATTTCTGAAGTTAATCAGGGAGGATTTGTTCCTCTGTGTCAGCAAGGCCAGACCAGGGAGTCTGTGGCCTTCAGGCTTTAGTATATGTGCTGCTGAAGCAAGCACTGGCCTGCAGGTTTTAAAAAGAACTGCATTTGGCCACCTTTAGTGTTGCTTCTAGCCCTTCAGGACTGTGGTCCAAGTGGGAGCAGCAGAACCTACTTCTCTCCCATACTCATTTCCCCAGCTGTTCCTGGCAGCTGTGAGCTGGGGATCAGTGATCAGAGGAGGAGGGACAATAGCAACACTGACCCAGCAGGGAGGGAGGTTGAAATGGGAGGTTGAAAGGAGTACATATGCAGGACAAGTAGTCCCACATAGCATCCTACGTGGGATGCTCAGGCCCCCACCTTGGCCAAACATCAAGGCTATGTGTTGTTCATTAACACATGAGCATCCAGGTCTCAGGACTTTGAAGACAGGAATCACTCATCTTAAACCAGACACTGCCCACAGTAGCTGAGAAGGAAACCAAGCGTGGTGATTAGCAGAATGGTCAGACAGCTCCAGAGTCTATGGACACAGAGTACCTGGAAAACTGTTTTATTGGTAAAACTCAAATTTGACCACAGAAGCCCATGGAAGGTTCTTACACACTGGCTGTTCCATAGCAAGACTGTCTTCAGACCCGCCTACCCCTCAGTCCCCATGTTCTTGAGTGTCTGGCTCTCAAATAGCCAATATCATTTTTCCTGCAGAATGAGATGCCAGAGTGAGCAAGATGATCCTCAAAAATTCATATTGTCCTTTTTGTTTTTTGGGTTTTTTTTTTTTGGTACCGGTGATCGAACTCGGGTCCTTGTGCTTGCACTTGCACTTGCGCAGCAGGCAGCGAAACCACTGAGCTAAATCCCCAGCCATGATCCTCAGAAATTCACTAAACATAAATTTATTGACTACTGTGGATCCTTCTGATTACCTCACAGCACTTAAAGAAGGTTGTGGTAGGTTGTTTTTTTTTTTTTTTGGTACTGGGGATCAAACTCAGAACCTTGCACTTATGAGGCAGACAGCAGAATCACTGAGCTAAATACCCGGCCCCAGTTGTGATAATTTTTTACCCTCAAATTGCTTACATTTTAGTTGAAGACACACCTCTACATACTCACCCATCTTTGAGAAACATTTAGACTGCCCCATAGAAATAAAATGTTACTTACATATTTTAAATTTTCTAACAGTCATAGTAAATAAATATAAAAAGGTTAAATTAATAATCTATATGGAATCTACTATGAACTAAATTATTTTAGTAATTCATGTACATAAAATCATTAATTTCCTTATTTCATACTAAGTTTTCAAACTCCAGTGTGCGTGTGTGTGTGTATGTATATATATATATATATATATATATATATATATATATATATATATATGTCTATATATATATATATATTTTTTTTTTTTGGTCCCAGGGATTGAACTCAGGTCCTTGCGCTTGAGAGGCAGGCCACGGAAACCACTGAGCTAAATCCCCGGCCCTCCAGTGTATATTTTACAATTATAGTACATCTGAGTTAAGTTAGATTGCGAGTTCTCATTTGCCATATGTGATTAGTGGCTACCATATTGGTCTGCACAGATTTAGACAACACAGAATGACATGTTGAGTGAAATATATGTTTTAAAGTTTTAGTGGAAGGAACAGTTCATTGGAGGGGTAGAAGTTTGGTGTCTAATGGTATCATGGGTGGTGCACTATAAACTTAATGACTAAGATTTTAGAATGGCATTTGCCCAAAGCTTCTTTTAACTCCTTTCTCTTTAAGAGAGACATCGCCATCAGCAAAAAATGATTGCATCTTACCATAGTGCAAGGCAGAAATGTATGCTAAGAGAAAGCCAGAGGCTGGAGGCTTGCGAAGGTCACATAGAGAGTGGATTCATGGAAATCAGCACTAAGTCAGAGACAGCCCACTTATGTTCCGAAGTCTCATTTTATTTCAAGTAAGTGTTTGTAAGCCTTGAGTTTTATTACTGCTTTACTAAAATAAGGCTCACAAGACACGGAAAACAACATTCTGATTTTCCAGCTCAAAAGGACTGTATCCTTGATTTTTCCTGATACACTACCTCAAAATTTTCCTTTTCAAAAAATATTTGATAATGCAAGCTTTATACCCCATTGCATAACTATGACTTAGGTTTCATCACTTACAGCATTGATCTCAGGTGCTTTTAAACTGTCACATTTCAACAGCTGCAAATTTCTTTTTCTTCTGGAAACTTTGGCAAGGTAGAAGCACACCTTCTCACTCTCCTGTTATTCTTGTATCTCCCCTACAACTATGTTAACCCATGGCTGAGGGCCAAGTCCAAGCTCCCTGAGTGGTTTTCTCTAGATAATTTCTCTTCAAAATCAGCATAAATATCTCCATATTAAGACTTAAACTTTACTTCTTTTTGTTCAGAATTCCTTTGTTCTTTAAATTTGAAATTACTTTAATTTAGAAACAAAATATATTACATGGAAAAAAGAAACAAAATATGTAGACAAACTTTTATTCCATGAGCTTCTCAAATCCTCACTTGGTCAATAATTGCCAAGATAAAACACATGCTTCCTAAAAGTATTCAGCCACCAAAAATGAATTATTAATAGGGATATGGATCAATTGCACAAAGAAGCCTTTGAATCCCATTGTAGCAAATCCTATTGTTGTTGCCATGGAAATCTTTTGGAAGTCTTTTCGATCAGGTTTGGTGCATTTTTTAACTAGCTGACTTGAGTCCTTTACAGACTGCTGACTTATTTCAACAAACAGGGCCAGGGATTCAGTGGTTCCACCACCTGCCTCGAAAGCGCAAGGTCCTGAGTTTGATCCCTGGTACCAAACACAAACAACAAACTGCATCACCTGGTGCATGATTGTCCCCCTACCACTTAAGAGGCCAGAGCCCCTGTTCAAGATCCTTAATTCTGCAATTTGGAAACTCCACTCAACTTCATATTCCATGTGAGAAATACAGCTACCTGGCCACCAAAGATCCTTGCCCCCATCCCACAGTGTAGTGTTGTTGATAGGAAGGATGTGCCCAGGAAGGGATTATGTTTCCCAACCTTCTGGTAACAGAGTTTGGGCCACTGGAATGTATGTGGAAATGAGGCAATCACCTCAAGGTATGACCCATCACCCCCAACCCCTTCTGCATCCTTTCATTTTTATATCAGCTGGCTGATTATGAAGACCTGGGAGGCCTTATAGAACAGCAAAGCCACAAGGGAGGGAGGAGCCTGACTTCTAAAAACCCACATGGAAGGCTACCTGTCAACTAGGAATGCTGGCATTTGATTTTTTGTTTGTTTGTTTGTTTGTTTGTGGTACCGGGGATGGAACTCAGGACCTTGCGCTTGCTTGGCAGGTGTGGGAACCACTGAGCTAAATCCCCGGCCCCTGGCAATTGATTTTAATTGTGTGAGAGAAACAACTTTCTGTTGTGCTAAGGCAGTAAGATCGAGGGTTTATCTGTTTTAAATCAATTCATATATGCTGCCTACTATGACCTCATATAGTAAGACCATTAAAATCTCATGTGAATAGAACCCCTGGACATTGGCTTCGAAGTCTCAAAAAGCCTGATTAATCCCACCCAGTCCTCTCCTCTATCTTCAGCATCTTAAGTCTAGAATATCTATGTGCAAGCCATAGGCTTTCTGGAGCTCAGGAAACAAAAAAATTCCAACTCTGTTGTTTCAAGGAGTTCAATGGGAAACCCAAATCGGGATGTTTAAGGAAGGTTTAACAAAGATGCTTCTTACATAGATGTAGGTGGAGTATAAGGAGACCATAAGGATAGCAGAGTAACTGCTTCCAGGCCTCAAAGGTCTTAAGACATGTGATGGGAGAAGTTCCTGAGCATGTGTGAGGATGGTGTAGTGAGTTGAATGGCGACTTCTAAAAAGACACATCTAAATCCTAACCCCCAGAACCTTTGAATATGGCTTTATTTGGAAAAACGGCTTTTGTGAATAAAATTAAGGATCCCAAGATGAGCTCATTTTGGATTTAGGATGGGCTCTAAATCCAAAGGCAGGTGTTCTTATAAGAGACAAACAGAGGGAGATTTAAGACACAAAGACACACAGAGGTAAAGATAACTTAAGATGGAGGCAGAGATAAGACACATTTACAAGGCAAAAAATGCCAATGATTGCCAGAAGCCATGAGAAGCTGGGAGAGAAGCATAGAGTAGATTCTCCCTCAGAGCCTCAGGCAGGACCAACCCTGCCACGCCTTAATTTCATACTCCTGACATCCAGATCTATGAAACCTCTGGATATCTATTATTTTGGCCATCACGTTCCTCCTTATTGGTTTTGGTACCCTGGGAAATGAATTAAAATGTCATGGTGGCAGGACAGTATATTGCCACACTGAGGTAACCCCAGAGGCAGGAGCTAAGAGTAAAACTCTAACCACACTATTCTTCCTAACTCTAGCCTTCTGCTATGGCTCAGCCTGGCCAACCCCTGCCAGAAGCCAGAGGATTGGATAGCTCAAGTAATCAGGGCAGCCTTCTGGGAGTGACAGCAGGTTAGAGAAGTGCAGAAAATAGCTTTGGAGAGGCAACAGATGGTAGATGGAATGCCTCTTTTTAGGTTGTAGGAAGGGTAGCCATAAATCTTCATCTATCTGGAGAAGTTTGGATTTTACCTGTTATGCTTGTTCCCAAATTAAAAAGAATTTGTTTTCCCCCGTTTCACTCTCCACTGTCCAGGCTTGAAAGGTAAATTATTGCATCAATTTAGTTGTAGGTTAAGATTCAATTTGACCATTATTCAAATGGAGGTAGAGTTTACTTTAGGATATGGTGAGATAAATCATCAAAATCTTCAAAATGCCTTCCCTCCTGATTGTCCTTTTGTCCTCACCATTCTCAACAGGTCTAAGCCTACTTTTTTGATTGTGGGGATTAAACTCAGCACCTTGCTTAGGCAAGCACTCTGCCACTGAGTTACCCACCCCTGGTCCCTTTTATTTTAAGACAGGGTCTCTGTTGTCCAGGCTGACCTCAAACTTGAGATCCTCTTGTCTTGGCATCCTGTGTACTCCAGAGTAGCTGGGATTATAGGCATGTGCCCCCATATTTAGCTAAAACAGCTTTAGATCTTCTGGAAACAAGAACATCCCTGAATCATATGCTCCATTTTCTGCATTTAGCTGCTTTCACTTCATTTTGGATAGCCTTTCCTATAAGGACATGTTGATCTCCCCCCATTTTTTCAACTCCTGCACAATACTCCATATATATTTAAGCATTCCCTAGTTGGTAAACATTTACCTTCATATGGAAAAATGCTTTAGTGATTATTCTAGTATACAGCTCTTTGTGTATATGAGTATTTCTAGAGTAGATATTTTATTAGTGTTCTTAGCTGCAAGCAACAACAATCCATTCTGGCTACTTTCAGAGAAAAGCAATTTATTAAAATAGACAGGTTGTTCCCAGAATCATTGCAAGGCCTGGATAAAGAGGTTCCCGATTAAGTTTGGGCACCTTTGCTCAGAATCTCACTGGTGGAATGGGCTTGGGATGTAGCCTCTGCTGGCCTGGACTCCAGCACTGTGGCAAGTCAGCTTGGCAATAAAGAACAGAGGTTGCTATCTTCACCACCACTTGCACTGTGCAGCAGAAGCCCTGCAGGGATCCGCTTCCTCACATTCTTCACTTCTGAGTTGAGAGCCTAAGTGGATTGTGTAATAGATCATAAGCCTGTACCCTACCTACATACAAAGGAGCCCAGGGGCTACCAGTAAAAATCTACCAAGGAAGGCAAGCCTGACAATGTGGAGATGATCAAAATGTTGGGAAAGTGGTTTTCAAAAATGTTGTTAGGCTCACAAAACAAATGTCCACAGATAGAAAGAAGTGGAATTGTTTGCTTAAAGGGCATTTGTGCTTAAAATTTTGACACATTGTCAAACTGACTTTAAGATAATGGAGATCAATTTTTATTGCTACCTACAGTGTACACTTCTCTTTTCCATAATAGATCTTTTCCATAATAAATATCACTTATGTAATACTTTAGAGAATTTTTGACAATCTGATGGGGAAAAAACATCTCACATTTTGAAATCTGCTTTTCCTCAAAATGCTTCTTAAGATTATTGTTCTTAAGACCTGATTGTTCTTAAGACCTATTTGTATCTTTTGCCTTTCTTAATATTAAGTTGCTTTTATGTTTGTTAAAGTTTGAACAGATATTGGGTATTATTTTTTGCCTGATATATAAAGCGAAAACATATCTTCACAGTACTTCATCTTTTGTAATCATGACTTTTAGTTATAGGACATTAAAATAAAATGTGCAGTCTTTTCAGAGCTTTTTTTTTTTTGGTCAAAAAAGCTTTATCATGTCTTTTATTATGAAACATGTTTTTTTTTCAAAATATTTTACAATCCTATTTTTCATTTTATCTATTATTAATTTTTTTCATTGTATGAGACAGAAACTAAGATTTTCTTTTGTTTTTCCCAAGTGGAAAGCCAGTTGTTCCTTACACTGCTTAAAGAGTTCATCCTTAACTTCTCTGACTGTTCCACTTCCTGCAGCAGCCTGTAGCAAGGTCCTGAAGTTCTCTCATGACACTGAGCTTCTTTCTAACTCAACAGTGTCAAGCTAGATCAGCAACAATGGTATCAAAAGGAGGAGAAGTCATAGATTTCCAGCAAGGACAAAGTGTTGATCATCACATGCCAGCAGAAGAAGGTGGTGACAAACATGATGTCACTGATGTCATCATCATCCCATGAGTAGCCAGAGATTGGTCTATATAGAATAAAGCCTGCCTGCACCAGCCAGGAGCCCATTGTCAGGAACAAAAAAGTCTTAATCAGCCAGAGGTGAAACATCTCCGGAGGCCACAGCTCTGTGGTCAGCACCATTATTAACATTTAAAATATATTTTTAATTTTTTAATCAACACATAGTAACTGTACATATTTATTTTGTACAATGTGACATTTCAATACATGTATTCAATGTATAAGATCAGGGTAATTGGCAATTACCTCAGATATTTATTATTTGTGTTGGGAAAATTCAAAATCTTCTTTGGTAGCTATTTTTAAACATTCAATTAATTGCTGTCAATCATTGTTACCTGCTGTGCTATAGAATATTAGAAGTTACTCCTTCAATCTAACTGTATTCCTGTCCCAGTCAACCGTCATCTCTCCATCTCTCCCTTCTTCTCCGTGTCATTTTCTGGCTCTGTTCTATTCTTTACTTCTTTGAGATCAGCCTTTTAACTTTCAAATACAACAAGAACACAGAGTATTTATCTTTCAGTGTGTGACTTATTTCACATAACGTAACCTCCAGTTTCATCCATGTTGTTATAAATAGCAGATTTTGTTTTTTTCTATGGCTAAATAATGTTCTATTATATATTGATTCTCTATATTGGCTATTGTGACTAGTGCTGCAACAAACATGGGGGTGCAGAAATCTTTTTGGCATATGAATTCCATCTCCACTGCATATATGTCCTGTAGTGAAGTAGCTAGATCATAAGGTAGTTCTGTTTCTGGCATTTTGGCACATGGAAATCCAGAGTTTATTGTTCTTTCCCACAGAACAAAAGTCCTCTTCAGAATGAGTATTTGCAAAGTGGGAGATGGAGTGTAAAACAACGAATGTTAAAATCGTGAGGGTATCACAATCCCCAACTTGAAACTATACTACAAAGCTACTGTGATAAAATCAGCATGGTACTGGCAAAGGAACAGACCTGAGGATCAGTGGAATAGATTAGAAGATGCAGAAACAACTCCAGACATGCTCAGC
>NW_004624771.1:2655802-2666684 GCF_000247695.1 Heterocephalus glaber
ATTTTATTTTATTTTATTGGTACATTTTAGGTATACAATATAAAAACATTCATCATTGGAAATTTGCACTTTTACATAATCTCTCTTGGTTCTTATTTTTTTCCCCTTGCCCTGCCCTCCCTTCAAGCCCTCCATCCCTCCCTATTGGTCTAGTTTTAATCTTTGGCAAGTTGAAACCCAATTTTTCCAGTACCATTTATTAGAGAGGCTATCTTTCCTCCAGTGAGGGTGGTTGGCTCCTTTGTTGAAGATGAGGTGGCTGAGTGTGTCTGGAGTTGTTTCTGCATCTTTTAATCTATTCCACTGGTCCTCAGGTCTGTTTCTTTACCAGTACCATGCTGTTTTTATCACAGTAGCTTTGTAGTATAGTTTCAAGTTGGGAATTGTCATACCCCCTACCTTGTCTTTATTGCCTAGAATTGCTTTTGCTATTCTAGGTTGCTTCTTGTTCCAAACGAATTTTTGGATTGTTTTCTCAAGGTCTATGAAGTATGCTGCTGGGATTTCAATTGGGATTGCATGGAATCTATATAGCAGTTTTAGAAGTATGGCCATTTTCACTATGTTAATTCTTCCTACCCAGTGGCAAGGGATGTCTTTCCATTTTCTGATATCCTCTTCAATCTCTTTTTTTCAGAGTGCTATAGTTTTCAGAGATGAGGTCTTTGATTTCTTTTGTTAGGTTGATTCCTAGGTATTTAAGTTTTTTTGGATGCTATTGTGAAAGGAATTGATTGCCCCATTTCTCTCTCAGTGAGTCTTTTTTTCATGTACAGAAAAGCTATTGATTTTTGCATGTTGACCTTGTATCCAGCTACTTTACTGAACTTGGTTATTATGTGTAGAAGACTTTTGGTGGTGTTCTTGGGGTCTTCTGTATAGAGTATCATGTCATCTGCAAATAATGACAATTTGACTTCTTCATTTCCTATCTTCATTCCTTTTATTTCTTTCTCTTGTCTAATTGCTGTGGCTAATGCATCTAAAACTATATTGAACAGGAGTGGTGATAGTGGACATCCTTGTCTTGTTCCTCATTGTATTGTGAAGCATTTCAGTTTTTGACCCTTTAGTATGATATTGGCTGTTGGTTTTTCATAGATGGCTTTTATCAGATTAAGGGAGAGACCATCTATTCCAATTTCTTGGAGAGTTTTTATTATAAATGTGTGTTAGATTTTGTCAAATTCTTTTTCTGCATCTATTGAGATGATCATATGGTTTTTGTCCTTGGCTCCATTAATATAGTGTATCACATTTATTGATTTGGGTATGTTGAACCATCCCTGCATCCCTGGGATGAATCCCCCTTGGTCAGGGTGTATGATCTTCTTGATGATCTTCTGCATTCTGTTTGCCACTATCTTATTAAGGATTTTTGCATCTATGTTCATTAGTGAGCTTGTCCTATAGTTCTGTTTTTCTGTTGGGTCTTTCTCTGCTTTGGGAATCAAGTAGATCCAGGAATGAATTTGGGAGTATTGCTTCCCTTTCAATTTCATTGAAGAGTTTAAATAGTAGTGGCAGTAGTTCCTCTCTAAATGTCTTGTAGAATTCAGCAGTGAAGCCATCACGACCTGAGCTTTTCTTAGTTGGTAAGTTTTTAATTATGTTTTCAATTTCATTGATTGATATTGGGTCATTTAGAATTTTTAGGTCTTCTTCTTTCAACTTTGGTAATTCACACATATCTAGGAATCTGTCCATTCCTTCTGTATTTTCCATCTTATTGGAGTATAGGTTCTTGAAGTAGGTATTGATGATCCTCTGGATTTCTGCTGGATCTGTTGTAATTTCACCCTTTTCATGCCTAATTGCATGGATTTGGGTCTTTCCTTTTTTTTGATAAGGTTGGCTAAGGTTTTGTCAATTTTGTTGATTCTTTCGAAGAACCAACTCTTTGCTTCAATTGATTTTTTTTCTATCATTCTCTTTGTCTCCTTTGTATTGATTTCTGCTCTGATCATTATAATTTACTCCCTTGTATAAGCTTTAGGTTTATCTTACCCTTCTTTTTCTAGTATCTTGAGGTTCATCATTAGATTGTTTATTTGAGCTTGCTCTGTTTTCCTAATGTGAGTATTCACTGCTATGAATTTCCCTCATAAGACTGCTTTTATTGTGTTCCATAAATTCTGGTATGTTGTATTGGCATTGTCATTTAATTGTAGAAACTTTCTAATTTCTTCTTTAATTTCCTCTGTGACCCATTGGTTGTTCAAGAGTGTGTTATTCAATTCCTGTGTGTTTATGAAGTTCTTGTGGTTTCTTTGGCTATTGATCTCCAATTCCATTGTACTATGATCTGATAATATACAGGGGAAAACGTTAGTTCTTTTGCATTTACTTAAACATGTTCTATGAGCTAGTATGTCATCTGTTTTGGAGAATGAGCTGTGTGCAGCTGAGAAGAATGTGTATTCTGCTTTTGTGAGGTAGAACACTCTGTAAACATTTATTAAATCCATTTGTTCAAGAGTTTGATTGAGTTCTAGTATTTCATTGTTTATTGTTTTGTCTAGTTGATCTGTCTATTTGTGACAGTGAAGTATTGCGGTCCCCCACTACTATTTTTTTTCCAGTATGAGGGATCAAGGTCAGGACCTTGTGCTTGTGTGGCAGGCATGACACCACTGAGCTAAATCCCTGGCCCTCCCACTACTATTGTATTAGTGCTTCTTTGATTTTTCGTGTCCATTAGTATTTTTTTTATGTAGTTGGGTGCATTAGTTTTTGGTGAATATATATTTATGAATGTCATCTCTTCCTCTTGTATTATTCCCTTTACAAGGATATAGTGACCTTTCTCTTAATTAGTCTTGGTTTGAAATCCACTTTATCCAGAAAATTGTATAGCTACCCCTATTTTCTTTCAGGTTCCTGTCACATGGAGTATTGTTTTTCATCCTTTGACTTTCAGTCTATGAATTTCTTTTTGAATTAAGTGTGTTTCTTTTATTCAGCATATTGTTAGATCTTGCTTCTTGACCCATTCTATTTCTTTTGATTGGTGAATTGAGAACATTAACATTGATGGTCATAACTGATATGTATTGATTTATCCTTGTCATGATCTTTTCCTGTTGTTGGATTTTCCCCCCCCTTTGCATTTAATTTATTGCCTTGACTGATGGATTCATTCCACTTGGCTTCATGGAGTTGTGACCCTCATTGTCTGTTGCTAGAATATTGTTTAGAATTTTTCAGAGTGCTGATTTGGTATTTATGAAGTTCCTCAGATGTTCTTTGTTGTGAAAGTTTCTTATTCTTCATCAATTGTGAAAGACAGTTTTGCAGCATACATCAATCTGGGTTGAAGAATGTTTTTGTTTTAGGCTTCAACTATTTCTCTCCAGGCTTTCCTTGAGGGTTTGTGTGGAAAAATCTGCTGTGATTCTAATGGACTTTCTTTTGTATGTGATTTGTTTCTTTTATTTTAATTTTAATTTTATTTTATTTTTTGGTACTGGGGATCGAACTCAGGTCCTTGTGCTTGCAAGGCAGGCGGTGGAACCACTGAGCTAAATCCCCAGCCCCAATTTGTTTCTTTTATCTAACTGCTTTTAATATTTTGTTCTTGTGTTGGATTTCTGGAATCTTTTTTTTTCCAAGTTCTTTTATTGGTACATTTTAGGTATACAATACGTTTACATTTATCATTGGGTGTTTGTACCTGTACATCATGTATCTTGATTCTTATTTCTTCCCCATTACCTGTGCACCCTTCACCCCCTCCACCCTTCCCTATTTATGGAATCTTGAGTATTATATGCCTAGGTGTAGATTTTTTTTTGATCATGGCTATTTGGAATTCTATGTGCCTAACTTATCTTTATGTCAAATTCTTTTTTCCTGTTTGGGAAGTTTTCTGTAATTACTTCTGTGAAAAGTTTATGTCTTTTATGCATCTCCAACTCCTTCAATGACTCCAATCAATCTTAAATTATTCTTTCTTGCATCATCTGGTGGCTGTTGGATTTATTTCTCATGATCCCTTCCTATTTTTAAGAAGTCTTTCTTTTCACGTTCGCTAACCACCATCCTGTCTTCTATATCTGAAATTCTGTCCTCACATTCATTTATTCTGCTGTGGAAACATTCGGTGGAATTTTAAATTTCTTGGATATCTGGTTGGATGTGTTTTATGTTTCCCAATTCTTTCCTATGTTGGGTATTCATGGATTCTCTCATTTTCCTCAGCTCTTCTATTTTTTTTATCTGTATCTGCTCTAGAGTTATTAATCATGTCTTTTATTATGGTTACCATCTCTGCTGTTATCTGAGAAATTATTTCTGATTTCATTTTTTCCAGACCCTCTTTTATTACTTACCTTGTTAGCAGTTCAGGGAGTCCAGGTGGTTGGCTTTCAGATTGTTTTATCTTGTTGCTCTCTGGATTTGCTTTTGGTGATCTGGAAGTCTGGGTTTGCATCTTGTTTAGATATCTTCTCATTTCTGTTGTTTTTAATGTTTTTGGTTTAATTCCTGGCTTGATGCTTGTATATTGTTTATTGCTAGTATCTTTATTGGCAGTATTTAGAACCCTCAGGGAATGACTGCTTCTTAAAGGTGTCTTTCAGGTATAGCTGGTGTTTGGGTTTTGAGGGGGTTTTTTTTGGTACCGGGAATCAAACTCAGGACCTTTTCACTTACAAGGCAGGTACTGGAACCACTGAGCTAAATCCCCAGCTGCAGCTTTTGAGTTTTTCATGACCCTTAGGCAATCTCAATCTCAGTATACTGTGGGGAGCGGTGTCAGCCAAAAAGCTTCATTTTAATTTTACCCTTTGTTATAAATGGCCAGGAGACTATGTAATGGGGAACCGTGTCTCTCCACTAACTCCGATGTTTCCCTTTAGAGTTTGCCCTAGTAACAAGGTGAACCTTCTGTAACCCCAGGAAACAAAGTAGCCCATGAGGGCGAGGAGTGTCTAGAAAACGAGCAACAAATGAAGCAGGTGTTTTGGATAAAGGTCATGGTTAATGACCTAACTCACTGAGTGTATAAAAGAGAGGTGAAAATAAACTTGCTTGCTCGGTCTTGGGAGCCCTCCTGACACTGTCTCCTCTCTTGATTTTTTCCTCAGTCCTCCTTTCCCCCATTCAGGAACTGTTCGACTGGTGACGGCTGGTCCGTCACAGGTGGCACCCGAACAGGGACCTGAATACGAGGGATACCAGAGTGAAGGACGCCGCAGGAATACGAGGGCGCTCGGTAAGTGACGGGCGGCGATAATACTCGGGAGAGTATGGGGCAAGGCAGTAGCAGGGCGCTGTTCGCTCAAACGCTTAAAAATACGTTACAGGCCTGAGGTGCGCGCGTCGGGCATCAACAGCTCTGTGCTTTTTTTAGAGTTTGTTGAAAAAGTCTGCTCCTGGTTCCCCACGGAGGGAACTGTTAGTTTAAAATTATGGAATAAGGTAGGAAAGAAATTGCAGGATTATTATGCCGGCCACGGGCCATCCAAGGTGCCTGTGGATGCCTTTAGTCTATGGACTCTCATACGCGATAGTTTAGATCCACGGCACGAAAGCTTTAAGATGCCAGAATATGCAGAAGAAAAGAAGGAGGAAGATTGCCGTCCCCTGTCCACTAATCCCTTTTTGAATGAGGGCCCTTCTGCCCCTCCAAATGTTGATCCTTCAGATGAGGAAGTTTTAGATGATCGTTGGCCTCTTCCCGCTGTGGTTGCTTTGGCAGCACAGGAGGAAGATGACAAATCTTTACCTATGGAAGGAAATGATAAAGATAAAAGATGGGATATGGAACTAGAAAATCTTAAAAAGGAAATGGAACAAATGAGACAGAAGTTTGAGGGGATGTTATCAGGAGGACTGCCTCCCGGCGTCGTTCGTTGCCTGCCGGAGGCGTTTTTGTCCCAGGAAAATAGAGAACCTGAAACTTTTCAAGGGAATAAAGAGCTTTCCCCCCTGCAGCAAATTTTGGCTGAAGGAGGTGATCGCTGGGAAATAATCCCAGGCTTTCCATATATCATCAACAGTAGGGCCTTTCCTGTGATACAACGATATGATAATCAGGATAATTTAATGGAGGCTAATTATCGCCCCCTTGCTTTTAAACAATTAAAGGAACGAAAAGGGGCCTGCTCTCAGTATGGCCCCAATGCCCCTTTTACACAAGCTCTGATAGATACACTCACCTCGTTTGATGTTTTCTTACCGGAGGATTGGAAGCAACTTGCTCGAGCCTGTCTGTCAGGCGGAGACTATTTGTTGTGGAAAACTGATTTTGGGGAACAATGTCGGAAAGCAGCTGAGATAAATGCTGCGAATGGGATCAATTTTACCTTTGACATGCTGGCCGGGGAAGGACAGTTTCGCACCATTGGAGCCCAAGCCAAACTCCGCCGGGAGGCACTTATTCAATCCAATGCTGCGGCTAAACATGCTTGGCGCAAAATTCCCCCTTCCGGCCAGCACGCAGAGGAGTTGTCTAAGATAAAAGGCTGATGAACCTTTTCAAGATTTTGTCGATCGCCTTATGCAAACGATTACACGGTTGTTAGGAGAATCAGATGCTAGTGCTATGCTCCTTAAACAATTGGCCTTTGAAAATGCTAATGCCCCCTGCCAGGCAGCCATTCGGCCCTATAAAAATCGAGGGTCTATTTCGGATTATATTCGATTATGTGTTGAAATTGGACCTGCCTATACCCAAGGCTTAGCTATGGCTGCCGCCTTACAGGGAAAAACTGTACAGCAAATTCTGGTACAGCAGAGGCGGGGAGCCCGGATTCCCAGGCCACCAGGAAGTTGTTTCGGGTGTGGCCAAATGGGTCATCAGGTTAGACAATGCCCCCGTCGTGTGAAGGAAGGAGATACGCAGGAAAAAAACACCGCAAATGATAAAAACCAGGGCTTTGCCCTCGATGTAGACGAGGAAATCATTGGGCTCGGGATTGTAGATCAAAAGGAGATGCACTAGGGAATATTTTACCGGGAAACGGGAGGAGGGGCCAGCCCCAGGCCCCGAAACAAGCGTATGGGGCCATTCAGAATTTCGTCCCAGCCCAGAAAAACAATCCATTTCTGAACTCTACCGAGCCACCTCAGGCAGCGCAGGACTGGACCTCTTTTCCTCCTCCCGTGCGGTATTGACCCCCGATACGGGAATGCAAGCCCTGCCTACTGGGGTTTGGGGTCCCCTGCCCCTAAATACTGTAGGACTTCTTTTGGGTCGAAGTGGCAATACTATGAAAGGACTCGTGGTGGCCCCTGGGGTAATAGATGCAGATTATACTGGGGAAATTAAAATTCTGGACCACACTTCCCATGATGTCATCGTGATAGAGGCAGGACAACAGATTGCTCAGTTATTAATTTTGCCTCAATATCCGATGCCCAATAAGGCCATTCAGGCTAAAAGAGGTAACTGAGGTTTTGGATCATCTGATGTGTATTGGATTCAAAATATTGGGACTCATAGACCTGAATTAGAACTAAAAATAAACGGGAAAAAATTTATTGGATTGCTAGACACAGGTGCAGATGTCTCGGTTCTTCGAGCCAATCAGTGGCCTTTGATGTGACCAAAAACAGCATCTCTTACTCAGTTACAAGGAATAGGTCAAACTTGTAGTACTGAACAAAGCAGTGATCTGCTTTCTTGGATTGATAATAAAGGACATACAGGATTGTTCCAGCCCTATGTTATTTCAGGGTTACCTGTAAATTTGTGGGGCCGCGATGTCATGAAAGATATGGGAGTTTATTTATATAGCCCCAATACTCAAGTTACTCACCAAATGTTCAATCAAGGGTTCCTACCCAATCAGGGCCTGGGACGTCATGGTCAAGGGAGATGCGAACCCTTACAATATATAGAAAATCAAGGAAATAGAGGACTTGGCTATTTTTAACACAGGCTATTTGTCCCCCTGTACCCCATGCTGACCTGATCCTTTGGAAAAGCAATGAGCCAGTGTGGGTAGATCAATGGCCCCTTACCGGGGACAAAATATTGGCTGCCGAGCAGTTGGTACAGGAACAGCTCGACAAGGGACATATTGTTCCTTTTAACTCTCCTGGGAATTCACCTATTTTTGTTATTTAAAAAAGTCCGGAAAATGGAGACTTTTACAAGATTTTAGGCAAGTTAATGCCACTATGGAAGTCATGGGGGCTCTTCAGCCAGGTATACCCCGACCTTCCGCCATACCCAAGGGAACCTTTGAAATAGTTGTTGATCCTCAAGATTGCTTTTTTACTATCCCCCTTGCGGCTCCAGATTGTAAACGTTTTGCATTCAGTGTTCCCTCAATAAACTTTCAAGAACCAGTAAAAAGATATCATTGGGTAGTTCTTCCACAGAGTATGGCTAATAGCCCTACTTTATGTCAAAAATATGTTGCTCTCGCTATAAAACAGGTTAGAGCAGAGTATCCTCAAGTGTATGTCATTCAATATATGGATGATGATCTTTTGGCAGATGAGAAGGAGGGACGTTTGTTGGCTGCCTTTTCAGATTTACAAAAAGCCTTACAAGCCCATGGGCTCATGATATCCCCCTCAAAAGTTCAGAGACATTCTCCCTTCTCCTACTTAGGGTATACCCTATTTAGAGATAGTATGCAAACCCAAAAGTTACATATAAGAAAAGATGGTCTTAAAACTTTAAATGATTTTCGAAAATTATTAGGAGACATTAATTGGCTCCGGCCCTCTTTGAGGTTAACTACCGGAGAATTAAAGCCCCTTTTTGAGATTCTAAAAGGAGATCCACATCCCAATTCTCCTCGTGAATTAACCTTGGCTGCCCGGGAGACTATCAAGTTAGTTGAAAAAGCCATTGAAGAACAACAAATATCCTATATGGATTATACCCAGCCATGGATTTTGGGCATCCTTTTCACTAAATATACGCCCACTGCAGTTCTGTGGCAACAAGGGCTGCTTTTGTGGATTCATCTGCTAGTTTCTCCCTCCAAGGTTATACTTCCATATTATGAAGCTGTGGCCCAATTAATAAGTCTGGGTCGTTTTGAAGCCCGGAGTTATTTTGGGCAAGAACCCCCTGCTATCATTATTCCTTATAATAATAAACAGATTGATTGGTTATTCCAAAATGTAGGTGATTGGGGTATAGCCCTTACAGGATATCCAGGCAAAATTGATAATCATTTTCCATGTCATCGCCTGTTACATTTCGCCTCATTACATGCTTTTGTTTTTCCCCAAGTGGTGTCTAAACAACCTCTTGAGGCCGCCTCCCTGGTATTTACTGATGGATCTGTCTCAGGAGTAGCCGTTTATGTTTTAAATGATAAAGTTCATCAATTTTTTGTTAAGTCCTCCTCTGCTCAGGTGGTAGAATTATCAGCAGTAGCTAAAGTGTTGAAAGTCTTGTCAGAACAGCCATTTAATTTGTATACCGATAGTTGTTATGTTGCTAGAGCTATCCCACTATTAGAGACTGCTGAATTGCTTCAAACATCACAGGATTAGATCTTACGTTTATTCCAAAAAATAAGAGATCTTATTCGGCAAAGGGCCACACCGTTTTTCAATGAACATATCAGAGCTCATTCTGGCCTTCCTGGCCCCCTTGTTGAAGGTAACGAGTTGGCTGGTCGCTCAACGCGTTTAATGATGCTCACCCAAATTGAAAAGACCTCACGTTCCCATCAACTTCATCATCAAAATAGCCGCAGCTTGCGCGCACAGTTTCACATAACCCGCGAAGCAGCACGTCAGATTGTTAAGCAATGTTCTGCTTGCCCATTGCATCACTCTGTCCCACAGTATGGGGTAAATCCCAGGAAATAAAACCTAATCCGTTGTGCCAAATGGATGTTACTCATATACCTGAATTTGGAAGACAAAAATATGTACATGTCAGCATCGATACATTTTCGGGATATATTATGGCTACAGCCCAGGTGGGTAAGGCCTCTAAACATGTCATGTCTCATTGTTTAAAATGTTTCGCTTCCGTTGGGCTACCTTCCATAATTAAAACTGATAATGGCTCGGACTATATCAATAAGGCCTTTAGACAATTTTGTAATCAATTAAATATTGTACATAGAACGGGGATTCCATACAATCCGCAAGGACAAGGGATTATGGAAAGGGCCCATGGTGCTCTTAAAAATCAATTGACTAAAATAAAAAAGGGGGAGTTATATCCCCTATCCCCACAAAATTATCTAAACCATGCATTATTTGTCTTAAATTTTTTGATTGTGGATGCTCAAGGGTTGACTGCAGCGGAAAGATTATGGCATCCAGAAACCAAATCATCATACACATTGGTAAAATGGAAAGATCCCCTCATGGGTGTATGGAACGGTCCCAGTCCGGTACTAATATGGGGATGAGGGCATGTTGTGTTTTTCCACAGGACGCTGAAGGTGCCCGGTGGCTGCCTGAAAGATTGGTCCATTTCACGGGAAGTTCTTCTGCCTGTAGAGATGATTCTGACAACTGTCCTGCTGGTGAATCTAATGATGGTGTGTAATGGAGAACTTTATTGGACTTACGTACCTGATCCACCTGTTGTACATCCAATGAGCTGGGAGAATGGAGAAGTAATGGTATGGGTGAATAATACCAGGCTGTTGGATGAGCCAGTGGCCCCTGACAAGAACGAGGTCCGATCGTTTAACTATACTGGATCAGGAACCGGAACCCCCATATGTTTCTCCAGAATCAACAAGACCGGGTGTATAAGACTGAGTGCTTGCACCTTGGTAGGAAGGCAGGTAGATCAATGCAAAAGCGGGATCATTGGAGTCCGTTTACATCTACCTGTGGGTATGGAGACTACTGGTGTAGTGCCTCAGACTTTTCCACCTTGTGGGAGGAGAGAATGCTCTAATAAGACTATTCCATGGAAGAGATGTGTGGCGGATGCTCCTGT
>NW_004624771.1:2671470-2698895 GCF_000247695.1 Heterocephalus glaber
AAATAAACTTGCTTGCTCGGTCTTGGGAGCCCTCCCGACTCTGTCTCTTCTCTTGATTTTTCTCAGTCCTCCTTTCCCCCATTCAGGAACTGTTCGACTGGTGACGGCTGGTCCGTCACAGTATACCAGGAAGAACAGCTGACTAGAGCAGTCACATCACCTTGGCCAAAGTAATACAATCAGCATCAACAATGGCATCAAACACAGCTTAGAAAATGACAAATTGTGGTAACTATTTATCTGTCACCCTCAACCACATGAACTAGACTTGAGGTTATGTATCAAAATCTAGGACCAACCAGAAATATATATGCAATAAATAACCCCTTCAGTATAGCAAATTTACCTTTCAGGAAGTACACTTGAAGGAGTTGCAGGGTGAGATAGAGAAATAGAAGGAGAGGGAAAGGTTAGAAGTAGGGGTAAAGGGTGCAGGAAGATCATGTAAACTTTGGGAAACTGGTGAAGACAGGAGGAAGAGAGACAAGGAAGGAACAAAAGCAGAACAGTACAAACTAATAACAGAAGAACCAGAAACTGTATTCATGCTATTATAGAAGAACAATCAAGAAAAAATAAAACAAGGGGAAAAAAGGAACAAGAAAGGAGGGAAACAAAGAAGAGGAAGGACGGAGGAAAAAAGAAAAGAAGGAAAAAGAAAGAAAAAAGATAAGAAAAAAAAAAGTCCCCTTCAAGGTATCTCTGCTGTTGCTGGTAGACAATGTGGGCAGCATCATGCAGATTGAAGTCACTAAATCTCAGCAAGCCAGCCATAGTCCACTGAGATTCAGGCCGGTTTCTGGTTGCAAGGCTGGAATTGAGCTCCCTGACCCTCCTGTGTGTTTGAACTCTGTAGGGTTCTGCTGCCAGTTCAAGCTGCCCCTCTCCCACAGCAAGTCTGAGTTCCAGTAGGAGGTGCTGATCCAAACCACTCACCAACCACTGTAGTCCACTGTGTCTTTATTACAATGGCTATCTTTGCTCTCCTGCTGGGCTTCAATTCTCACCCACCAGCCTTGGTTGGAGAGGCCTTCTCTTTGCTGCTCACCACTCCTCTATTCTGTCTGTTGCTCTTGTGGGCAGCCCTGGCTGCTGAATCTCCTATAGGTTTTGATATGTAGAGTTATTTTATTTCTCTTTTGAATAGTTTTTCCATTTAGTTTTTGTTTTCTCTTTAACCCAAAAGCCATCTAGAAGAATGTCTTTTAATTTCTAAATAGTGTATTTTCTTTTATTAGTCTTTTTATGTTGATATTGTTTTTTGAAAATGTCTATATTGCTTTTCTTCATAAATGTTCCTTGAGAAGTATCTTCCCATTAATTTTTTATATACCATCATTATGTCTGAGATGAATGTGGTATGTTCTTTGACAGTGGGTCTATTTTTTTTTAATTTTATTTTTATTATAACATGTTTGTTTGCAGTACATAATGATTACATTCATCATGGGGAGTTGGTGCATGTATATTACACATCTTAATTCTTCTTACATTTTCTTCCCCTCTCCTCCCTCCTCACTCTTGACAAAGCTTCTGGATTGTTAATTTCTTATTTCTACTAGTTTTTACTTTATGTGTATATTTGAATAAGAAAAAAACATAATGCCACATTATCAATGAATTAAGGGTCATAACTGATATCTTTTTGGTAAATTGAATATAATATGAAGAAGATAATATCTTTGTCCTTGTTAATGCTTCTTGCCTTAATTTTCTTTTGTCTTATGTTACCATTTTAGCATCTATATACTTTACAATTTTTTTCTAGTACAAATACCTATATTTCAACCTTTTCGTTACCCATTGTTTTAAGCATATGTCTTGCAAATGTGTAAAGTTTGACTTTGTATTTTAAGTTATTCTGAAAATCTATGTTACCTTAACAGAAGAATTTAAGATACTTAAATTTATTGTGACCAGTTTTGCATTTGGATTTAACTGTTGTATTTGGTACCCTAGTTCTTCCTTTTACATTTACTAGAATAAAAATTTTCCCCAAAAGATAGTTCTGTTAGAATAGAAATTTAGAGGAACTTGAGATTAATTACATTACTACATTTTTATGTTCTCCAACTTTCCTCACCATTTCAGCTCTAGCTATGTAAAACCTTACAAACAAACAATTCCATATTTTACGATTATAGGATATGTCACACAGGCAAAGTTGTCCTTGGCTTCTCAGAACACCAATAATTTGTGTCATTATTCTTTTGTTCCACAAATAAGCAAACTTTTATGTATGCGATTTACTAAAAACTAAGGCCTTCCCTCACTGGTAGGTACCTCACTGGGAGTAGGACCATCTAATAAAGTGTTATTATGTTAGTATCTTTTCTACCACTAAAAAAGACTAGGAAATTTTGAGATATTTCAAGAAGCAGTAGAGTAAAGTGGTTATTAGTATGGATTCTAGGAAGGCCCTGACATTGTTGGAATCTCAGCTTTATCGCATTTATGAGACTTTAGCCCAATCAATAACTTCTCTAAGTCTCATTTCTTCATATGTAATACAGAATCAGCAATAAAACCGCTTTGGAGGGTTACTGTGAGGAATAGAAGAGATAATCTATATTAAAAAATGAGCATATATTTGGCATGTAGTGCAAACCCTAAAAATGTTAGCTGATATTGTTAATAATATCATACAAGACTGTAGACATGGCTGTTTTCACACAAATCATAGTTTCCTTATTCCCAAGGGAAGGACAGCTGTGGAGATGCTTGAAGACACATAATGTCTCTGTGAGAAGACACGTCTACTGCCCTTCATAGCTTCAGCATCCCTGGAGTGGACTGAAGACATCAGCTGAATGGAGAGCCCAAGGTGCTATATTTGCTGCCTCATGCTTATAACCTTTGCTCTATTTTACCTGTTTTATCTGCAGTTGCTGCATTAGGATGTCCTGGCCTTAATGAAATATTTAGTCCTGGATCTTTCCATGTCCCAAATTAACTTTAATGAGCAAACATGGAAAGATCAAGAGGACTGCGGCTGGGACTTGGGGGAACTTTGAAGCAGAAGCCAGGATGGGGTAGATGCCCTCTGGCAGTTGGCCAGCGTTTACTTTTGATGACAACAAACCCTCAGATCTTGTTCTCAAAAGCTGCAAACAAGGGGCTGTGGTACCAGGATACCCGAGATTCCATCTTTTGCAATGCCTCTGTGTGCCTCATTTAACAAGCATGTGATGAACACCTGCTGTGACTCACATACTTACTCTAATGTGTGTATTAAATGCTTTGGGAAATATCTTGTCCATAAGACACTCTCTCTGTCTTCAAGAATTAACATGCTGGTAGGGAAACAGGATGTGCACAAATAGCAATATTAGAAAAGGGACTCTCGGGGCCTGGGGATTTAGCTCAGTGGTTCTGGCGCCTGCCGCTCAAGTGCAAGGTCCTGAGTTCAATCCCCGGTACCAAAAAAAAAAATGAAAAGGGATTGTCGGGCCAGAGATTTAGCTCAGAGGTGCAGCGCCTGCCCACCAAGCATGAGGCCCTAGGTTCCATTCCTGGTACCAAAAAAGAAAAGTGAAAAAACAAGACCCCCAAAAAAAGCCCCTTAAAAAAAAACAAGAAAAAGAAAAGAGACTGTGACATATCCTAAAAGAGACAGAAAGTTCTGTTGGCTAGAGAAGGGACAGCTGCTCCCACTTTGGAGGGAAGGGGGGGGACAAGTCTATGCAGAAAGTTAGACCGAAGCCGCCCTTTTAAGAATGGTGGAATCCAAGCAGGTATGCAGAGGCTTTTAGATGGAGCACATACTACGAGCATTGGCAGAAAAGCCCAGAGAGTGTTCTGGGAACAGCAATTTGTGCTATCTTGTTCTCTTATGTTTTTATGGGGAAAAAGCTCTCAATCAAGTTGAGTCTCCATTATTCCATAAGTAAAATGCAGCTAGGTATATCTTTATTAATAGCAGAAATCAAGTGACTCATATTGTAGTAGGCAGGGTATGGAGACCATTGCATGTGTTTAAATAAAGATAATATCTCCTACACTTGTTTTTGTTTTTCCCCTGTATTCCATTCTCTAAGCTGGTGAAAAGCAGATTCCCAAGAATTCTATTGGAATGTAGAGTTTGGTGGCAAAGAAGTGAACTGATATGCTGAAGTTCTGATGTTTAAATAAGAAAGTTTAGCATTACAACAGGCAGTTCCCTAGTAGGGGTGACACACTCTTCTCATGAAAGGACCCCAAGGTCCAGTATAGAATGAGTTCTGGGTTGAACAATAAGGCTGACTGTTCTCACTTGTTACCTTCCTTATTACAAATGATGGTGTGGCACGGTCATCTTTTCCATGTGTCCTGCCACATCTACCTCTAATCAGCTGTGTTTTCAAACATTTAATGCCCTGCTGACCTAACCTTTTGGCTGAAGACTTTTCCAGCAAAGAGCGCTAAGAATTCATCAGACCCTCTGTTCTTAGCAGCACTGGTCTTCTGGAAAGATCTCAGGAGTAGTAGATTTCCTCTGAGGCCATCCTCTCATTTTCCATTTTTGGAATTCAGTTCCACAAACACTAGGACAGCATCTTAACTACAACTCTTCTCTTGTTTCAGCAGAAGCTTCACAGGCTAGCAATAAAACTGTCTAACCAACGTCCCACCATCATTCCTGTGGGGGCAGGCACTAGAGTGTCTAGACTTGCAGGACTTTCAGGGGGGAGGCCTCACATCAGTGGTTCTGCTTTTGCTCATGATTCAGCTCCAGCACAGAAGTTGAGGCTGCCCAGAGATAGGAAGTAGTGATTTCTCTGAAGACAGTTGTGTGCCAGTGTCCCTTGCATTTCCTGCACTCCACTCCCCACCAGATAGTGGGCAAGATGAGGGGTGCCCTTCCTGTCCCCTTCAGCCATGTACATGGGGCTTCAAGAGTGTTATGTGGAAAGTGGGCACATACACTCCAGAGTTGGAAGATCAGGGGAAGTTCTGATGCTTACCTGGGAGTCCAGGAGCAACAGACTGTCCTGGGGCTGCAGCTGCCTGGACAGAGCCAGCAAGGCTCATGCCTACTGACAGAAGGGCCAAGGACACTGTGTGCAGGGTCTACACATGAACCTGTGGCTGCCAGGAGAACTGGAGTCTTCTTTAAGAGACCTACAGAGGCCCCATGGTGGATGAAAGGGGCCTTAGGGTTGAGAGGAGGAGTTGAGGATGGCCATTTGAAGGAGGGCATTGCAAACATGCAGGTTCCCTCTGTGTGTGATCACTTGGTCTCTGAGGAAGCCACAGAGGTGCCACTGGAGAAAGAAGGTCACCCAGAGGGTGCAGACAAACATGCTAGCCTTGCGAGATTGTTTTTCTCCTCAATCTCCTGTCCCCTGGGCCCAGAAAAAGAGGCCAGAAAGGGCAGCCAGAGAGTGGGGAGGAGGAGAAGAGAGAAAGGTGTGGGGAGGGGAGGAGAGAGGAGAGGAGAGGATGATATGCCAGGCATGTCGGGGTAGGGCTGTTAATTTGAAGTAGGGTCATCTGTGAAGATCTGTGTCATAATGGTGACACTTAAGCAGAGACTGATAAATGTGAGCTAGTGAGTCATCTTGGATGAGTTGTTTAGAAAGAGGGAACAGCAGACACCAGGGCCCTGAAGCAGGTGCATGCTTAACATGTTTTAGGGAAATGACCAGGAGTCATCTGAGATGCCTATTAGACATCTAAATGGAAGCATTGCTGACAACTGGGTGCACATCTCTGGGGTTCAAAAAGAAGCCCTTGTGTTGAGGCTGAGTGAGCCAGGGAGAGACAGGTTGGAGAGCAGAGCGGACAGAGAGGAGCAGAGGGGCTGGATTACATAGGGATTTACAAGTAATCACAGGCCTCTGCTTTTTGCTTTGAATGGAATGGGAAGTCACTAGGGACTTTTGAGCCAAGAAATGACTTACACAGACCCAAGCTTAAATGAGACCATTTGGGGTGCTATGTTGAAATTGGACTTTAAGGAGTTAAGAAGGAAGCAGGGGGACCAAAAGGGAGCTGATAGTGGCAAAGACCAGAAAGAGTAGGATGAAGATGGTGAGAAGAGGGCAGATTGTGTATGTTTTTTGAAGGTACTGTCAAGAGGATTTATTGGTCAATTAAATGTGTGATACTGGAAAAAAGTAACATCAAGGATGACATCAAGGCTTTTAATATGTATAAAGAATCAGATTAATTCACATGTTCCTGAGATGGCAAAAGCCTTAGGGAGAATAGGAGTTTAGGGAAAGACTAGGAGTTTATTTGGGGTATTTTAAGTTTGAGATGTCTGTCGATGTTTATTTATTAATGGCAATTGGATATACATGTCTGGAGTTTGAAGAGAGATAAAGGAGAGAAAATAGATTTGGGAGCTAGCATATAGTTCTGGTAACAAATTAGCCTCCCAGAGTTTCATGTTTGGTGGCAGAAGATTTAAGTCTCTTAGGTCACAGACAAAGGGCTTTATTACAGCAATAGCAGTAATCAGAGCATCTGCATTTCCCTTCCACAGCTCTCAGTTCTTCAAGGTAGTATGAAAAGCACTGGGAGAGGCCTCTACACACAGTGGGTTGCAGTACAGGGAAGGAACTCTGGGCTTAGCAAGGGTGAATCTTTTCTAATAGACGAGAATCATGCTTACCCTTTGCTCACAGGGGTCCACTATGGTCATGATCCAAAACTGCTGTACAAATATCCTTTAAAAAAACAGTCCAGAATAAAGCTAGTCAGTGTCTCTGCTCACTAGCCATGAAGAAATGAGTAGGATCCATGCAAAATTGTCTCCCACATGGTGCCTACTTCCTAAGGAGCATTAGATATTCTGAAGTGTAGGAGACAGTATCAAGCAAAAAGAATGGCCTTGTGTCCCACACAGACATTCACTTAAGTGAAAACCAAAACGGCCTATAATTATTTAAGCCTAGACCTTACCCTACTTTTAGTATGCCTTACTATGCACTTAATATTAAATCATTTTTAAACATTAAATCATTTTTGAACCATTAATCTTTGTTTTGCTCAGAGTTATATCAAAATTTAGTCACCATTTGGAGGGTAGGGGTGTATTACTAGCAGAAATACCAGTTGTTTGAATCATCACACTTGTATCAGATTCCTTTCATAGATGACACAATAATAGTGTTTCGTGTGTGTGTGTGTACATGTTTGTGTATGTGTATGTATCTTAGTTTTATTTCATAAGGTCAAATATGAAGAAAAATATTTTTATTACCTTACCTCCTTTCAATATAACTTTGGTAAAAGAAGTTGCAATCAGATGCTCATATCAAATATTGTTGAAGTGAATGAGAAGGACTGAAAATTGATTTTTGGATTTAGCAGCATGGAAATCATTACTGACCGTGAAAAGAACAATTTCAGTGGAGAGGTGGGGTCAAGAGTCTGTTTGAAGTTAGTTCAAAAGAGCATGGGAGGACAGGAATTGAGACAGAAGTATAAACAACTTCTTTGTGGAGATATTCCATACAGGGAGCAGAGGCATAGGGTGGTGTGCTGGGCACCTTGTGCCAAGCATGTAGAAATGGCTCAGTAAAGGTGGCCCGGGAGGGGCTGGATGACCCTAAGGGAGGAGCTCGGTAACTATTGGCCTACTGAAAAACTGCTAATAAATTGGTAGGGTTAGGGGCTAGTCAGGAAAACCTCTTGGAATCTTTTCTTTTGAATTTAAAAAGAAATGGTAGTTTTAGAAGAACGCAGAGGTGAGAGGGTATTTCAAGCATTAGCCAAGCTCAAAGATGTGGAAGAATTTGTGAGGGAAGGGTAGCCTCTTGCTAAATTGGGAACGGAGGAAGAGGGTTGGGAAAACCATAAGGCTTAAATAGAGATACCTCGAGAGAGAGAGTGTACAAAAGACCTTGGCATTTATGTTGAGTCTGATGTCAAGGGGTAACTGGGGTCTTGAATAGTCAGGGCCACAGTGGGAATGTAGCATTTGTTACACTTTTCAGACTCAGTGCTATGCTTCTTTTCTAAGTGTTGAAATTGGGTAGGTTATAACTCATGCTCCAATCAAATGAGAAGCACGTATTGTCACGCTAACTCCAACCCCCAATCCTGGGAATAAAATTCCAGGGATAAAGATTAATGGGAAATAGAAACTTTCTTTGGACATTTAGATGTGGAATGGGACTGGGTTCTTTTGAGTGAATGCACTTGGCATTGTCCTTTGAATACACTACTTCTGCAGAAAGACTGGCACTGTGCTCTCATCTGTCTATCCTCTGGCTTTCCAGGCAAGAGATGTACAACTTGATGACCCCTCTTCCCTTTTCTGTGGACCACAGGGAGAAAACAGTTACCTAGCTCAATCTTTTACAGCCAGAACAACTCATCTTGGCACATACAGTTCCAAGAGTCTGCCAGGCATGGTTGGTGAAGTCCATTTACCTGGAGACTGAGGGTTGAGGGAAGGTTCCAGAGGGGCAAGCACCCAAGCTTTACTCCAACTGGACTTGGGTTTGAATCCCAGTTTTTATCTTATGCCTCTGTGGCCTTTGACAAGTCCCCAAACTTCAGTGACTTTGTCAATGGGAATGATACTTATTTTATTTTGAGGATTAGCTATTCACAGTGTTTGTTGCATAAGAATATTATTAATGGTATTAATTTTGGGAGTATCATCCAGGTCTGTCCAGTCAGTAAATGATGACACTGGTGGAGAGCTGTGGTGAGAAGCAGCAACCTTAATCATTCTTCCTAGGGAAGCCCTTTTGACCCCAGGTAAGAGCCCACTGCTTGATGATTCTATTTTGTTCATGTGGTCTAGGCTATCAGAACAGCTACAACAGGAGGTTAGAGTCATTTCTAGATTATTTAGATTATGACTCAATATCCTTTTTGATCCTGGGCCTTTTTGATATAAAGAGGTTGAGCAGGTGTGTAGCTGGAGGGGACATGTGTGCAAAAAATTTATACCCTGGTGTTTCAGGCTCTATGAGCAGCTCATAACTACAGCTTTAGATTAACAACTGCTTTTTTTTTTTTTTCCAAATAAACGTGTTTGGCTTGGAATGAAATATCTAAAGCTGTAAATTGTTTTTAAGAGTGAAAAATTTGAAGGCTTTTTTCAGTAGCTGAGCTATGAAGAGGCCATAGGCCCTGGCTGGGGTGATCTAGACCCCAGATATGTTTCTATGTGCTATGGCCTTGCTTTCCCCTCTCCACCTATCTTGTGGAAATTGCAGTGCCAGCTATGTAAGGCAGCTGTGAGGCCCACTGCAGCCTGTGAGGTAGTGGATCTGACACCTCCCAAAAGGCAGCGGAACTCAGAAGATTGGCAGTGTGTGCTGGGGGTCTGTGGTATCTCTGAGGCCTTATCTACGGAGCTTCGGTCTTCTCTTCCCCTAAATTACCCTTCTTCTTTCCCTGCCCTCTATCACCACTGCTGGCCAAAATATCTAAATTCTGTCATCAAGTGGAGGTCTAGAATTATTCTGCCTGAGCGTAAACTCTAATTCTAACATTTACTAGCTGCATGAACTTGGCCCAATTACTTAACCTTCCTAAGCTTCAGTTGCCTAATTCTCAAATTTAGCATTATTAAATGAAAAAACAAAACAAAACACAACAACCTCACTGTCCATCACAGAGTAACTCTCAATATAATGTCAGCAGGGACCAGGGATTTAGCTCAGTGGTTTTGCCACCTGCTGTGCAAGCGCAAGGACCTGAGTTCAACGTAGTACAGAAAGCTTTTTCTGTAAGGACATGTGCACATGTTACATTGGGTAATGGTAATAGTGCCCTCCACTTTAACTCCATGCTCCCTATTCATGCAGATCAGGAACAGGGTCTGGGCTGAGGTGGACATGGGCTAAGTTCTCTCTATCTCCTCTTCCTGTGCACCAGAATTATGAACACAGCCTGCAGGAAACACCAGCCAATGATAATATTTTTAGAAAATGCTTTTATAAGCATTATCTTTTTCAATTTTCACAATACCCTAGTTAGCCTAAGAAGAATGATTATTCTTTTAAAATAAATAGATGATGCTTTGGGGGTTCAAATCAGCTATGTGACTTTCCAAATTTAGGAAAATTTAGGAATTCAGCTGGGTGGTCTAACTTTGGAAAGCCAACTTCCTTTCATTATAATATGCTGCTAGCATGAGTGCTTAGAGAGGGAGAGGGTAATGTCAGAGGAAGGTGAAGTACACACAGAAAGGAAAAATGAAAGGTTGCCCAGATTCATACTTTTATGCATGGAATTCATGTTAAGCAGTAGAATTTTTTGAGAATAATATACAGATATACCCCACTATCCTTTAAAGATCGTGTACAGGAAATTCTGAAAAGTAGAACAAAATCTAAAAGTTCATAATGGCTTGGGGTTAAGTGTGGATAATCCCAGTCCTCACCCCCTTCTTACTCTCACCATCCCTAGTGTTCCTAGATAACAGAACAGGATAAGTCAGTGAACCCTAAAAAATGAAAGATAACTAAACTCAAAATACTTGATTGCAGATGGCAGACATGTTTTAATACATTTTGGCAATATTCATATATAAAGTGGTTTAAAAACAAAAAAACAACCTCAACACCTTATTTCCACTCCAGTTTTCTTAACAGTTTGATGGCAGATAAACAAGTTGCCACTAAGAAGGAATCCACGTTTCTCTGTGTGTGTGTGTGTGTGTGTGTGTGTGTGTGTGTGTGTGTGTGTCCCGGATGTAGTAAAAGCCCCTCTTTCCTGACTTAGAAAAGAGACAGAAATGTGTCAGGAAGGAATGAAAGATACTGCCCAGCTACGCTCCAACAGTGGCAAATAGGTCTTTTCTTTTCTGAAGTCTGGATCCTCCTATTCTCCCAGGAGGGTGAACAACACTTTTTGTACCTAAAATGAGAGTGCTTCCTGAGAAGCAGTACTCAAACTATTGAAAGAGAGAAGTCAAATGGACTTTGGTGGTTTATGGGGTTAAAAAGTGGTGGGCAGGGCAACTCTGGAAGAAATTCCAGGAGTCAGGAAGAGTACGAGATTATAGGTTTAGCTCAGAGGAGATGCATTCGCTCATACTGGGCAGGAGGGGACAGCAGGTGCCTGATGGGATTGACTGTGGGAGACAAGGCCTGAAGCCATGAGAAGGGCATGGTGTCTTCGGCCACACAGAATACATGTGGCTGCTCAAAGAGCCGATATCCTTTACAAGGCTCTGCTGGCTTGAGCAGGGCTAGGCTGTGGAACCAGAGAAACATGGAAGGGAAAATGGAGATGGGGGTGGACTAAGGCGGGGGGGAAGGTGGAGGGATCATCTCCATAGCAACAGTAACCACTCAAAAGATTTTATGGGACTGCAATACCCATTAGCTATGGGGTTCTTAGAGGAAGCAGGGTGATGGGTCATAGCAGATGAGAAAAGGTCCATTTCCTATCTGGGAACTGAAGCTGGTTCTATTTTCATTTCAGAAATGAGTGATATTACTTACCTTCAAGCTCATGGGTTGATTATGTAGCAAACTGTGTGGGACTTTTATGATCTTAGAGAACTAAAAAAATTCCTGCATTAAGACTGGATTGGAAGTTTGGAAGTGTGGCCCTTTAGGTATGAGGAGACTGGAAAAACTCCTCCAGTCACATCAGGAAAGAGTAAGGAAGCTGCTCTCTGCTTAGAGCTCAGTAGAAAATGAGGCAAGGCTCCTGTAAGAATCTGAAACCTCTCCAAATTAACAGTGCAGGAACTAGGGTGTTAAAGTAAAATCCACCATTGGATTAGTGAAACTCATAGCATACCTAGGAGAAGCAAAGGAAGCTTCCAAAGGAAAAATGAAACTCAGGTGAAGTAAATTCTTAATCAAATTTTTAGCCCTTCCTCTAGCAGAGTGTATGGTTTACTAAGGCTGCTGTGACAAAGAACGCAAACTAAGTGGCTTTAACTACAGAAATTCATCGTTCATGGTTCTAGAGGCTAAGATTCTGCGAGCAAGGTGTCAGCAGTGTTGGCTCCTTTTGAGGACCATGGGGAGAATCTGTTCCATGCCTCTCTCCCCACTTCTGGTGGTTTGCTGGAAATCTCATGACAGGTGAGAAAACTGAGTCTGAGAGAGTTTAAGGGCCTTGGTTTTTTAAGATTGCTTAATTACATTTTTGGAGAGCTAGTCCCCTCTCATGTGTTTCCATTAGCTGACCCTGCTTGTGGATGGTGTCTGTTAACCATTCAATTGTAGCTTCCCCCCAGATTCACATACTGATGTCTCTGGTATCTCACAATATAATCATATTGGAAAAGGGCTCATTCCAGATGTAATTATCTAAGTTAAAATGAGGCCATACTGGAGAGGGTGGGCCCCTCGTCCAATATGACTGATATCATTATAAAAGGAGAATATTGGACACAAAGTCAACACATGCAGACCATCATGCAAAAATGAGAGCAGATATCTGGGTGAGAAATGTCCAAGATTTCCTAAATTTGGAAAGTCACATAGCTGATTTGAACCTCAAAAGCACCATCTATTTATTTTAAAAGAATAATCATTCTTCTTAGCTAAGTAGGGTATTGTGAAAATTGAAAAAGATAATGCTTATAAAAGCATTTTCTAAAAATATTATCATTGGCTGGTGTTTCCTACAGGCTGTGTTCATAATTCTGGTGCACAGGAAGAAGAGTTAGAGAGAACTTAGCCCATGTCCACCTCAGCCCAGACCCTGTTCCTGATCTGCATGAATAGGGAGCATGGAGTTAAAGTGGAGGGCACTATTACCATTACCCAATGTAACATGTGCACATGTCCTTACAGAAAAAGCTTTCTGTACTACGTTGAACTCAGGTCCTTGCGCTTGCACAGCAGGTGGCAAAACCACTGAGCTAAATCCCTGGCCCCTGCTGACATTATATTGAGAGTTACTCTGTGATGGACAGTGAGGTTGCTGTGTTTTTTTTCATTTAATAATAATGAATAATAAATAATAATAATAATGAATAATAAATGTGAGAATTGGGCCATTGAAGTTTAGAAAGGGTAAGTAATTGGCCCATAATTAATGTATTTAGTACCTACAATACTTGTGAAGATCAGACTAGAAAATGTACAAGCAAGGACCTTGTAAACTCTAATACAGTATAACATTCATTTTCATTTTTATTTTAGTTAATTAAAAATAATACTTCCCATTTATTCAGGGCTGTGCTAAACCAACATATCTTATTCAATTCTTGCCGTAACCCTGTGTGGTAAATATCTTCATTTTGTAGATGAAGAGATTACATCCTAGGTAAATTAAGTCATCTGTCTGAAGCCATATGGCTAGAAAGTGGCAAAGGTAGAACTTCATGAAACCTTGGTGTGTCAGGGTCTGAAGTTTGAGCCTTACTTACTCTCAATATTTCCTGCATGTTAGGCCTGTGGCTACATCCTGATTACAGTGAAGCTTAAGAAGCGTAGAAAAGGAGATAATACTTTATCCTGAGGAGAAAAGTCCAGTCCAGTGAGGAAAAGAGATGAAGACTCACTTAAAAAGCAAATAAGCACAGTGTAGGAGACAGGGCAGTGACGGAGAACTTTTCAGAGCTTTCAATGATAGCAGACAGCCCACTGTGGCAAGTGTACCATAGGTTCGCCACCACTGGTAGAGGGAAAAATAGAACCATGAATGAGAGCTAGTCCCCACCCTGGAGGAGGCTGGAAGTGTACATGATAAGTGTGCAATGTAGGATTCAAGAGTGCAGAGGAACCTTGTGACCCCAGACTGAGGAACAGCTGGGAGATGGGGTCAGGAAAGGAGGCAGGGCTGCAGAGCGAGGAGGGTATTGGGCCTGATCTGGAATGTGCCAGGTTATGGGTTCTGCTTTGAATCCCAGCTCTCCTACCATTACATAGAATTTGTAGGCAGCCATCAGTGTGACCTGTATTAGGCTCCTATATGAGGCCCACCGGATCAAAACAATAGAGAGTGTGATCACAGTGGCTGAGTTTTAGCTAATTGCAAGAAGCCCAATAACCAATTAGCTGTAAGTAAGCTGTAACCAGTTAAGTTGCCTCTCTACTGCACTTCCATTTTCTATAAATGCTATCAGATTATGTTGTTGGTTTCAAATTCTGAGAGCCTATTTGGATTCTGGGGGCTGCCAGATCGGTGACTTGTTTTTGTTTTGTTTTGCTTTGTTTTTCTTTGTTCAAGTAAACTCTGCTAAGGTTTTTTAAAATTAAATTAATTTTATTGGTACATTTTAGGTGTACAATATAATGACATTCATCATTGGAGATCTGTACCTTTACATAATATATCTTGATTCTTATTTTTTCCCCTTTCCCCTGCCCTCCCTTCAATCCCTCTACCCCTCTATTTACAAAGACTTTGTTTCCATTTTTTCATTTTCACATGTTAATTTCATTCCTTTCTTTCCTTTCCCCTACCCCTCCCTCTTCCCCTTTGCACCTTTTCTTCCTATTTCACATTATCTATTATACATTTTGATCCTTATTTACACTTTCAAACTCTGCTAAGTTTAATTGGTCTAAGGAATTTTCCTTTTAACACTGTTTATAAGTTATGTGACCTTGAACAAGTTACTTAAACTCTCAAAATCTCAGTTTCTTAAACTCGAAAAAGGAAATATGTGTTTACGCTAAGAGCCATATGCCTTTTATTTTTATAGAACTTCATTTTTAATCACTTCATTTTGGTTCTACTCTCCTTCCTGTCCTATGCATTAGGGGGCATGGGCCTGGGCCCCAGCTGTGGCTGCAGGGATTGAAGCAGGTTGGACCCAGCCAGTCTTGTGATGTCCCTTGCTAGTGACAGGTTGAGGGGTCCAGTCATGGAAATGCAAGGGGTAATCTGCTGAAGAGTCTCTGGGTAAGGCTTTCCCCTGGTAGACATGAGAAGAATATTAAAAAATATGCTGTGTATCTCTATAGATACAGCTAGAGATATATAAAATAAAGCTCTCATTTCTGCCTCTGGGCATGTGAGGATGTGGCATCCGGAAGTGTGGCAGCCACTGGAACCATGACTGGTCTCCAGTCAGAGGACAAAGCCAATGACAATGGCAGAGAGAAAAACTAGAAATAATCTAGATCCACGAAGACTTTATTTCGCCGCTAGACTAGTTCAGGTAGTAGTAAGAGTTCTTGTCAAATGAGAGAATGATTCTTTTTTTACTGTTTAAGCCAGTGAAATCAGAGTTTTTTTATTATTTACAGCCAAAACATCCTAAATGATTTATTACCCCATAGATTTGTGTGGAATAAGTGAAACAACTCCTATAAAGTGTTTGGCACTGTGAAATGTTAAAAAACTACTAATAGAACACTTTATTGTGGAATTATACCAGTATACTGCCTTCTTCTTTACAAATATACATCATATTTCTCCAAATATATATCTTAGAATATTTTTGACCAGAACTCAAACTTCTTCTTCAGTGCCCTGTTCGGTTGCCAAAAAATTCATAATAGATGTGTAATAATTATTTCATTGTTAACATTTTTTTCCCTAAGTGTAATTCTGATGGACCAACCCAGACTCTGCTTCTGCGATCTGCTGGAGATTATATCCCCAAGAAGAATGTTTTATTTTGTCATTGGGAAGTGAATTCCAAAAAAATCTAAGTTGTATGAAAGAGGGGGAAGTGGGATACTTTTCTAAAGCTGTCTAGAAAGTGCCAAAATCACAGAAAGAGCTGGAAAGGACACATAGTGAGGGGTCAGGCCAGGATTCCTGCCCCAGTCCTTTCCCACTAGTTTTTGCTGCTTCTCTACTTTTTCTAGAGTCTCCTTGCCTTACATTGGAAAGGGGGAAACCTTCTCCCCAGAGGCTTTCTGGGCTGCCAGGAATCCATGTGAATTGGCGCATCCAGTTTTTAATCAAGGTCGCTCTGTAGAGTTCCTGCCAGGGACCAGATGGCCTGGCACAAGATCTGAGACTCAGCATCCTTTGCTGACTGCAAACATCAGCCCCTCATCCCTGAAGGGTCACTGAGGGTGGGGAGCTGGGAAGAGACCTCTTCCCATCCCTACACTAATCAGCTTCTGCCAAGGAGCTCCTGAGGGCCTTGTCATCTGGGTCAGTGCTCAGGAATGTGGCACTTACATTTGGGTAGGACCGCTCATCCCAGGATGAGCTTTGGGAGCTCTTGAAAGAAGGATCTTTGTTCTGGTCTGTCTGTCTGGCCTACTCCCTACCCCCAACTGGAATGCTCCCACCAGCATCTACTCCCTATTCCCCAAGCTTTTGGCCTGTTCAATTTAAATTTCAATGTAAATGTCTACAGCTTTTTAAGGATTACCCTGCCATTTCTCATCAGAAATAACCACACTCTCTTCTATGTTCCCATGGACTTTATTTATACCACTATCATCAAATTTAATTTAAGATGGCTTTAGTTGAGTCTTTTTTTCTAGAGCAGTTCTTGTCAAACTTGTATGCATATGAATGAGCTGGGGATCTTGGTAAAATATAGATTCGGATTGGATAGATTTGTGATTCTAAATTTCTTACACATTCCCAGGTGCTACTGACAGTGGTGGCTTAGGGACCACTTTAATTGGCAAGGTACTGCTTTTGAGTTCCTTAAGCATGGGCATCATGTCTTTTATCTTTGTAATACCAGCTTTTAGCACAGTGTCTGGCTGATTATGAGTAGCTAAAACACATTTTCTAAACTGTGATGGAGTGGGTTAAGTTTCTTGGGATATGTGACTTGGGCAATATTAGAATACTCTTGTAGCTGAGATGGCAGAAAATGGGGTGGGCTTACAGGGCACAGATAAATCCCAAGAAGAACCAAGATGGCAGCTCTACAGATCCAGAAACTCAACTGTATTGGTCTATTGAGATTCCAAAGGACTGAACACTGGAATATAAACCAGAAGGCAAATTTATTTATTAATATAAAGGATGCATCTTTCCAGCGGCTGAAGTATTCATGCCTGCTTGGGAGAATCCTTGTCTCCCACCCACCTGATCACCATACAGGCCCATCCATATCTTTGTCTTCTTCATACCCTGGGATCAGGGCTGCTGGAGTTAAATAAAATTTGTAGGAAGCCATTGGCTTGGACTGAGTTCCTGCACTAAGCCCAGCAGACTAAACCAAATTAGATCACTCACACCAAAATTCTATACCTACTAAGCTGAAACTTATTCATTATCCGATCTTCAAAAAAATCAGGAGCAAGAGAAGATAGCCAAATCCCTAAACAGGCTAGTTTTAGTTGATATGATAAAGAAGCCACTTCTGCTTTAATGTTTATAAGGAAAATAACTTTAAAATGACTAATCCCCTTTTTGTTCTCTTTTTCTGTTATCTTCATACCTTTTCTATCAAGCCACACCCTTCTGATCAGCTCATGGAACCCTCATTCTATTCTATAGAATGAAATGTTACCTGATTCTAGAATCACAAGTAAAATAAGATCTTTAAGTTTGTTGTAACTTTAACTTTGCTGTATCTTTAAGTTTGTTGTCTCTTGACACTAGGAATAACATAATTACTGTCTCCTACTGAACACTGACACAGAATATGGACAAGTGGATGACTTCATGGGAAAAATACAGCAGGTAAAGAACAGCTGGACAAATTGTCCCTTCTCAGAAAGATTTCATTTCTGTGATAGGGTACTTACTTTCTCCCAAGTGCTGTAGTCTTTCTCCTTGGGCAACTCTAGATAAAGTCCGGTAAATTTTCCCTTTTTATTATCTGTGTTTCTGGACTCTATATTGACCAGCTCTCCCCTTCAGCCTTCAAAATAATGGAGTCGCTTATAGCTTTTCTGATTGTGTTCTACCCTTGAGATAACTTCAGTGGGCTTTGTTGTTTTGAGACAGTGTTTCCTTTTGTAGTTCAGGCTGGCCTTGAACTCACAACTCTCCTGCCTCAGCCTCTCCACTGCTGGGATTACAGTCATGCACGCCATGCAGTGGGCTTTCAGTGCATGTGTTTTGGTGGGCAAGCATGTTTCCTTGTCCCTAAGTTCTGGCTTCTTCTCTTGAAAGGACCTCTGAGGGGAAGATAGGGTGGCACAGAAAATCAAAATATCAAAGTCCAGCACATGGGGCTGCCTAAGGGCTGGACTCCTCTGTGACTTCAGAGCCTGAGGAACTGGGGCTCGCTGGGACGGAGGATGTCGGGACAATCTCGGTGCACTTACATTTTTACCCTGGCCAAGCAGGGGATGTTCATGTATTTCTTGCTGCCAGCTGGCTTGTGAGAATGTCTCAGTATATACTTTGTTACTAACTAGCTCAGCAACCATGGAATGTTCTGTGAGCTTCAGATTCTTCATTTGAAAACAAGGGGATTTCAAAGAAATGAGTGTCACATCCAACCCTAAGATTAATAAATTAGGGTATTACTTCATTGGTGTATTTATTTAAAATATATTTAACTTAATATAACAGTATTTATATTTATAACTTACTTTAAAATGTAGTATTTTATGGAATGCTCATAATTCCAGATTTACATATGAGGAAATTAGTCTTACAGAAGATAAATGATTTATCTTAAAACATCCACCTAGCAAACAGTCATATTAGATCTCAAACACAGAGCATATCCCTCCTTTTCTTACTTGCTAACTGATACTGTCTCTGAGGCTGGACCAGGAGCACTTTTTACTTAGCCCTCATCCTTTAAAGAGAAAGTGCAGCCCCTTGTTCCTTCTGTTCCCCTTCCTGCTTTTACCTTGGAGTCTGGGCTGCTTTCATCCTCTTTGGGTTCCTTCTGAATTCTCCATGGTTTTCTCTTTCTCACCATCTCTTTCTATCCCCTCCTATGTCTCCCTGAGCCTCCTCCCTCTCCTGCCTTCCTCTCCAGTGTGCCAAGCTCTCTTAGTCAACATTTCTGGGTCTTCTCTTTTTGAAGATGTTGTCCACACTCTTGGGTGAATCTGTGGGTTGGTAAGGAAAGGAAGATGGCATCGGGATGTGGCTTAATGCCCAGGTGGTGGTTTCTAATCTAGTGCCATGGTTTCCAAGCCTCAGGTGAAGAACAGCCTATATTGGAATCAAATCACCAGTGTTGGGAAGAAGGTATGACTCAAAAGAGACGGTGAAAGGGGCAGGGATTTAGCTCAGTGGTTTCGCCACCTGCTGCGCAAGCGCAAGGATCCAAGTTCGATCCCCAGTACCAAAAAAAAAAAAATTCATGTAAAAGAGACTGTGAGATGAAACTTGTAATTTGTATTTTTAAAAAAGTTTCTCCAGGACGATTCTGACAAGTAGAATTGTTCATATTTTACTGTCAGGATTGTGCCCATTAGGGTCTATCCCTGAGGCTGAGCAAGAGAGTGGTCAGGTGCCCACAGGGCTACCAGGAGGGCCACTTCAGCAGAAGGCAGACATGTAGGCCATGAATGTCATTTAGTGAGTTGGGTACTTGCTCCTTTCCCATCTCAAGTGTCAGTGGTACATCTAGATCAATAGGTAGAACTCTTTGCTTCTGATACATATGGGTAAATAGAGTGATACTAAATTTTCATAGGGAGAAGATGATAAGAACATGCTAAATAAATTGCCTTAGGGGAGGCAAAAATGAAACAAAAAAAGTTGAGAAACACTGGGTTATGCAAGGATGACTGTGTCTCTGAGAATTATGCCAAGTCATCCTTGTCCTTTCATTCCACATCTCTGGGCGCGAAGACAGAAGATTCAGAGATAAGACTGGAACTCAGATGCTATAGTTCCTCTAGCTACTAATTGACAATGATTAGACTTGCCTTGACTTTCACAGTTAAGGCGATTTCTCTTTTATTTCACTCATTTGTCACTTTGCACTTAGCATTAGTGAACTGGCATCACTGGTACCTATCTATTTTGCCTCATAATTAGAGTATAAGGTATTTTATGGCAGAAACATTAACTTCATCCTTCAAACATTCAGTGAGCATTTTCAGGCATGAGCTAGAGTCAAAAAAAAAAGAAAAGAAAAGAAAAAACCCAAAGACCATAAGACACAATTCCTGACTTTAAAGACATTTTGGTAAATAGTTATGAAACTGTGTGACTAGCATAATGATAGATACATACAGTTTGCCCGGAGAAGTATCCTGTGATGCTAGGAGAAGTCAGTGCTTGAGCTGACCCTTAAAGGAGAAATGAAGAGGAATTTCCCAGATAAACAATAGGTAGGGGACAGGAAGACCATTCCAGGGTGAACTGGAAATGAGACCAGGCCAAAGGATGAGGGTCCTTGAAGCTTATTCTAAGGGCATGGATCTTACCTGTGAAGCAATGAGATGCTGCTGGAGAATTTAAATTAGCCAGTGGCACAATTAGCTCGCTCTTCTCAGAGCTCTCCTGGATGAAATGTGGACAGGAACAGAGGAGGCTGGAACCTTGTTGAGAGATGTCTCAGTAGTGCAGAGTTGGTGATGCCTGGACAAGGAAAGTAGGTGGGGGTAAAGTAGAAGGAACCAACTGGAAAGTTCATTTGGGAAAGACAATCCAGAGAACCTGTTCATTTAAGGGTTGTGAGTGTGAGTGAAAATTAATACCATCATCACTGTGAGGGAAGATTTGCCACCATGTGTTAAAACATAAAAGGGAATAGTCTATGCTATAGTTTGGATTTGGAATACTTCCCAAAGCCCCGCTTGTCCTCATTAGGGTACTACTGGAAGGTGGTGAAAACTTTAAGAGGTGAGGTCCAATGAAAGGTCTTAGATCACTGTGGAGTTGCCCTCCAAGGGACTGAGAATTTTGATCTCTTCCCCTCTCTCTTTCTTACTCTTCTTGGTCATGAAATAAGGGGTTTTGCCTGACCTGTGCTACTGCCATGATGTGCTGCCTCTCAATCTTCCACAGAGACCAAAAAGCCATGGGTCCACCTGATCATGTACTAGAAACTCCAAAATTGTGAGTCAGAATAGACCTTTTCTGTTTACAAGTTGTTTATCTCAGGTATTTTAAATTTTTTAATTTTTGGTACTGGGGATCGAACTCGGGACTTTGCGCTTGTGAGGCAGGCGGTGGAACCACTGAGCTAAATCCCCAGCCCTTTCAGGTATTTTTTATAGTAATGAAAACTGACTAACATAATCTATGACCCATCTATGGCTATCTACCCTAAGGAGAAAATTACTTACCACAGTTCATTAAGAACATACAAAAAACCCAACTAGAATAACATGTTTATCAATAAAAAACTGGAGAACCAATACAATAAAATTTTTAAAAAAGAAAAAACATTTAAAAATGAGAAGCACTTCTGTACAACAGCTCATTATATGACTGGGAAGAAATGCCTGTTGTAGAATGACTCATACGCTAAGAGAAAAAAACTCATCTTGGTATCTGAGGGCGCTCCGTTAGTTGTCTCTCGCCTTTTCACCTCGTAGATTCGTTAACTATCCAGTCTCTCTCACCTACATAGTGCTACTTAGTTTCCTTATTTCTTTAAAAATTTTTAGTATTGGGTAAATATGAAATAGCATTTATAGAATATATATAAACCATATAATTTTGATGTAGTCAACACTCTTGTGTTCACCACTAACTCTAAGAACAGAAAAACATTGTCATTCTTTTCAACGTTCTTTTTGTCCCTCTCAAGTCTCTTATTCTTCCCTTCTTCAAGGTGAATATTTTCCTGAATTTTGATTATAGTTTCACATACTTTTCGTGTTTAGTTTTGTGTGTTTTTGAACTTTATATATGGAATCATATAGAAGGTACAAAAGAAACACAAACATATCTAAAAGGAGATAATTTTTCTTCATGGATAATATTATTTAAAATCTAGAATAATATTAGTGTAGCCAATTAGTATGATCAACACAAAAATTATAGTTTCTTATATCAATAATAATTGTAAAAAAAAAGAAGATTCACTCATAGTAACAACAAAAGTTAATTTACCAACAAATAAACCAAAATGCAAATCTACATGTTTCACGTGGAACAAAATTTGAAATATCCCTTGTATTTGGTTGGCTGTCATAAAGGTAATATGACCATTCAATCCTAAATAAATTTGTATTTCCTGAGGCTAAATATTTGATGGCAAATTCACACTAAGTTACTAGCTTAATGTGCACTCTTTCTCACCAGCACATGTGCTTTTTTTCTTTTTTTTTTTTTTTTGCTGTACCAGGGATCAAACTCAGGACCTCGAGCTTGCAAGGCAGGCAGTGTGCCACTGAGCTAAATCCCTGGCCCAGCACATTTGAAATTTCAGGTATTCCAATGGTGTCTCACACATAGGACACATTACCTGCATAAGAATTACCTGGAGGTATTTGTTGAAACACTTGCTACAAAACACTACCAAATCAATACTTCTGGGTAGATCCTATTCACCTGGGTTTTTATTTGGAAAAACTCTGCGTCAGCCCAAAGGAAGGAATCTCACATGGTGGCATCCCAGTTTTTTTTGATGATCAGAAGAGATTTCTTAGGAGTGAAAACTTTTCTGGCAACTCTCAGGCCACATCAGGATCATTATGGACTCCATTTGTTTACTTGGGGCCCTTAAGATGATCTCTACCTAGTTAGAGGACTGCATTTGTATCTGGCGCTTGTATAAGGTTATGTGTAAGGAGTCTTAAGGGACATACCCTACACTGTATCCCTTCATGCTTTTCACTTCCTTGTGTTTTGTGAGTTTGGAGCTGTCACAATCAGAAGTTTGTATTCCCCAAAATTCTTGTGTTGGAATCCTCACTCCAAAATTGATGATATCAGGAGGTGAGAACAGTGAAAAAATGCCATGTATGAGAAAGCAAGCCCTCACCAGACATGGAATTGCTGGCATCTTGATGTTAGACTTCCAGCTTCCAGAAAGATGAGAAATTCTACTGTTCATTAGCCACTAATTTGTGGTATTTTGTTACTGGCATTATTTAGGGTATTTTGTAGTCTGAACAGACAAAGACAGGAAGGAAAGAAGGGTTGAGAGTGGGTAGAGAGACAAGGGGGCCCTATAGCATAGGATCTGAGAATGGTATGCTTATTTTATTGTCAATGGTTAGCTGGTTATGATGAAGCAGAGCAGAAGACTAGAACGGAAACCATGACACCCACCCCACCATAAGTTTGGGCTTCTTCCAAAACCATTTTACTCCCATATGCGGATGCAGTAGGCTGGGTGGAGGATATACGTAAGCTGCAGGAGGCTTTCTCCACGCTCTAGAGCCTGAGTGGCCGTTCCTGAACTTTTTGCTTCTGCCTGTGATTTCGTCTACCTTCAGCTCCATGGGAGGCTTTGAAGGTCATCTGTACCCAGGGCTGTGTTTTTTCTTCTGTGGACTTTATAATGCACGACTAGTCTCTAGGGCTTTGATATGCAACTCCGTTGTCCAATATCCACCATGCCATCCTTGGAACAAAGGAAGATGGGCATGGCTACAGCAAATACACTGTGTTGGCTTACTGAAGATATTGAACGCCTGCATTTTAGTAGCTCAAGAGTTCTATAACATTCCTGGACAGTTAGTACTTATCAGCAAGATATATCACCAGAGAAACTTTATGTACCACAAACAATGGCAGCATCTTACTCTCTATATGTCTTTCTTTCTGAATGGATGTTTAGACATGGTGAGCCAGAACCTGCTGTCTCAGAGGTGTGCAGCTCTGGAGCAAGGTGCCCAAGCTCTGGGCACGTTTATATATCTGCCCCTGATGGTGTCTCACATGCAGGACACAGAAGGAGTGGAGCTGCAGTCTCATATGCTGCTCACTCAGGCCATATTCCTGCTGACCCTGGCGGTGATTGCAGAGCTGTGGGCTCCCAATGAGCCACTAATTTGGATGATGAAGGCCTTTTTTTATATGGTCACAGGTTCTTGGCTAATGCAAATAGGCTTTATGCTATACAAACCCATCTCTGGCTATAAATGGATGGATGATGACAAAAATGACATAGAGTTCACCACCACTTTCTTCTGTTGGCATGTGTTTTTCAGTGCTATTTTGATGATCTGGATCTACAGCTTCTCTTTTGTGTGGTATCGCTACATTTTTGTTAATGCCGGAACCAGGATGTATCCAAGTTGTTCCCTGTTTTTTGTATACTCCAGGACATCTGGATGAGAAGCCATGGGAGGTGAGTGGCCAGAGAGGGATCAGGCATGCTGCCTTCTGAGGTCCTACCCTGTGACAGCAGACTCTGCTGGGAGGGGCATAGCCCCTCTCCCTTCTGGCTTCTCTCAGTCTTGTTTGCTGACTGGTGTGGTGAGGAAAGGCAGAAAACGAAGAATGACAAGCAACTATGACCTTCACTCTCAGCTCTCCAAGTGCTTCCCTCCCAGCATTTCCTGTCCTCAACTCCAGCCACAGCATCTCCTTATCCTGTGGCTCTCTCTCTATTTGTCACTCCCCTCCCAGGAGAATATTAAAATCAATTCCCCCATCCTGCCTCTGGGCCTTTTTATAACTATCCCTCACTCCACCACATAGAATATGTGCTGCTCATCATGTTTAGTACATGGTGATAATGTACCCATCATAGGATCCAGCTCCTTATCCATTCTGGTTCTAGGTCTCTTCAGTACTCATAGGAAATCAGAGTTATTTTGACTTTGAAGCACTCAAGGGACTGTTCTCGAGTTTTCTCCTTTGATCACTCTGTGATCTATCAAATGCGAAGTCAGAGCTTTGGAGACAGTTTCTTCTTCTGCAGGATCTAGTAGAATAGAGTGACCCCTCACATAGGGAGGGCTTCCAGGGCTTTCCTGAATGCAGGTTCTCCTCCCAGGCATGCAGCCCATTGAGCTTCATGGTTCAGAATTGAATTCCACGTAGTAGACTTGCCTGAACCCACTCTTTTCTGGTTCTCATGTATGATAAAGTGTGATGGCTTATTTATTCTGCATACTTTCCTTTTTAATCTTCATAACTATCCTTTATCAGTGAGTAAAACTCAAAAGGGCAAAGAAAGTGGCTTATGGTAGCCAGATGTTTTTCTTTGTCACAATATAGCTGGGTGTCAAGGGGTGGAAATCTGAGTAGGATCAAATTATTAGGGACCCTAGGGTAGGAATAATCTATCAAAGTTTTCTCTCTTGTTTTACAATAAAACATCTAGTTAGGATACAGAGGGGCTAGGGCAGGGATTCTAGAAGGTCATCATCCTTCTTGTTTCCTTTTTTCTTCTAGTACTTGGGAGAACTAGATGTACTCTTTGGTTCTTGACCTGTTTTTCCTTTCTAATTTTCTTGCTCAAATTTCAGAGCTGAGCATGGCGGTATACACCTGTAATCCTGGTACTCTAGGAAACTGAGGCAGAAGGATCACAAGTTGGAATGACTTTGTGAGACCCTGTCTCAAGATAAAAAATAAGAAAAAAAAGAGAACAGGTTCAAGCCCCTGTACTGAAAAAAAATTAAGGTACTTTTCTGATTGTCAAGGACCTTTGCCTTCTGGTTTGGGGGAAGGGGTGGTATGAGCTTTCTGAGTTTTGCAGAGAGGGGAGATGTTTCCCACAGTCATTTATGGGGGCTCAACCAAGTCTTATCATGAGCTTCATCCAACATGTGATCAGCTTCTAGGGACAGCTCACACCTGCGCCAGTTGGATCATCAGACTGGAGATGGACAGGGGTCCCTTGTAAGGAAGTAAAATAAGCTCAGCCTCCTTGTACCCCTTGGTTTTGGGGACCAGACTGGTGGAGCTCCACAGTGTTCCCTGTAAGCTCTGCCTGTTTCCTAGTTACGCCTGTGGATCCTATCCCTGTTTCTCTTCCATACCTTGGATATTATTTCTGGCCTTGGTCCAGCCTTGTAGTTTCTCTTTCCTTAGCCCAGTGGAACTTCCTTTAGAGCCTTGACTTTGGCATAGTAGGGAATCTGCTTTTCCTCTGTCTTCTTTCCTATTGATCTGGGAAAACTGTTTTCTACTTCACTCGATTTTCCCTTTTTTATTTCAAGAGTATATTTTGGATTTTTCTTAAATATAAAAATGGCTTTTTTGTTGGTATCACAATTCATTCTCATTATGAGGCAATATCTTTGACTAAGTAGAAGAAAAGTCATATATAAGGGTTGAAAGCTAAGGTCCAAACATGAATATTTCAAGACATTATTTTTCTGCAAATTATCTCTGAAAGTAAGAGATATCAAAGCCACTTGTTTTTCCTGAGATGTGTGCCATTTTAAGTGTGTGTGTGTGTGTGTGTGTGTGTGTGTTACTGGGGATTGAATCCAGGGTCTTTGCACTGAGCTACATCCCCAAACTTTAAAAAAAAATTTTGGAGAGGGCCTCACTAAGTCACTAAATTGCCAAGGCTGGGCTTGAAGTTGCAATCCTCCTGCCTCAAAAGTGCTGTGACCATTTGAGCTACTTATGAAGTTCCATTAAATACTGCATCTCTTTTAGAAAATTAACACCTTCAAGTGTTTTTATATGTTACAGCACATATCTTCTGGGTGAAATACTAAATAGTGGGAGGAAGCTACACAGAATTAGAGCTAAAATCTGATACAATGGTAGAAGAGGTGAGCCTGCTGTTTGGATGATGTGTTTTTCTTTCCTCCTCCTGTAATAATAGATATCGGCAATGTGGTGGTAATCCTGATCATTTTGCAAAGTACATAAAATCAACTCAAGATAAATCTGGGGGAAAACGAAAACTCCAAGTAAGGATAGCATTTGGAAATGAGGGTGTAATCTTCATCATCATCCACCAGAGGGCACCATCTCCTCGTGAGCCTGTAAAGGACCCTCACTCTCCCTTTGGAATTGATCTATGAATTTAAAAGAAGTGTATAATTGATATTGTGTAATAGGAGGAAAAGGTCTAAAGGAGCAGGGGAAGTGGGAGGGGTAGGGGAAAGGAAAGAAAGGAAAAGAAAAAATATGAGAAAAGAAAAAAATGGAAACAAAGTCTTGCAAATATGGAAGGGTGGAGGGGGTGAAGGGAGGGCAGGGGAAGGGGAAAATAAATAAGAAGCAAGATACTCATGTAATGGTACAAGATCCCAATGATGAATGTCACTGTATTTTATACCTAAAATGTACCAATAAACTTAATGGGGGGGGGTGAAGGCGGGCCAGGGAGGAGAGCAAGAGAAAAATGAACACCGGTGTTATCCAAGCAGCCAGTAAGCATTATGTGGATCTGTGTGGTGTTACATTTAGATGTGTAGACACGAATAAACACCCTAACTGAAGATAAAGAAATGGGGGAGGTGTGTGTGTGCGTGTGTTTGTACCTCAAAAATCTCTTGGTCACTCAGTATCTGGCCACCCATCCTATTTGGGGTGAAAAATTATTGAGTGAGGCTTGGAAAGACCATCTCTTACTATGGATGCCAGATAGAGTGAGCTGGGAGAGGTGGGAAGGGGCTTCTGGGCCACCATCCTTCCCACTGTTCCTGGCCCAGAAGCATGGGTTCTGAGCCACTGTTCCACCTCTCCCAGCTCAGGGGAGAATCCAATGAAAAGAAAAAGTCATGACAAGGCTTATTAAAACTTTTAACTTCATCTCCCTAATGAGTGTATAATTCAATCTTGTTATTTTACTGATTAGTATTTTTCTGATTCTAGTGTTGCACACCTTTCCTTGTGCT